>CM053790.1:597440874-598040874 GCA_028749045.1 Cupressus sempervirens
CTTATAAAGTTTAGAAGAATAAGGTTGGACAAAATTTATTTGCTAAGCTTGACCAAGTTGATAGAAGGTGTCAAGAAAAGTTAGTGCAAGCCAAGCAAAAAGTTAGTTAGAGTTAACTCAAAGCAATTTCTAATGGATGCGGAGTAAGTTAGTAGGTGCCGAGAAAGAGAGTAGAAGCCAAGTGATTTTCAGTTGATGTTGAGCACCAGTAAAATCTAATTGATGTCGAGTGATTTTACAATAGATGTCGAGTAACACAGTATGTGATGAGCATCAGTAAATTGACAATGAGGAGCTACTGCATTATGAAAATGATTGAAGATTCTCCAAATAAAAGCTGACAAGTTTGTTTTCTTGAAACTTGTAAATTAGGAGAAAAATAAGATCGATGAACTAGAGGCACAAAATCTTATGTAAACCATTTTGAAGGCGAATTCAAATGGATTCTAAGAGAAGTTTCTAGAAAAGACAAGATATGGAGTAGATACATTGTATCCTACCTAATCCATCGAAAACTCTAATTTTTGAGATGGATAATGAGTGGAAAAAGAGTTCTAATTTCCTATATGTGGGGTTGTCTGGTCATAAAGTAAGGAGGTTGGAGAGTTTTTGGATGCCAAAATCTGACAAGGAGAAAGAAGAGGGTTTGCTTCGTCAAGTGACCCAAGAGAACAAGTCTACAATGGAAATCTAAGTAAGAAGGCTTCAAGAGAATGAATGCTTGAAGGGTGAACAAGCTGTCAGAGCTACAAAGATTGAAAGCCAAGCAGAGTTGAGGACTAAATAGTGATATATAATTTTCAAGTAAGGTTGTAAGTTGTATCATATCAAAGCTCTATTGTTACTTTCTAACAATTGTATCATATTAGAGTAAAATCTTTTAACAAAAGGTTAACTTAATAGTCATTGGAAAATCCTTTAATAGGGTGACAGTCCAATCCAAGTGAATGGCCTAAAGTCCTCTAACAAGGCTCACTTTTAACAAGGTGATTGAAATCCCTTAACTAGGTCACATTTAACAGTGTGTGTTGTAACCTTTAATAGGGTTGGCCTTTAATAGGGCATCACTTCAGAAGAGTGAAAAAGTAGTAGCATGTTACTGGTGGTTTTTCCCAAATTGGGTTTCCACGTTAAATTATTGTGTCATGTGTATTGATGGATATGTTATGTTCTATGCTTTATACTTCTACATGTTAATGTTATAATAACATAGTAGTTTTGGTTAAGACTCAATGAATGCATGCACGGTTAAGAATGTTATATGGGTTCACTGAATTGTGAAAAAATTTAATTTGTACATTTGGACCTTGAATAACTAACTCACCCCCACTCTCAATTATTCTAAAGAATTCTAACAATTGGTATTAGAGTGTAGTTGCATAAGAGGATTAGTTTTAAGGTACTAAAAGCTTACAGATCAAGATGTCAAAAAGAGAGGTACCCAAGCTAAAAAGAGATAACTTTTCTATAGGGAAAAGTTTGATGAAGCTACACCTTGGAGGACTTGGAGATTATGCACAATCTTGCATTTAAATAGCACATGTTGATCTAGCAGGAGCCCTAACTATTGAAGATTTGAAGAAAAAGAAGGAGCACAATCAGGCTATGTTAGAGATTGCCTCTACCCTAAGCTATGTTGAGTATGATGATATCAAAGACCTTAAGAGTGCAAAGTAGATGTGGGATGCTCTATACACCATCTATGAAGGAAACAAAAATGTTCAAAGAGCCAAGTCAAAGAGCCTCAGAGGTAAGTTTGATGACATGAGAATGGAAGAAGGTGAAAATATTGCTTAATATGTTGCTAGAATAAAAAAAGTTGTCAATACAATAAAAGGTGCCACTGGTAAAATAGATGATGATATTGTGCTAAGAAAAGTCTTGAGAACATTGTTGCATGTGTATGCCATTAGAGTGTTTGTAATTCAAGAGTTAAGATGTATGCCAGGAAATGATCTAACCCTTGAAGGTCTGGTAGGAAGACTCACTACATTTGAGTTATCTAATTTTGACAACTACAAACCAGAGAGTATTGAATCAACTTTCAAAGCCAAATTATTATTGGAGGACTCTAAGGAGGTGAAACCAAAGAAGAAGAAAAGAAAGATAAAGTATGCATCTAGTGATAGCAATAAAGATGAGGAAGACATTGAACAATTGAAAGCATTGTTGACTAGAAGATTTCACCAAGGAAAAGAAAAATTCAAAGGTAAGTTGCCTATCATTTGTTTAAATTGCAATGAATTTGTTCATACTGTAGCAAGATGTACACAGAAAAAGAACTTCATAGAAGGGAACAAGCACAAAAATAGAAGAGAAGATGATGGCAGAGATTACAAAGATAAAGGCAAGAAGTCATGCTACATTGCTAATGAACATGACTCTAATGAGAATGATGATGAAGTGGTATATGTTGCAATGAAGTATGAATCAAATGAGGATGAGGCTACTGCACTTATGACTTGTGTGAACAAGAATGACAAATAGATCATTGACAATGGATGCTCATGACATCACATGATTGGAGACAAAAGTAAGTTCATTACCTTAACTTGTTATGATGGAAGTAGTGTAAGATTTGGTAATGATGCACCATGTTTGATAAAAGGAAAAGAGTCCATGAAACTCAGAGACAAGATCTCATGTGATAATGCTTATTATGTTGAAGGATTGAATTATAACTTGTTAAGTGTGTCACAATTGAATAATTTGGGGTGCAAAGTTCAGTTTGAAAAGAAATTAGCCAAGATATATGATACAAATGGAAACTTAATTGGAAAAGGTGATCAAACAAGGAGTAATCTATTCTATTTAGATATATAAGATGCTACTTGTCTTATTGAAATATTTGATGGTGTATGGCTTTGGCACAAGAGATTATGACATGTTAACTTTGATAATCTGATTAGTATCAGCAACATGAAAAGAGTTAGAGGTTTTCCTAAGTTGAAGAAACTAGAAAATATAATGTGCTAAAAATGTTAGCTAGGGAAGATGACAAAGTCAAGCTTTAAAAGTAAAGCTTATACCTCTAAGGAAATACTTGAAATTGTTCATACTAACTTGTGTGGACCTATTGAAGTGAAAAGCTACAAAGGAGATAGGTATATTATGCTACTTCTTGAAGATGCTACTTGTCTTATTGAAATATTTGATGATGTATGGCTTTGGCACAAGAGATTATGACATGTTAACTTTGATAATCTGATTAGTATCAGCAACATGAAAAGAGTTAGAGGTTTTCCTAAGTTGAAGAAACTAGAAAATATAATGTGCTAAAAATGTTAGCTAGGGAAGATGACAAAGTCAAGCTTTAAAAGTAAAGCTTATACCTCTAAGGAAATACTTGAAATTGTTCATACTAACTTGTGTGGACCTATTGAAGTGAAAAGCTACAAAGGAGATAGGTATATTATGCTACTTCTTGATGATTACTCTAGAATGATGACAGTCATGTTTCTAAATCAAAAATTAGATACTTTTTGAATGTTTAAATGGTATGTGGCAAGAGTTGAAAAAGAAATAGGTAACAGCTTGAAATGTTTCAGATCAGATAGAGGAGGTGAATTCACTTCACATGAGCTCGAGATGTTCTACAATGACAGAGGAATCTAGAGATAGACATTAGCATCTAGGACCCCCCCACAAAATGGAATTGTTGAAAGAAGAAATAAGTCTATAATGGAATGTACTAGAACACTCATGATGGAGGAAAATGTTGCTCTAAAATATTGGAGAGAAGCTGTAAGTACTACAATATACACCTTGAACCATGTACAAGTAAAGAAAGGTACTCATTCAACATCTTTTGAACTATGGTATGGTCATCCACCTAATGTGAAATATTTTAAGGTATTTGGAAGAAAATGTTATATTCTTAAAGATGTTAGGAGTGGAAAGTTTGATGCAAAGAATGAAGAAGGTATATCCTTGGTTACTCCACAAGAAGCAAAGCTTTAAAACTGTTTAATTACTAACACTAAAAAAAATTTGGAAAGCACAAATGTGAATTTTGATGAGTTTACAAAAGCACATGAGGCTAAAACTACAAAAGAATTAGAAGATTACAAGATATTTGCATAATATTATGAAGGAATTCCTATTGAAGAAGATGATACAAATCATGTAGCAAGCCAAGAGAAAGTTTCAACAATTGCCAAGTCATATCTTGAGAATGTCGAGTTGCATTCAGATGCCGAGTTGCAGAATGATGAGAATGCACAATCTGACTCTAAGATTAGCACACATGAAAGAGATGTTGAAACACCTAATAGAGTTGCACATAGTGATGTTGAAGATGAGAGACAGAATGCAGCCACAAGAACTAAGCCAAGACTATCCAAATATGTCAGAAGAGACCAATGACAAGAAATAGGTTGAGAAGTGAATCATGTTTGCTAAGCTTGAAGGAACCTAAGACAATGAGAGATGCATTGGAAGATGATGATTGTTACAAGGCTATGGAAGAGGAAATTTAGTAGATACAAAAGAACAAGACTTGGAGCCTAGTTCGTAGACTAGAAGACAAGAATGTGATTGGCACAAAATGGGTATTCAAAAGTAAGTTAGATGAGAATGGTGAAGTGACAAGAAATGAAGCAAGATTAGTTTGTAAAGGGTATGCACAAGAAGAAGGAATTGACTATGGTGAAACATTTTCCCCTGTTGCAAGAATGGAAGGAGTAAGAATTATGCTTGCTTATGCTGCATATAAAGGTTTCAAAGTTTAGCAGATGGATGTTAAGTCTGTGTTTCTAAATGGCATATTAGAAGAAGAGGTCTACATAGAACAGCCAAAAGGATTTGTGGATAAAAATAATAAAATCATGGTATGTAAACTACACAAAGCCCTATATGGATTGAAACAAGCACCAAGACAATGGTATGAGAGACTTCATACTTATCTTGTTAAAAGTGGATATGAAAGGACAGATGATGACAACAATTTATACATGAAGAAAGATAAAGATAAAGGTATACTATTATTTGAAATATTTTTTGATGACATCATATTCGGAGGACAAGATGCTTTGTGTAAAGATTTTGCAAATAAAATGAAGTAGGAGTTTGAAATGCCAATGTTTGGTGAAATCAATTTTTTTGTGGGATTACAACTCTATCAAATGAGGTATGGTGTATATATCACTCAGTCAAAATATCTCAAGGAGATATTGAAGACATTTGGACTTGAGGATTCAAAACTAGTAAGTACACCCATGGTAACAACACTCAAGCTATCAAAGAATGATGATTTAGCTAAGGTCAATCAAACATTATATAGATCCATGATTGGAAAATTGCAATATGTAGTACACATTAGACCTGATATTACATTAGATGTGGGGATAGTTGCTAGATTCTATGCTAACCCTAAAGAGAATCATTTGATGGTTGTGAAAAGAATAATGAGATACTTGAAAGGAACAGAAGAGTATGGTTTATACTATAAGAAGAATGAAACTTTTTAACTAAAAGCCTACACTGATGTTGATTGGGCTAGAAATATTAATGATAGGAAAAGCACCAGTGGAGGGGCATTTTTCTTAGGTAGAAGACTTGTTACATGGACAAGAAAGAAATAGAGTTGTGCCTCCCAATATATTGTTGAAGCAGAGTATGTTTCTATTGCTATTAATAGCACAAACATTGTATGGATCAAACAACTACTTAAGGGAATGAAGGAAGAGATCACTGAACTAGAAACACTTTATTATGATAATATTTAAAAGTTCTATAAATATATCAAAGAGTCCTATAATGCATACAAAGATAAAGCACATTGCAATAAAGTTTCATTATGTAAGGGAGTTGGTTCAAGACAAAGAAGTGAAGATGGAATATATTAACACAAAGGAGAAAATTGTTGATATCTTCATCGAAGCATTACCTAAGGATGCTTATGAGTATCTTAGAGGTAAATTAGGGGTGATACCCCTATCAAAGGCTATGTAAAAGACAAAGGGAGTACCCTGCATTGAACAAGTTGACATTCATTTCATACAAATTAATGCAGTAAATTTTACTTTAGGAACTTGCTTAAAGTAATCACAGAGCTAGAATTTCAAATCAGTTACAAGCAAAGTGATAGAGGAAGAAAATTGAAGAGCCTGCAAAAGCTTAGACCTACATATATCAAGATGCCAAGTGTTGAGTATTTGTCTTTGGCATTGTTGTCAAAGAGGGAGAATGTACAATAAATTGATCAATTACATATTAAGAGGGAGATGATCAAACCAAAAAATCAAGGGAGAAAGTACATAGAAAGTATAGTGCACTAGAGGATCAACGAAAGAAGATTACATCATCAGAAGATCAAAAGATTGAAAGAAATAAAGAGGAAGGATCAGAATGAAAGAGTGAGATATTCATAATTCTACTAATCCATGAAAGAAGAGAATGTTATATATGTTAACCCAAGAGGGAGTTGTTGATAGAGGGAGAAGTTTTATTCACAAGCTTTCTTTTCAGTATTGCCTTAGTATTTTAACCTAGTTAGCTTGATAGAACAAGGCGTTCATCATTTGTTTGACTAGTTGATCAGTTCAGTTTGCCATCAATGCCAAAGAAGGAGATTTTTGATATATGTGTTTGAGTTTAGAACTACTGAAAAACAAAATGCTCAATACCAAAATGATAATACTCACACAACCTAAGGATTAGCCCTTTCCTATTAACAATTCCATCTGGAAACCATTTGGAACCAACTTCAACAAAACCAAGGATGGTTTTCTACTCTTTAAGCTCTACAAAACCAAGGTGGGTATACCCAAGGGATGATTCAAACTGAATCCTATTGTATTATATTAGTTTCATTTTGATTCTCATCTTCTATCTTCAAGCACATACATAATTTTGGCATTTTAGATAAAATACATCCCATATAGTGGACTTCGTTACAATTCTTCTATAGATTTGCAAGTATTCCTAGCAATAGTGGTTAGTTAAGGCTAAAACATTCCATGCAAACAAGTGCTAAACACCTTTGAAAATCTTAAAGAAAAGTAAAATAAAGTTGATTGTGATTTTAGATTTGATGCTTATTCATGATCTACCTCTCTGCAAACTAAATTAATTTGATCAATGCCTACTCAATTGGAATACAAAGTCTATTGCAATTTATGGATCTAATTTGTTGCATTACAAAAAACATTATTAGCTATTCTTATTGGAATTCATTCTTATAGGCATCGTTTATATTACCATAGCAACCCCATCAAATTCATCAAAGCCTTTACTTAATTCATTGAATCAATAACAATAATGAATTCACATACAACCTAAATGAATTGCATTCAATTGGACAAGATTTACTCAAACAATCTCAAAATAACCAAGTAATAGCAAAGGAGACAAAATTCAACAAGAACTGATATGGGGACAGCTCAAATTTGTATTAATTTTGCTTGAAAATTTTATACAATTGTAGTAAACTCAAAATGACTCTAGAAAGATGCAAGGATGAGATCACATTAATGTATTCTCAAAAATTTTGCAAAGAAGAAACATCATAAATTTTTCTCAATAATTGGACCGAAAACTTCCTAACTGTAAAACTAAAAAAAACATTCGAAATCGGACCCACCTCTAGCCTTGAAATCTCATTTATATAATGTGAGATGCAACAAGCTTCAAATGTAGAGAATGGAAATGTGTCCTTTTACAAAAGATATTCACATTTTGCTGTCACAAAAGACAAAATTGTATGTAACAAAAAAACTTATACATCATTACATTCTTTGGTAGGCCCTTTTCTGTTCGATCTCTTGGAACACTAAAAACTCTATGATTCGATTCTCTTATTAGTCTGAAACTTTAGAGTAAGTGGTTATCAGGCTTGGAAATGATGTGTCCTCTTCAATTACCTGCAAGCTTACTTTAACTTGGGGGTTCTCCTTGTCTTCATCATTAACTATTAAGGTAACAGTTACATTTGAATCTTCTTCTGCCTCCTCACCTTCCACCATCTATTCTGTAGACATGAATTGTTCCTTCCATTCATTGAAAATAGTGTCATCGGGCCAATCAAAGTTTAGGATCTCCCTTTGTATAGTTATTAAAGAATTTCCAATTGCCTCTATTTCAACAAAGTCTTTTCTGATGTTGCTATAGAATAACTACACTTTAACCAATTCATCATTGTTCATTGCCCATAATAAATGCCCAGTTTTATTTATAAAATTATTCATTATTTGAAAAAATATTTCATCCAATTCCTTTTTCCACTCTTCCTTTTCCTTTACTTTATCAATGGTTTTTAGAGTATTAGGAAATAGATCAAACTTTTCAGCTATGTATTTGGAGAAATAAATTGTAACGCTTTTCTAAAATGAATCCTGTTTGTCATCAAAATTCTCTAACTTATCTAACAATTCAAAAATCTTCTCTAAATTTGATGACATGATAGCTAGATGACAAATACATACATGATAGTAATATCATTATTTCTTTCAGTCCACTTTTGTACAATGGGTTTTATTCTATCTGCATTTCCTTTTAAGTCATCTCTGATTGTTGCAATCCTTGCCAACTAATCAAAAAATGTTGGCCATTCTATTCTATCCATCAAATACATTATACCCTGCCTTATTTTTTCTTCATATTGATTGTTCAACTCTACATGCATTGCATATAACTTATTCTTTTCTTCTTCAAGTTCCTCTATAGTGTAGAATCTAGGCCTCTCTAGGTTGTCTGGTATCTCAATAATAGGAGTCGATTTGAATGGTTCAATGGGTGGCCAGGGGTATACAATTCTGGGCTTGCTAGATTCTTCCACCTTTATTTTCCCAAGTTGCTTTTCCATTTGAGATACTTGGTTTTCCAGTAATTGTATTTGCTTACCCCTTTCCTCATATGCCCTCAAAACCTCTTCAAATCTAGCATTAAGTTCCAAGAACATATGTTCTTCTTGTCTAGACACTGAATTGCCAAATTTTACTATTTCTGAAGTCATTCCAAAAATTTGTTTGCTACTAACCTCACTAGCCCTATATATTGTAAGTTCACTAGTATGCTCTGCACTAGAGATTTCCTCCATTCTAATTTTGTCTCTCTTCTCAATTGACCAAATCACTAGGGCTTGGTGGTCATCACCAAATTTAACTACCCTATGGGCCTGTAGTAGTTCCTCCTCTATTTTATATTGTTCATGTTTCTCTTTTCTAATTGAACCAAAAGTAATAGCATTAGCTATGTCCCATTCAGGAAAAATGAGGACCCCTGACTCTCTAACTAATTGCCTTCGGACCTCATGTGTGAATTGGACAAAGTCACTCAAAAAATTAGCTTTTACCTCTTCCTGAATAATAGAGTCTAGTTTGCCAGGTTGCTCTACTTTTATTTTCTCACATGTTTTCTCAAAATTTCCTATATTTTTCCTCCACAAAAATTGTGCAAAAGCCCTAGATTTAACAAAATTTTCATCATTGATAACTTCTCAGAAGCTTGAGCAATAATTGGGTCTATCTCCTTACCTTGATAATCAGCAATTGTTAGGTCCAAGAAGGGTACAGGAGGCTCTTGAGGTACTCTACTTTCTAGGTCTATAGTGGTAACAATGGCATCCCCTTCTCCACCAATCTGTCTCAGTTGCTCCCTTAAGGATGCTTCAACATCTATTCAAATTGGGATTTGGCTTGGGGAATACTCTTCTACATGAGAAGAGGATCCTTGTTCCAAATTTTGCTTCTTTTGGGGCACTAGCTAAAGATGGGCTCTCTGGCCTTGGTCTTTTGTGATGTGGAACCTGTTGTATGTGTTGCACCATCACATGTCTTGCCCTCTTTTGCAATGTATACTGACCAGGAGAAACTACATTCATGTTGTTTATTCTTCTTTGTACTTTTTCAGCTCTATCTAGATAATTTTTGGCATATATAACCTTTTTCTCATTCATTATTTGCATTATTGCAGCAAAATTGTTCATCAACACATGCATTTTGGCTCCCTAGTATTTTTTATCCTTCAAAGGATCATAGGCAGAGTCAAAAGCATTGATGAATTCCAACACTTTGCTAAATACTATCCATTTTTATATCCTAACTTCCTGCTCTTGTAAAGAGAAAATATTCCTGATAACATCTTCAAGAAAGTATACCTATTGTGTCATGTGGGCAGCTTTTGTCCTTTCTCTTAAAATATCATAAAATCCCTCTGGATCAATATATCTTGCATGGGACTTTGCCATGTTGTACATATCCAAAAATAAATTGAGATGTTTCCATCCCTTTCTTACAAAAACAAAATCATATGCCATAGTAACAACTAGGAAGAAGGTACCTTTCTTAGACAAATCGCTTTCATCAATAGTCCCAATTTGCCATAACAATTCTACTATCCCTATCTTCAAAGGCACATGGAAAGGTAGCACATGAGGCTTCCCTAGAAAACCATATACTCTAATCACTGTAGAAACATTGTATGGGATTATATCCCCCCAGTTATGACTAACCAAAAGCCCCTTTGCATGGTCCTTGGGTCTGACCAATTTTAACAATGATTGTGGAATCCTAGGGATATCTCCTCTCAAAAGCAGTCTAAGCCTAGATGCAAAATATCTATCAAATCTCACAAAACTGGCATCTCTAGCCTTTGAAGTCATATCAAGACTCCACAACTGGACTAGATTCTTTTCTCCATCCCTTGTTACTTCCAACTCCATACCCTTAGAGAGAAAATTAACTCCCTTAAACATACATATATGCATGAGCAATGAATACCAACAAAAGGTTCTATTCACCTTTCCTTGTGATATCCCCACAAAACCATTATGGATTTCTTATGCAAGAAAAGTGGAAAAATCAAGAATACTGCTCATTCTAAACTGCAATATTTGAGCCATGATAAGAACAACTAAACCTTTAATATGTTCCTCATTGTCCATCCCAAAAATTCTACACAGGGTGAAGTATAATGCCTGAGCCCTAGGTTTGAAATGTTTCCTCATTAATGGTTCTGGTGTATGGGTTGTAACCAAAGGTAACATACCAATCTTAGCAAAATGTTGTTGCAGAGGCACTGTCCTTAGGCATGTTCTCTATGCATCATACCTTGCTTGAAGGTCATCCATGTCAATAGTTTCATGCACAACATGGTTAGGGTTAAGATTGAATACATCCCTAATCAGTTTAGGAGAAACCTTAAAAAGATTGTCTCTAGCATAATTCTTCACAAATCTAGTAATATGATCATACTTTTTTGCCAAATTAGCAAGTAGATCACTATCAAAGAAAACCCCAGGTACTACTAGTTTCCCAATGTCAAATTCCCTTTAAAAAAATTCTAGACCTCCCATAGAAACCTTCACCTCTCTTACCCAATTTTCTCTATCATAGAAACCTTCTACTACAACTAACCTAGGGTTCTTTGGAATAAGCTCTCTTCCCTTAGTTATTTCATTTACAGATAGTGGAAGTTGTTCAAGGAAATCATCATGTGCAGCCCTCGTAAGGTAATTAGCTTGTCCAAAAAATTCCTTTCGTGGAGGCATCTTGAAAACTCTAAGCTCTATACAACATCAAATACTTAAATTTTACAAGTTTCAGATCACTTACCCACTGAATTGAACCTCTTTTCTATGGAATTTTCATTACAATTCACTGAATCACTTGGTAGAATTTTTGTGCCCTAGCTCTGGAAGTTCTTTGTGCTTTGATAAGCTTTTACACTTTGGTGGTTCAATAATGGTGGCTTCATGAATTTTATTCATGCATTGAGATCACATGAATGAACTCTGAGCACATTAATTCCATTACCTATTATTTACATGTTGCTATCAAATTTGAATCTTGTTCATTGATTTCAATAGGTCAGATGACCCTAATTCAAAAAAGTAGAATTTCTTTATTGCTTTAAAAATTTGGCCACATGTCAAACATGCACTTCCTCGCATTGCCTAAACTTCTTGCACTTTGAAATTGCAGGCAAGCGTTGGCCGTTGATCTTCCTTTAAATCAACAGTCAAGAGAAATAAAACATTCTTATAGCAACAAGTGAAAATTGTAATACAACTAGCTTAATAAATATTCAAACCTGGCACACATCAGCCCATCTTGGTCGCAACTAGTCCCACTTTGCCACATGTCACATTAGTGCTTCCCTGCATTGTTTAAATTTCTTGCACCTTGAAAATGTGGGCAAGCGCCAACCCTTGATCATGGTTGAATCAATGATCAGATATTACTGTACTGCTATGACACCCAGTTAGTTATATTGACCAATAGAAAATCTCCATGTGCAGTAGCACATTCTAAAAAATTTCCACTCAAGCGAATCCCTTATTATCTTTTGAGAAAGTGGGTCCTTGACGTCACATTTTTTATGCGTCAGGCTGGCACTTCCCCACTTTATTTAACCAATGAACATTTTCATGATGCAGGCAAGTACTAGCCATTGATCTCTATAAGATCAATGGTGGCATATCTTAAAGCCTTTTCATATTCTAAGATGAAAGTGATGACATCATAAAGGACATGTCTAACTAGGGCGCTTACCCACATTTTTTTCTATCATGCAACTTCACCAAGCGAGAAAGCACTATTTGTTGATTTAGACAAGATCAACAATCACACCAACTTCTACCCCTATATCACCTAGTCAACTACCTTTCCCAATAAGATGTCACCCTTTATTTGAACATGCTCTAACAAGTCTGACAATGGCAAAGACTGCAACATTAGTTTTGAGGATCTCCGAGCCTATGACATCGTTTCCAACTTGGCCTATATGTGTCATATTCCACCAATGAATACTCTCCAATTCAGCAAGGCCTTACAACCTAATGTGACTTAGGAGCCTCCTCAAATCTTGTTCCCATTGTGCCACGTTGTGCATTGGCGCTTGCCCACATTCTTTAAAAGTTGAGCAGTTTCTTAAAGTGGGTAAGCATTGACCACTCATCTTAAAAAATCTATGGTCATAAAGATTCAATTCATCTTTGATAGACAACCTTTTTGAATGGCCCAACTGGTATTACACATTAGCATCTCATAACTCAACACATACCCTGAGTAGTTGGTCCCACGTACCTTTCCATGCGGCACATTAGCGCTTCCCTAGATTATTTAAAATTCATACAACTTCATAAAGTGGGTAAGTGCTAACCATGGATCTTATATAGATCATTGATCATGAAATCTTGCACCCTTATAACATCGAGTCAACTAGAATGACCAATGAGACTCTTCCTTTTAGTTTAACTCATCTGACAACTGCCATAGATGATATGTCATTATTACCCTCTAAAAAGGAAAGCCCATGATGTCCCATTGTGCCATGTGTCAAGCTGGTGCTTTCCTGCTTTGTTTAATTCTCATGCACTTTCTTAATGTGGGCAAGCGCTGGTCTTTGATCTTAAATAGATCAACGGTGCATCAAAACTAAATGTAAAGTAACACCTTCATTAAAAGATCGACCAATAACATCGCAAGAATTTTAGAATGTGCATTAAAGGTACTAACAATTCTACAAAAAGGTTCCAACCAACTCTGAAAAACCATAAACTTTGCGGCATGTTGAAGTTTAATTGTTAGCAAGGGCTACATGGCACAAAGGCACTTGCCCACTTTAGTTAAAAACCTTGTATTTCAATATTGTAGGGATATCCCATCTGTCGATCTGACCAAGATTGATGGTTGATCAAAAAGGTGCTACAGTTAATATTTTCAATAAAATATTCAAAATAATTACGATAAAAAACAAGGATATAAAAGTTTTAATGGAAATTAATGAAGTCATCCTTGTGTAAGTAAAACCTTAGGTAAAATGTCCTACCTAAAAATAGTTTGAAATAGTATTTTCAAAAAAATTCAAAAAGCTAGGGTAAAACAAGATAAGGCATTAGGGTTTTTTGATGAATTTTACCCAAGGTCTTAACCTAATTAAAAAAATTCAAGGCACATAGTCAGGGTTTTTCATTGTTGAATGCACAAAATAAGAATAGTGAAAAACCAAGCCAACAATATGATTGAAAAGATCATTTGAATGGAAAGATTGTTGTAAGAAGATGATATGTTTTCAATTATTGTTTTGTCACTGATGTCAAACATGCTACATGCTAGTAAGACAATTGCTTATATGTTTCAAGCACTATCACTTAGTTGATTGATAAGGAGGATTTGATAAACAATATGTAACAAAAGTACCTAGAGGAAAGGTTGAGTTATGATTATGTATTGAAGTACAAGAATCAATTAAGACAATGATAACATAATGTATTGATGATCTAATTGAGGTTACAAAATGATTGGCTACACTTAGAAAGTTCAGAAGAATAAGCTTAGACAGTTTATTTGCTAAGCTTGACCAACTTGATAGAAGGTTCCAAGAAATGTTAGTGCAAGCCGAGCAAAAAGTTAGTTGGAGCTAAGTGAAAGCAATTTCTAATGGATGTTGAGTATGTTAGTAGGTGTTGAGTAAGATAGTAGAAGCCGAGTGATTTTTAGTTGATGCTGTTAGGATAAACCATGGACAGAAATAAAAACTACATGCAAATATAACCAATAACAAAAAAATAATAGATCACATAGAAATGAACACAAGGCACCAATATTTAATGTGGTTCACCCAATTCCTGGGCTACGTCCACCAAACAGCAAGTCTGATCTTATTACAATCTAGTGATTACAACTTGATTATAGTCTGTAATCCCTTACAACTCAATAATGATCAGCCTCCACACTAAACAACAGATACAGAGCACTAGTAAAATCCAGTTGATGCAGAGTGATTTTACAATAGATGTCAAGTAACATAGTATGTGTTGAGCATGAGTAAATTGATAATGTCGATCTATTGCATTATGAAAAAGCTTGAAGATTTGCCAAATAAAAGCTGACAAGCTTGTTTTCTTGGAACTTGTAAATCAGGAGGAGGATAAGATTGATGAGTTGGAGGCACAAATCCTTATGTAAATCATTTTGAAGGTGATTTCAAATGGATTCTAGGAGATGTTTCTAGAAAAGACAAGATATGGGCTAGATACATTGTATCCTACCTAATCCATCGAAAACCCTAATTTTTGAGATGGATAATGAGAAAGAAAAGAGTTCTAATTTCCTATATGTAGGGTTGTCTATTCTGAAAGCAAAGAGGTTGGAGAGTTTTTGGGTGCAAAAATCTAACAAGAAGAAAGAAGAGGGTTTGCTTCATCAAGTGACCCAAGAGAAGAAGTCTGCAGTGGTGAACTAAGTAAGAAGGCTTAAAGAGGATGAATGATTGAAGGGTTAAAATTTTTTTAGAGCTGCAAAGATTGGAATTCAAGTAGTTTTGAGGATTGAACAGTGATCTTTAATCTGCAAGTGAGGTTGTAAATTGTATCAAACCAAAGCTCTACTGTTACTTTCTAACAATTGTATTAGATTAGGGTAAAATAGTTTGAAGAAAGGTTAACTTAACAGTCATTGGAAAATCCTTTAACAGGGAAGCATTCCAAGTGAATGGCCTAAAGTCCTCTAACAAGGCTCACTTTTAACAAGGTGATTGAAATCCCTTAACTGGGTCACATTTAACAATGTGTGTTGTAACCTTTAGCAGGGTTGGCCTTTAACAAAGTATAGCTTTAGAAGAGTGAAAAAGGAGTAGCATGTTACTGGTGGTTTTTCCCAAATTGGGTTTCCATGTTAATTCATTGTGTCAAGTGTACTAATGGATATTTTGTGTTCTATTCTTTATACTTCTGCATGTTAATGTTATAGTAAGATATCAGTTTTGGTTAACACTCAATGAATGCATGCATGGTCAAGAATGTTATATGGGTTCATTGAATTGTGAAAAGTTTTATTTTGTACATTTGAGCCTCGAATAACTAATTCACTCCCCCTCTCAATTATTCTAAAGAATTCCAACACCTATAGGAGCTATTTTCCTACTTTTTGAATCCCTTTAGTAAACCACAATATTTTGTCCTTTTTTGTTCTCTAAAATATAATGTGTTCTTATAAAGAATCATGTTTATGAATAATGAGTACTAATGGAATTTTGCAAGAAAACCATTTTTCAATAGGGTCAACCCCACATTCATTAACCTTCCTAAGTAATAAGGGAAGTCATAAATGATAACATTCTTAGGGGTCTAAATTTGAATTCTTGTCCATAATAACTCCTTGGTAAAGAGACCATTATATACATATCCCAAAACCTAACATAGGGAAGTGTATGTCTGCACAATCTCCTTAAAATATTGTGTCTCCTAAGGCTCATTCCCCAAATCCTTCAAATAGTATTGAACCACATATTTTATTCCCGTATTAGCTTTGACGATCCTTTTCTTGTCTTTGAATTTGGTATATTTGAAGACATTTTCAATATTTACTAGGTCAATTTCTTTCAATAAAGGGAAGCTTATTTGAGATCAAAGATATCACAAATTTCATTAGTAGTAATCTTAACTATAAACTTACCATTCAAATCCTTAATATTGTTAGTCACATGTTCATATCTCTTTGCTAACCTTAATAGCACTTGTCTACATCTAAACACATTATGGGCACAACAAGCTTCCCTAGGTCATATTGCTAACGATTGTAGATGGTATTTCCCAAATCATCCTACATGTACCATTGCTTCAAAATCTCAATACCAAGAGTTGGCATATGCATATCTCTAACCTGGGCACATAAACTGATTTGGTGTGCAAAAAGAGTGAACACCATGGAAGAAAAAGTCAAAAGTACACATAACATGATCATGTTATGTTTAATTTTGGTCAAACTTCAAAATGGGCCTTGAATCATTAATGAACCAAGAAAAAACATTAAATCTTTTGAAATTTTCAATAATGTGATTGTTTTATTAAGAACTAGAAGCATTGCTTCTAGTTATCCATAGCCCCATCAGGTTATGAAGAACTAGAAGCATTGCTTCTAGTTCTCCATAACCCTATTAGGTTAAGAACTAGAAGTAATGAGAGTGACATATAAAGAGAAATGGAGGTAAAGGAGATGCGAGAGAGAGAGAGAGAGAGAGAGAGAGAGAGAGAGAGAGAGAGAGAGAGAGAGAGAGAGAGAGAGAGCATTATGGATAATTTTGTAACACTTTTCACTTTTCTATCTAATTTTTTTTTAGTGCATGTGCATTGAGGACCTTTTGTCACTACTTGAGCTACTAGTAGATGGTGAGTATTCTTCATCATCATCATTTGACATAGGCTCACATGCATATATTACTTATTTTCTTTGTTGTTTTTCCCCTTTCTAGTTTTTCAGGTCCTTATCTATAAATTCTTTCATGGGTCCATGAAGCTCTTCCCAATCTTTTCTACTAACTAGATGGGATTTGTCTCTTAATATTGAGTAATTTGTTAATAGTTTAATTCTTAACATAATTCATAACCATATTATCCATAGCTAGTTTTCTTCTTAATTGCTATAATATTTTCTCCTCAAATGAATATTTTTTAATGATTTGATATACAATCATAGTTTTCTCTTGGTCAATCCTTTAAGCTTGTGATTGAGCCTATAGATGCATAAATGAGTTGAAATCTAGATCTAGTGGAAGAATAGTATTAGATCTATCAAGTGTTCCCTGAGGATATATATGACCCCTTAAGGAACATTTTATGGTTATAATGTGTGCCAAGGGGTCATATGAGATCATAAGGGGTGAGCTAATTTCCCTTGCAAGATGTTTAGGTCCCCTCTAGACACATTATAGCAATCAAGCGTACCCTAAGTGGATCTAATACTATTCTTCTACCGGATCTAGATTTTGACAATTTTTGTGGATCTACAAGAACAATTAGATGCCTAAAGGATTGGCTAAGAGAAAACTGTGATTGTATATCAAATGATTACAAAATGTTTAGTTAAGGAGAAAATATTGCAATGATCAAGAAGAAAACTAGCTATGGAGAATCTGGTTATGAATTCTATTAAGAATGAAACTTTTAATGAACTACTTAGGATTAAGAGACAAAGCCCACTTCGTTAATGGACAAGAATCAAAAGATCTTCTTGAACCCAAAACAAAAGTTACAAATAAGGACCTAAATAGCTAGAAAGGGGAAAGAAATGAGGAAAGAAGTAAGATATGGATGTGAGCCTATGTTAGATGATAATGATAATGGTGAATACTCACCATATAAAATTAATTAAATATATCATAGGATAATAACGGTAGCATTTCCATGCCCTCCAAATCTGGTGGTGGCGGCATATTGATAGGACATATCTCAAAGCCTTCATACAAAGTCTCTATTATTTCTTGAAAAGATGATTTATCTTTTGGTTTAACCATAAGAATCTCTATCATATATATCAACCTTACATTGTATTATTGCATTGCAATTAGGTCTACCTTGTAAGGATCATCATTTGGATGAACAAAAAGATAACATGAAAAAATTATGATGAAGATGGAACCCACAACTACTAGAATATCATGGAGAAATTGTGATGAAGATGGAACTTCCAACTATTATTTTATCATGGAAAACTTGTGATGAAGATGACACCTCCAACTAAAATTATTTCATTGAAAATTTGTGATAAAGATGGCACCTACAACTACTAGAGTATCATGTAAAACTTTTGATGAAGATGACATCTACAACTACCAAACTATCATGGAAAACTTATGATTAAGATGGTAGGTCTACAACTACTAGATTTTCATGGAAAACTTGTGATGAAGATGGAACCTCCAACTACTCGTCTATCATGGAAAACTTGTGATGCTGATGACACGTGCAATTACTAGACTGTCATGGAAAAATTTTGATGATGATGGCATTTGTAACTACTAGATTATCATGGAAAAATTGTGATGAAGATGACACCTCTAACTACTCATCTCCCATGGAAATCTTGTAATGAAGATGGCATCTGCAACTACTAGACTGTCATGAAAAACTTGTGATGAAGATTGCACCTACAATGACTAGATTTTCATGGATGCAAGTGACAAAATGATTATAACATATGAAATTAAGTGTATCACATAGGATAATGATGGTAGCATTTCCATTCCCTCCAAATCTAGTGGTGCTGGCATATTGAATTGATGTACCTCAAAGCTTTTATAGGAAGTCTTTGTTATATCTTTAGAAGATGATTTATCATCTAATTCAACTACAAGAATCTCTATCCTATAGCCTAACCTTACATCATATTATTGCATTACAATTAGGTCTTCCCTATAAGGGTCACCATTTGGATGAAAAAAAAATTGTCATGGAAAAATCTTGATGAAGATGAAAACTATAACTACTTGACTATCATGGAAAACTTGTGATAAAGATCGCATCTTTAACTACTACTCTGTCATGTTAAACTTATGATGAAGGTGACACCTAGACAACTATTAGAATGTCATGGAAAATTTTATATCTTTTTTTTTAAAATTGGGGGGAGAGAGAGAGAGAGAGAGAGAGAGAGAGAGAGAGAGAGAGAGAGAGAGAGAGAGAGAGAGAGATTGGGGCACCTCCATAATTATGTTCATAGATTCCTCAGAGCATCTATCAACATGTTTCATTGTTTCAATGTCTACCCTAAATTGGTTATCAATGTCGAGAATCAATTTTTCTTTCATCTCTACAAGAGATCTAATAATTTATATGACCATTCAAGAAGAATATTATTGTAGGTTTCCTTGTTGGTCATAGTAATGCACCCTTGGCTTAGTTTTAGATCCTTCTTCCTATTATACTTGACATACACACAAAAACACATCTTTGAATTTTCCTACATGATAAAAATCATAGATAAAGTTGAGTAACATGAATTGGCATACCTCATATCCTTCACAAAAACTCTCTTTCATTTCTTTAGAAGATGATTAATGTTCTACTCCAACTACATGAATCTCTCTCCTATATTTTGGCCTTACATTGTATTGTTGCATTACAATTGGGTCTTCCTTGTAAGAGTCACCATTTGGATGAAAAAATTTTGAATGATTGCAAGATCCATAGTCTAAATTGCAGAAGCTAAAATTTCCTTCATAGAATTGGCATTTGAATATTTGTACAAAACCCACTATGCATCATCCCTCCACCACTCTTTATGTGGTGGGATTTGGGTAGTCTTAGGTAATACACATGTTTTCCTTAAAGTGTTAATTCTGATTACTCTCACAATATTCCAAGCCAGATGGTGAAGCAATTGAAAAATGTGATGGTTATAATGTGTCCCATGTATGTCTCATTCAAAGTGTGCAACACAGGATTTAGAATTTTTTGATAGTTCCCTAGTTGATCCAATCATTTATTTGATGAAATTAATTCATTTTCGGGTAGTTCCTTCATTAACTAGGCCTCACCGAGCCTATTAGGCCTCTAAAAAATTGATTGCTCTTTTACATAGACATAACTTAACAATGTTATATCTAGTATAGTCATACTAGACATATTGTGATCATGTCATGTATAGTATGAAATCTTAGTCATACAAAGAATGAAATGATTATGCTTTATTAATAATAAATTATGATCACATTTAGGCTTGGTAATAGGCTTGGTTAACTACCCAAAGGCTTGGGTTGATGTTTTCCCTCTATTTTTCATTGCTTTGGATATTTTTTCATCTTCTAAGATCAATTCTCATCTTTGAATTTATCAAGTTTGCAAATAGTGAAGTGTATATCTATTAAATTACCATCATAATCTCACATGTTTTCTTACCTTTCTAACCATATAAAGTTTTAAATTTTTTGACAAGATTAGCATTGTGAAGATGATTTTTCTATATCAGTGCCTTGACAGTCTTCTCCAACATATGTCTACAATTTTTTAATAACTTTTGATCAACTTAACCAAATGTAAAATAAATTATATAATATTGTTCTAAACTTTTTTACATAGACTGTTAGAAAGAAAAAAGAAAAAAGAAAAGGTGTTGATTTTAGATTATTTTGATGCAAATTATGCCCAACACACGAAGAGTTACCTGAATTTCGAGATGGAGTCACTTCAAAAAATTATAGAGAAAAAACTACTTGTTAGAAAATTATGAAAAAATACACAAATTTCATATCTAACTCTTATCTATCATCCTAGAAAAGCTTTTTTCAAATTTATACTAAATATAGTTCTATATGCCTTGTTGAGCACATGAAAAAAACTATGTTATGTTTTTCAGCAAAAAATAGGAACACTTTTTCATGCACACAAGATTTGAACCTCTTAATATTATCTATTTTTTAAAAACCTTAATATTTTAGAAACTAGATTCAATGTACTACAATTTTTGTGTTTTACACATCTTCTCATTTTGAGTGCATGAATCTCAAATGGGTCTTACAAGACCAAGATTACGTAATTTCAAGAAAAAATAGGTGTCTACTTATACTCCCCTTTTTGCAAACCATCTTGGTGCACATACCCACCCATCCATATTTATACTTGAAGTTTGAACACATTTCATCTCTCATTTTACCCACATTTGAGTAGGAACCCTCTTGGTGGAAGAGCCAGGTAATAATCTAACCAGTCATCAAATAAGTTTCAACATTTGTACTCTAATTTACTAGAATATTCCTTCTTGGGTGATATTTTGGGGTTCCTTTGACACAATTGACAAATCTTCCAGGGCTGGAAAAATTTAAAAGGTATTTCTACTAGGGTTTATGATAAATTTTGGATAGAATATATCAATGAAATTATTGAAAACGCAAACCCTAGTGCAAAAAATTGAAAACCCTAAAATGCAAAGATACACCTCAGAAGGAAACAACTTACTTAGAAAATATCACAAACGAGGTTGCAATTTCACCAACTTCTTCTTAGTTGAAACCCACAAAACTTTGAATTCCCTCGTTATTATTTTTATGTCTTGAAAATGAATAGAAATATATCTTTAAAACTAGTTGTTCTTCATGAAAACTACAAAGCATGTGAGAATTAATTAATATCCATGGAGACAAAATTACATTATACTTGATTTGATCAACTTTAAAATAAAACCATTGATCTTCATCTACTACATAGATCCACTACCAAGACTCACTCTGATTGACATTAAAAATACATGTGTATTAGGACCCTCCATCTCAACCAATCATAAAGTAGTATTCAACTCTTTGAAAATTATGTATAACTTTGGCATAGTCAAACATGTGTCATGATCTTGTAGACTCACTACCCTTAATCATCAACCACACTGTAACAAAGTGTTAGTCAGTCAATCAAATATCCCTTTAATCTTTATTTAAGCTCCAACTCCACTTACATATTTGCTCACCTAGAAAATGTGGATCAATAGAAACTCATTCTTTTCTAAACAAAAGAAGGTCCTACCAAGTATCTTCATCAGATGAAACGAGACACACTTCACACTCTCATTGAGTTGTGCATCACTTATCCTTTGGGCATTTTATTACTATGATGATGTGATAATCATTGGATCTATTTGTATTTTAATCCATACTTGGTGCAAGGTCATAGTTTCCAAAAACTACAAGTACCATCAATTTTCAAGATGTGGCAAGATCTAAAAACATATGTCAAGATAGTGAACCAATCAAAAGAAAACCTTACTATTGTAGACCCTTCAACCTTTAGCTTAACCATAGAGATGCATGGCATGATCACACAAACTTAGAGTGTTTTAGCAAACAATCCTAGTTAGATGTGAGAAAATGTGGGCCATTCAATCTGACCACAAGTTACAATTTGTTGCTAAAACAAACAATGGGTCCATTTGTCTGACATATAATGTTTTGAACAATTAAGAATGAGAACAAGTGGGGTCATTGAAGAAACTAACAAAATAAGACACGTGTAACCCTCTCATTTTTGCAAGATTATTTGACAAGCTCTTTAACATATTCCCATTTTGCCTCTAAAATGAGCCTATACCCATTCCAAAAAATAGTTGTTAGGGGTCTATTTGGATGCAGGAATAGGACTAGAATAAGAAGAGAAAATTAGAATATGTTTTATATTTCATTGTTTGGTACACTCAATTAGAATTGGGAATAGGAAGACATATTCCAATTTTGACCCTAAAATAAGCATATGCCTACTCCAAAAAATATTTGTTATTGGAATAGGCCATTCCTATTCCCAATCTGATTTTTTCAAATTACATAATTTGTTCAAATACATTGTGATTGTGTGTGCATAATTTTTACAAGTATTATCATGGAGACTAATTTTTGTGTGTTTTCATATATAAATGAACATATTTTACTAGTTCAATTTTTTTTATTTTTTTATTTTTATTTTTTTTAATTTTGAATTTTTTTGAGTTTTTTTCTTTAACATTTTTTTATAACATATTTTATTATATCTATTTGTTTAAAAAAATGAAATATACTATATTTCTCATTAACTTCGATGAATAAAATAAAAATAAAAATAAATTAACCTTTTTTCCACTATTGAAAAAATTAACCAAAAACAATAAAATAAAATAAAATAATTTAATGGAAATACTTTTAAAAATACAAAACTTAACCTTATTCCTATTCCATTTTTATACAACCAAACAATGGGTTAACATATTCCCAATTGAATTCTAGGTGAACCAAATAGGATTAAAATTTCCCTTTTTTATTTCCATTCCCATTCCATTTTTTAATTCTATTTTTTAGTTCCTATGCTAGAAACCAAATGGACCCTAATGGAATAGCCATTCTCACCCAATATGCATTCTTATTCTCCATCCCTATGCTTGCAACCAAATGGGCCCTTAAAGCCTTTAGTAGAGATATCACGAGTTTGGGCATAACCAGGTGGTAAACTCTTGCACACTCATAGGGTAAAAAGTGTTATGCTAAAAGGTAATGTAGAGATGTGTGGTTTCAACACATGGCTAGCACAACAAGGATTCATAAGGCTTGACTTACGAAATAGCTTGGACATATGCTTAGGAAATTTTAATGAAAAATTAAAAATCCATGGGGAAATAAAAGAATAACATAATTAGCTGCTAGGTTATAAAAGAATGGCCCTCCCCACGATATGAACTCCAAACTTAAGTTACTTAAAAAGTACCGATGAAACATAATTGAAAAAAGGGGTTTTGTACCATTTTAAGAGGTTTTTTCATTTATGCAATTTTTTTGAGAACTTAGATACTAAATACAAAACCCTAGGTAATACATATCTGATATAGATTTTTACATTTTGTGTCCAAGCTTTAATCACAATTTAAACATAGACCACCAAATTACATACAATTTATCATTTGAAAAGCTTGATAAAAAATATAAGGAGAGGATCAATGACTTAATCCACTAATGATAGACTCAAAATATTAAGTAACAAGCAAACATGTATGTTTAAATCAACTAAGAATAAAAAATTTGTATATAATATTACATTATCAAAATGTGATTTCACTTGAATGCAATTTAAAGAGTTAAAATGTTTGATACAACTACACACTATTTAACATTTAGCAATTCACAATTTTTAACTAATCTTATTTGATATTATTAGAAAGCTCTGATATATCTATAGTGATAAAGAGTTAACTAAAAGTATCAATAAATTATCAAATGCAGTTTCAAAAAATTATTAAATCTTTTACAAATTAAAGTTACCTAAAGAAACATTTAAAAAATAATAGTAAAGATTAACTTACAACTACCTTATGTAAATTTACAAAATAAAGATTCAAATATAATTTTTTAATTTTTTTTATAGGTAATTGGCCGAAGCCTTGATTATTTATCATTTATTTATTATTATTTTTGAATATTAATTGTTATCATTCATACAAAATGTAAAAATCTATATCAGATATGCATTACCTAGGGTTTTGTATTTAGTATCTAAGTTCTCAGAAAAATTGCCTAAGCGAAAAAACCTCTAAATGGTACAAAACCCCTTTTTTGGTTATGTTTCATCGGTACTTTTTAAGTAACTTAAGTTTGGAGTTCATATCATGGGGAGGGCCATTCTTTTATAACCTAGTAGCTAACTACGTTATTCTTTTGTTTCCCCATGGATTTTTAATTTTTCATTAAAATTTCCTAAGCATATGTCCAAGCTATTTCGTAAGTCAAGCCTTATGAATCCTTCCTGTGCTAGCCATGTGTTGAAACCACACATCTCTACATTACCTTTTAGCATAACACTTTTTCTCCTATGAGTATGCAAGAGTTTGCCACCTGGTTATGCCCAAACGCATGATATCTCTATTAAAGACTTTAAGGGCCCGTTTGGTTGTAGGCATAGGGATGGAGAATAAGAATGCATATTGGGAGGTATGGCTATTCCATAGAGGCTATTTGGTTTCTAGCATAGGAACTGAAAATTAGAATTAAAAAATGGAATGGGAATGAAAATAGAAAAGGGAAATTCTAATCCACAATTTAAACATAGACCACCAAATTACGTACAATTTATCATTTGAAAAGCTTGATCAAATATATGGAGAGGATCAATGACTTAATCCAGTAATGATAGACTCAAAATATTAAGTAACAAGCAAACATGTATGTTTGAATCAACTAAGAATATAGGGATAAAAATTTGTATATAATATTACATCTATCTAATTGTGATTTCACTTGAATGTAATTTAAAGAGTTAAAAGGTTTTATACAACCACACACTATTTAACATTTAGCAATTCACAATTTTTAACTAATCTTATTTGATATTATTGGAAAGCTCTGATATATCTATAGTGATAGAGAGTTAACTAAAAGTATCAATAAAGAGTTAACTGAAAGTATCAATAAATTATGAAATGCAGTTTCAAAAATTTATAAAATCTTTTACAAATGGAAGTTACCTAAAGAAACATTTAAAAAATAATAGTAAAGATTAACTTACAACTACCTTATGTAAATTTACAAAATAAAGTTTCAAACATAATTTTTAATTTTTGTTTATAGGTAATCGGCCGAAGCCTTGATTATTTATCATTTATTTATTATTATTTGTAAATATTAATTATTATCATTCATTATACTTGAGTAATTTTGAATTCAAGACTTCCCTAATAAGAAGCTCACAAGTTACCATTGTGTTGTAGGCTATTGCCTGATTTAAACATAATTTTAAACTTGAAAATTGTACAAATTTGACCTAAAGTTTCATATTTGATTGAAAAGTCCAACTATTTTTTGATGACAAATATAATATTTTTAAAATGTCAGTCTTTTTTTTAAAAGAGGGGTAAACACATTGACCTAGAGCTGTGAACCAGTGAGGCCACAAACAGGGGACCTCATCCCCATGAGATTTGAACCTTGATGGCAAGGATAACAACACAACAACTTAACCATCACAACATGCCACTATTGACATTTTTAAAATGTCATTCTAGCCTAAAATAAATAGACACATTATTATGTGCCTCGTTTACCTCAACACATTTTCTTCAACACTTCTCCTTTCTAAAAGTTGAATAAGCAATAAAATATTTCTCTAGGCATATATTTTTCAAACCGTGAAACTTCTTGCAATTGCAACTTCTATTTCCTAGTGGACAATTTCTAGATAACATTTACTAAGCACAAACATAAACATATTAGTTTCTTGGCCCAGGCCAAAAAATAATGCTCTCATGGACAATCTTTCAAATTCTGTCTAGATTTTAAATAAAGTGTCTTTGCCTTTGAAAATTTATTTGGAGACATGGATGGTCAATCAGACATAAAATATTAATGTACTTATAAGCACTTGTGATCGCTTTATTCATTTGAGCAATTTGCTTTAAATGCATATATTTGCATGCCCATACATCTCAACATATTAGCGTATGAAGAAAAGTAATGTAAATCCAAGTTTTCCAATTCACTTTAATTGAGACAGTTGCTGTCCCACCACAAATCAATACCGTTAATTCTTATAAAACTCTTCTTGTGTATTTAAATTAAATCATATTTAAAAATACTTTTTAAGTCAAAATTATCTTTTATAGTCTGGTATAGTTCATTCTTAATTTTACATTACAAGAGAGTTTATTGCCACTTGAAACGAAACAATAGATGTATTGGTATTGATTAAAGTTGGATGATTACAATGAAAGAGTCGATCAATTAAAAATTAATCCACAAATCATATGTTAAAGTATTCTTTATGATACTCATTATCTAACTGATTATCAAAGGCACTTTAGTTACTAAAATATGAACAATCATTTATCATTTATTGATAAAAATAATAATGTAGAAAAGACTAATAACTATTTGATCATCAAAGTATACAATCTTTCAAGTGCTAATTTTGCTTAATTGGAATTATAATTTAGTGTAGCAAGTTTCTAAGTGACTGGATACATTTGAAGTTGAAGATATTACCTTGTTCTAGAGTCTTCATATAACTAGCCAACACTTGTGCCGTAAAATATACTTCTGTTTATATCTGGTTTTTTCTCTTTTGTTTGGTTTCCGACCACTGATTGGTGGTCTGCTGGTTCTTTGCTTCTTGTTTTGTAAGTTTTCAGTCTCATAGACCCTTGTTGGTCTCTCGTCGGACATTAATAAATTTATCTTATCTTATCTTATACAATACACTCTCAACTTTGACTTGCTTAGATGACTCATCTAAAATTATACTAAAAAATAGATCTACTAGAAAGCTAATCATAAAAACTCTATACACTATATTTTAAAAAGACATGTTTGTGATAATGCTTCAGGATTCAACTATGAAGATTTTGAGTCAAATTCATTGACTCGTGTTTCATGAGTAGTGGTATACAATAATTAATCTCTCATGACATTGAGTGAAACACTTGACACTAATTGCATCTAATTGAGGTGAAGCATTGAACCTTCCCCAAAATACATGATATTACAAACACAAACACCAGCTATAACAAAAATGTATAAATTCATGTATCTTCGTTAGTAATGAATTTGGAAGAATGTTTTTGAACTTTATTCATCAACCGTTAAATTAAACTTATTAGATTTTCAAGTCTATGATCAATTGTATGAAAAAAATTATAAATTCAACCGTGCATGAATTTTCCCATTAACATTTGAGACTCCACTCTATTATCAATTGTATACAAATATTTACATAAACATTTTAAATAGCATTCCACAATCCCAATATAATCCAAAACATTGATACAAGATTTATACACTATTCTCATAGAAAGTCAACAAATTTTTTTGAGCTAACAAATAATGTGATCCTCAAACCCCATTTTTAAGTTCATGGTTACAAATGTCAGACTGCGTATGGACCATTCAAGCCCACGGGAATGCAAATAGAAGCTCGCAGGAATGAATATGCTTTACACGACTGTGGTAGTTGAATTTCTCATGGAAAATATCCTCCTTCATAGTTACGTGCCAATATATATTTGCTTCGAATAATTGGTGCTTGCGGTAGTTCCATATCGCCACGTAAGCCGAGACCCATGTAACTTTGAGAAGTAAACATTGATTTCTACCACATGACCCTGTCATTCACCAAGAAATTACTTTATTTGAAATTTATTTTCTAAGATGAAAGAGACTTATATTAATTTAAAAAGTTTTTCAAGGAAAAAAGAAAGGTAAGTGTTTATGATCATACTTCAAAGTCTAGGGTAGGTAAGAACTTATACGTTTAACTACAATAATTATATAATTAGTATTAAGAGGAAAGTTGTGGTTGTTTGGTTTTCAACAATTCAAATTTTCTAATTAAGTTCTTAACTAGTAGGGGTATTATTTGAATTATCTTTATTAATATATATTTACTTTGAAGGCTAAGAAGTAGTTCTAAATGGACAAATGATCACATTGAGTTGGGAGAATTTGGTACTATTTGACCAATCTTGAGCGCTATTAAAATGAAGATGAGGAGAATGTGAACATTGGTGGGAGGACTAGGACTAGTTCTAGAAACATTATGCCAAGAAAGTTTGGGTTGAGAAATGGATTGATCCCAATAGAAGGATGAGGGGAGGATGTTTGCACTTTGGCAAGCATACAAGGAATACCGCCATAGTGATCTAGAAGAATTTGTGAGTGGGTCAATTAGTATGCAACTTTGCTTACTTGTAATTGAATTAACACATTGTAACATATGAGTCATTAAAATACAACAAGAAATTTATTTCAAAATTATAGCCAAGAAAAGTGTCAAGTTTATATCTTTCAAAATATCAAATAAGATTTCCACTCTAAATATATATGTCAATAGTGGATATACTTTAAAGGGATTCTAGGCCATTTTCTCAGAAGTATCATATACCTAGGACAAGGCTTAGCTCTAAAGGGCTTAATGTATGATGAATCAATTTGACCAAATCTTGGAAACAACCATATAAAGATAAATAAGTTGGATTGGAAACACCCACATGAATTACCTTGGAAGTAATAGGAAGGCCTTGTTAAGGAACACACTTAGAAAAGAAAGTGAGATTTGGCTAAATAATATCTTTCCAAATACTCTAAAATATATGCTACCTATTTATGAACTAAAGAGTCCATTGATCATTGAGACTTTGAACCATATACATGTTCGAAAAGATTCAAGTGTAAACTTTTGGCTTTTATAATTTTGAAATGGTTTGTTAGTATAGAATCTCTAGTTCTTTCACCATAGCTTGCATCTTCTAATCCCATTTTATACATCTCCATAGCAATAGAATTAATAAAATGTGGAAGGATTCAAAATCCTAGTTGGCATGTCTCTATTTCTCTTTAGTTTAATGCCAAAAAGAAGAAGACTCATGATGATATTTGAAACAATATTTGGGAGAATTTTATTAACTCTACTAAAAATAAAGAATTAGAGACCTAATAAATTTCGCGAGAAGTTTATCATAGAAAGTGATCATAAAAGGAAAGAGATTAATAGACATTGCAATATTGAGTCTATCTCAAGTGATTTCACATGAGGTAGATCTCTTGATAGCTTCCCAAATGTTATTTTCTTCTTTTTTCTTAATGAAGAAAGTGTGCTAGATTTGGATAGGCTCTTGTATGTTAAGCATATAGTGAAAAACAATATTTCTATACACTTTATGCTTAGTCAATAATTCTATAAGTATAGGCAGATATTCACAATGACAAATTGATATTTCGATTTAGGCCTAATCATTTGACCATGAGGCTATTTAATGCACATTTAGTAATTTAGGTGTACTTATATTTGTAGGGGCTTGCCAAAAATTTAATTTATACGTAACCAACATCTTTTCAATTTGTGTTGCATGAAACAATATGTTAGCCGCAGCTAATCTTGTAATTGATAGTGGGAGATTGTTAGGTGATGATGCTATGAATGCATGTTAAAGAGTCATATCAATTGTTATATTGTCATTGATGTCAAAGTCTTAATTGGTTTGATATTATGCTAACTCAGGAAAGTACCATATCATTAGATTGATGAAGAGGATTTGATTGACAAAGAGGATTCAAATAAAGTATGATCAAGATAGAGTTGTTATGCAAGGTATTCAATGGGTACATGAATGAGTTGGACAATGATAATGTAATATTGGTCTGATTATTTTACAATTGTGTTTTGTTGAGAAGTATTGAAGATCACAAGATTAACTAAGTCATAAGGTTAATGAAGGGAGACTACATATTCATTGGGTGATTACATTATTGCTTGAGCAATTGCAAAAAAAGATGAAGAACATAGTGTTGCTTGAGTGAGTCAATATTAACTGAGTTATATGTTGCTCAAGTAAATGTAATGTTTACCCAGCCTTAACTAGATGAAAAAGTTTTAGAAATTGGAATTTGAGGTTGAATTTTGATGAAAATTTGGAAAGCTTGAGAAGGTCTATTGTGAGAGTCAAAGTTTTTTGTAAGATCTATGATGGAGAAGATTAAAGAAGGATCTAACGAAGGAAATTGAAGAAGGATAAGGATGGACACAAAGTTTTATGTAATATTATATTTTTATGTGTATAAATACATTGTAAAAAGGAATGTGGTTGTAAACCTAAGATCGACAATTTTGATTAAGTGGGAAAAAATGAAAGGATCTAGAAGCATTGAGAAATCTACTTAAGGAGAAGAAAATGATAGTTCTAGGTTGCTAATCAAGATTTGATGATGTTGATAAGGATTTGATTGAAGGTTGATGTGAAGTGAAAAGTTGTTGAAGCATAGAAGAGCTAAGGGAATATTTGGTTGCTAGCATAGGAGTTGAAAATTAGAATATAAAATTTGAATGAGAATGAGAATGGAAAATGAAAATTATAGTCCTATTTGGTTCACCTAGAATTTTGTTAGGAATATGTTAATCCTTTGTTTGGTTGTAAAAAACTAGAATTATAAAAAGAAACATAAATGAAATCACCTCTTTTGGAAGAGTAACAAGACATGAAAGAGTATTGAATAGTCTATCACACACTAAAAACCTAGAGGAGGAAATCATGATCAAAGGAATTGTTGAGCCCAACATTTCTCTACAAAATATGCTTTGAATCCTCTAACCTGGCAATGCCAATGTTGCCTTGGCCACAAACATATCAAATTAAAAATTCACAATCTAAACTCAAAACAAAAGCATGGCTATGACAAATTAGAATTATACGCTACTTCCTCCTCTCTTTTTTTCAACAGGTAAATTCTTTGTTTGAGAGCCATTAGAAGATGCCCTCAATTTTAAACTAAGTCTAACATTGGGCGAGTTTTCATGATTAAAAAAAATTGATTTCTTTAAAAAATGTACTTCTAATTATTCTTTTAAATTTAAACACAAGTTGTTTAGATTCTTTAATTTATATAAGAATACTACTCATAGAAAATTATATTATGCATGCAACTATATCTTGTGTGGAAAGAAACATTAATATGAAGGAAAATTAAACTAGTCACCTAGTGATAGATGGATCACCTAGAGTATTGTCAATCAGTGAATCCTCTCAATAGTGGCAAGCATTTTATATTTGATTCATGAAAATTGGCACATCAAAAATTTAAGAACATTCAAGAGAAAAAATAGATACACACTTAGCCATGGACCTAAAAAAAGTATATAATTTAGACAAATCAAATTGAATAGGAATGGCCTATTCCAATAACAAGTATTTTTTGGCATGGATATATGCTCATTATAAGGCCAAAATGGGAATATCGCTTTCCATTCTCAATTCCAATTTGGTGCACCAAATAGAAAATAGAAAAAAAATTCTAATTTTCTCTTCCTATTCCAGATGTATTCTAGCAACCAAATGGGCCCTACGTATTGAGACAAGTGAACCAAGTAGAGTAGAGAGAAGAGAAGAAGAGTTTATGGGACACAAAATTAGTCAAGTGAGTAAAAGATAGAGAAGGAGCAGCAACAAAGATCTAAACAAGGAAAGATAGTTGCTATTCTTAATGGGTCACTTTACATTGTTATTGTTTAACCACTTTAGAAAACAATCTCGGAAGCACTGAGTGGACCTAACAAGTTTGTGAAATCATATATGGTGACATTGATTAGTGGTGTTTGTAATTCCTTTAAACCAAACCACTCTTTTCACTCCTAAACATTGAGCGATATGGTCTAGATGATCTTTTGGTAAAATCCTCTAACAAGGTCACTTTAACAAAGTTATGTAACGTTTAACAAGGTAGTGTCCTAATAGAGATCACTTCATAGAAGTGAAATTTTGGATTACCAGTCATAGGAGTATTTTTTCCTTAATGGGGTTTCCATGTTAAAATCTTGTGTGAATTGTGTGAATGTTAGTTGTGTTGCAAGTTATTTGATACGTTTTTTTAGTTTACTACAACATGGTAATAACCAAGTTATCACTAGGTAATAACTAGAAATTTACTGACATTTGGTAATGCAAGGAATAGTTTGATAATAGTTTGAAAATAAGTGGATATATAAGTTAAGTTTTAAGTTGAATTTGATTACCAAGTGATTGAATGTATTGAAGTTATTATTGTTGATTTTTATTGTTCTTTGATGACAATGAAACTTTTGAAGGGTCTATGAGATAGCTAGACATAATTGATTCACCTTCCACACTCTTAGTTATCTAACACAATAGTGTTAGAAGTTAATCAACTAGAGGTGATTATACACTTGCAACCATTAGAAAATGAGCCAACATAGTGTAGAAAACACTTGTAGAAAAGTAGACAACTAATTGAAGCCACAAGTTTGAAGAATCATAAAAAAGGGAGAGCATGGTTATTTCCTTACTTGCAAAAAAAAGGATTTTTGATAGAGGAAAGGGCTCCTAATATAAATGAGGTATTTTCCCATAGGTTAAACTTGTAGCAAAAGGAAGGAGGGTGTCAAGGCTCTATGATAGCATTGAGAGAAATATTGTGAGTGACTAAGAGTAATTAATAGAATTAATTCCATGTTATAATTACGTGTGCATAGAGGGAACATTTTGGAAGTTTTCATACATGGTGAGTTGGAAGGTCATAATGTTGACAATAAAGGTTGGAGTCATACTAGTTACTGTATTGGAAATTGTTGAAAAAATAGAATAGTGGTAGTCAAATAGGAGGAGGTCACTCAATACATATATAATAATTTATTCTCTCAACACGATTGATCACTCATTGTCTTAGTCCAATCTATCATATATTTTGCATCCTTGTATACTTCTAAAATGTGAGTAACATAGAAATATGTAACAAGGATTCATATAGTTATTCCCACAATATGATAGAACATATATTTCTTCTATTTCTTATTGAATGCATTGTGATCATTATGTTAGAGATTTTATGAACTAATGCTATGTAACAATACCCCAATAAAGTCTCCACATGATAAAATGGAATGTAGTGTATAATATATTCTTAAGAGAAAGGGTTACATTAGAGCATTGAGAAGAGATTCTAGAAAATCAATCACTACTATAATTAGCTTGATATGTTCCTAGAAATAAGGATGAAAGTGGATTTAATTTTAATTGATTCTATTGGATCACATGAATCAATTCACTGATATCTTTGAAGTTACTCTCAAAGATAACATATAAAGAATTAGTGACAATGGAATTCCAAGTAATTGATCCATTATATTAATATAACATATGTGAGAAAAGAAAGGCATGTGTCAATGGTGAAGTTGAATGGTTCCAAATACGCCCACCAAGGATCAAGTCTTGTTGAGCACAAGGCTTCAACATCATAGAGGATGAGGGCAAGATTGTGCCTTAGGTGAATTTGGAAGAATGGAAACCCCTTAGTCCTTAGCTCTTAGCCAAAGACATTTCAATCTATAGATTCTTGTTTCCATATTGGGTAGAAAAATTTGTTTGTGGTGGCCCTTGCTAGGACTAGGTTGCTCATAGATTTGTTGCCTTTTGCTAAGCAACTCTGCTCCCAGCTTTCAATATCAATTAAAAAATTAAAAAGAAGACAAGACAAGAAATTAGGGTACTTGAGATTCTAAAATTTGGACATGATATCAAAATGTTTAAATTTTGTATTAAGTTATATTGTGATGTATAATGGAAGCACACTAATGATAACATAATATGATGTTTATGTTATTAATCTTATTGCAAATAAATTTGAGGAGAGGATGGAAGAGTATTTTTTAAATATTGATTCTATGGGTTATAGTTGTTTGGTGTACATCTTCACCTTTAGATTTTTGTAATTGCCTATATTATGCATGATGTATTAATTGTCTATTTAAACTTTTCTAAGAAGTCATGCTTTCCAATTATAATCTTAATTGTATATTATAATATCTTATATTATAAATATGCTTTTTTTATTAGACAAGTAGGGAAAGGACCTTGAACCTTTACAAACTGAGATACAACATATAGGAAAAACAACAACAAAACATAATCTAATCAGCAAAGGTCCCAAACATTAAAAACAATCTATTTATCAAAAAAATAAAAACAATCAAGACTAAAAGACATGTCTAACCAATACCATCATTATATCCATATAACAAATAGCAATATACTTTATATACTTATTAACCTTAAAATGACTTTATAATATTCTCAAACAAATTTATATTTATCTTGAAGATTATTTGATATATTTCTAGAAATTTCTCTTGAAAGTTATTAATTCGATACAATTTAGAAAATTTAAAATGTTTAAAATGTGCATCCCAGAGAGAGGTTGATCCATATCTGTCATAGACCAAGTATTTTGCTCAAAAAGTTTAATTCATTACTATTCTAGAAAACGACTTTATAATATTCTCAAACAAAATAATATTTATCTTAAAGACTATTTTGATCCATATCTGTCATAGACCAAGTATCTTGCTCTTAAAGTTTAATTCATTTCTATGTGAGATAATTTATACAGTAGGCGAAACCAAAGTCTTGTATTACAAAGGTGTTTCGACCTTATCCTCAATTTTACTTAATCCAAAAGCGTGCCTTTCTTGTCGATCCGCATGCATATCATTATTTAATATGATTGAGGCCATGGGCCACAGACACCGTTTTCAATACACATTTTTACAAGGCAAATCTCTCAAAACTAGGGGCCACATTTTTACAAGCAATCGCTAAGTCCTAAAGAGTAGGCCCATGTGACCATGGACCACACCACCATTTCTCAAAACTTTTATTTGGGGGCTCTGAAAAATGGTTGAAAGTGTAGGACCATGTGACCACGGGCCACACCACCATTTAACAAAACTTTTATTTGGGGCTCTGGAAAAGGGATCATGCTTTCAGCCTTCTCTGTCTCCCGTAGGATCTAAGCTTATGAATCGTGATTAACTTTTCGGCCATTGATGATAATGTGTGGCTACTTTCAATAGTCGGCAAGCATATTTCTTAAAAGCCAATCATTCTATTCTAATCAAAGATATATAGATGCCTCTGGATTAAAGGTATTTAGCAAGGAAAAACAAATTGTTTTTGTCTTACCCAAAACCTATGAGCTAGGACGGTGCCCATATCTCTGAAATGGACCTGAAATTGACTATATTCCTTTGCTAGCTGGTAATGGATCACACCTATCACATTATATGCAATCCACACCACCCCTATAAAGACTGGTTAATTTTTTGTCATGGAGGAATATTACCGACTTCATACCTAGATAGAAATTTGTCTTCAAATACAAATAATTGCAGCACACATTTCAATAGAACCTTGTCTTTCTTCCCTCCATTGCAGTAAAGAGAATAGAATCTTCCTTGTCTATGACACCTTGGATTGATTGTGGGCCGCTATTTCCTCTTCCTCCTCCTTTTATATATTCTCAAATTCCATTCACCCATTCTAATGGATTTGGTCTCTTCTTACAGGTTTCTCTTTTTGTATAAAACCATTCTTCCTTTCAAAGCACCTTGTAATAGGAACACAACTTCTCTGTGATCTTCAACAGGTTTCAGCCTTCTCATGGCTTTCCAAGTTGATGTATGTCTCTTCTCTCTTATGTTTGTTATATGTTCATTTTCATTGAAACTTACATAGAATGAGCCCAAAGCTAGCTTCATATTTATATACACCTTGGTTCTCTCTATGAGATTGTGGGTGTTCAGTTTTTGGTCTTTTTCTCTAATGTGAATGTGAAATCCATTTCCATCATTGCTTGTGCCTATAGAAATGGCTATCCGTTTTGAAGAATGCACAAATGCATATGTTACCTTCATACATTAGTACGTCACAAGAATTGACTAACTGTTCCTATTTTCTATAGCTTTAAAATGTTAAGAGAAGAGTGATAATGGAAAGATATTGTCTTAATGGATGAGATTATTAGAGTTTTAGGCCACATATGTGTGACCCATTATCAACATCATTAGATTTCCTTAGAACAGTTTTCTGCATCAGCTTTTCACTTTAGTCTCATTTCATCTTTTTGAGAAGCTTGTTTCTTTGTTCTTTCACATTATTTCTTACATATCTTTTGATAAAATTATTAATGATGTAATTTGAAACTACAATGGTTCTAAAAACAATCTCTAACAAAGATTGAGAGAATTGAGAAAAACAAGTTGATGATGGCGTCTTTTTTTCATTGCAGAGACCACAAGTAACAGAAATACAGGTCCGGATGGACTGTAATGGCTGTGTACAAAAGATACGCAGATCTCTTCAAACTGTTCAAGGTAATATTTCCAATTCTGTTGTCCGTAATTGATATGAAATCAAAGTTTTGTTTTTAAGAATAAGACAATTGTTTACTTTTATGCATAAATGGAATTCAGAGTTACTGTTCAGAGGTTTATTCAACTCATATTTTTCTCTTTATGATTCTTGTACCAAATGCAATATTTTGCTAATTATTGTTCTTTCAATGTGTACAACACTTTCTTGTATTTTTCTGTAGAGGTGTTCAGAAGCTTATGAATTCATTGTACAGAGCAAGTTTTGATTTTTGTTGGCATGTACAAAGTCCTTGAAGTAATGGTGTAATATTGTTTTTGATATTAAAGCAGTCTAAACAAGGGGACTGACTCTCAGGAAAAAAACAATGGTAAAACTATTAACAGTGTTGTAATATTGTTACAAGAATTTAACTATGTAGTTTTTCAGTCAAATTTATCGGCCCGCATTTTCTGAGTTGTGATTTACAAGAACTTGTCTTTCATGAGAATGAATGGAACACTTAGTGCTCATTGCATTTAGGTGATGCATTCATCTTCATAAGGAAGAGGTTCTTGTAAACCACTACTCATGAAACATGGATCCATGAGTTTTCCTTGTAAATTACACATTTGAATTATGATAGCAATATTACAACTATACTTGGCATAGAAAATATTCCTTACTCACCTATTTCACAATAGAAAGAGTCAAGGATTACAAGAACCCAACCCATCTCTCACAAAAAAAAATGAAACACATAGTTGCTCATTGGACCTAGTTGATGCATTCATTTTCATAAGAGAGGTTCTTGTGAATCACTGCTCACATGAAACATAGATGAATGATTTTTCCTTCCAAACTACATAGTTGATTTCTAATACCAATCTCACAATTATACTTACCAATTTCACAATATATGGATCCGTTTTCTCTTGTCTATGGAGAATGTTGAGAAGCCAATGAGTGCATGTTACTAATCCAAGTGTTGATTATCTTACAGGCATATACAAAATAATTGAAGATTTTGGGCAGCAAAAAATAATAGTGGTGGGATGGGCAGACCCAGAGAAAGTGATGAAAGCCATAAAAAAGAGTGGGAAGATAGCCAGGTTATGCAGTCATCACATACAAGAAGAAGAGAACACAGAGGCAAGAGCAGACAATGCTGAGGCTTCTGCCTCCTCTGCCACTACAGTAACTGAGCCCCCTGTGGAGCAAACAGACCAGGCAGTGGCAGAAGATAATGCATCTGCTCCAGCAGCAGCAGAAGAAAGTGCTCCTCCTCCACCAGCAGAAGAAACAGCTGCTCCTCCTCCTGCTGATGCTGCAGCTCCATCAGCAGGGGATGCTCCACCACCAGAAACAACTGATCCTCCTCCCCCAGCAGAAGAGAGTTGTGTTACATTACCATTACCTGAACCAGTTGAAACCTATTACAGGAGCATCAATCACAACTATGTAGATGGATACAATATGAGTTATGATTCATATTATCATCATAACCCTAACTCTAATTCTAACCCTGATTATGCTCAGAGAAGGTACCAGAGGTATATGCAAGATCAGTATTACAATGGTGGCCACCCAAGGCACTTGACTGCAGCTGACAGCAGTCGTTTCGCCACCATGTTCAGTGATGAGAACCCTAATGCTTGCTCCATCTCTTAAAACTCTCTTCTACTTGTTTCTTTCCATTTTCATTTGTACCAAACTAAGATTCTCTGGGTTTTGTAACAGAGATTTTGATTTTTCTTTGTAGGATTTTGGTGGATGAGTCTCTGTAAACAGAGATTAAGTCCCTGAGACATCTCTTCTTTGTTCTTAGTAGTACTTTCATAAATCAAATCTGCTAATGTGCAGCTATATCTTTTTGTACAGTAATTAAGTTTCTTCTGTTAGGTTAGGCAGAGAAATGTAGGTGTAGTTTTATGCATTATGTTAAGCAGTTGATGCAATGTAGTTGTAGTTTTATTGTGTAATGGTAAAAGAGTTGATGCATTGTAGTGAGCACATACAATGTTCGAGATGTTTATTCAAGACTTGTAAAAATTGTTTTTTATGTGTGGGGCTGAGTATTATACTGTATTCAAATAAGTGCTATTTTAAGTCTTTCAAGTTTTATTCTTATTTAAGAGTTGTTAAAAGTATGATAAATTAGGAGTTATTAAATGGAAGAGTTTAAGTTATATACTTTGAAAGATGTGGATCTGGTAGAAGTCTTTAATTCTAGAGATGTCTCCAGAGACTCAAGGAAAGTCTAGGAGCTCAAGAAACTGCAACTGTAGTGTTCTCTATTAGATAAAGAAGAAAAGTGACATGAAAAAGACTTGCTAAAATGAGACACTAAAAATCCTAAATGTTGGATTAGTGCTGTATTATAAAAAAGACAAATTATTATTTCACAGGACAGATGTGCGATGTATTTTCATTGTTTTTTCTCTTGAACATGGCCATTGTATTTTCTAAATCAAATCATGACTTTCTTCTCATGATATAAATATTCTCAATTTCAAAGTTAATATTAAGCTTTATTGTTGTTCTTGTTTTCAAAGTTCTATGTCATAATATTTTTAAGAAGTTCTTAAAATATATTAAGAAAATGGAGTCTCCAAATACACCCATCTCATGTTTCAAAAAATTTGTCTTACCTATAACATACCATTCTCCAATCTAAGTACCTCTTGCTGTTTAGTGAACTTGGTTTAAAAGTAAATGAAATTAGAATTTATCATATCAAAGAGTGACTGGGCAATTACAATTTAATCAGAGTAGAAATAATAATGACTATGTTTTTTATTCTAAAAAGCAGCAAGAGGGTGCTGAACTGTGGTACAAACAATAGAGACTAGACATTGCTAAACAATATAGTAACAACGCCTAGTGCCAGACATCCAATGAAAATATCAACTAAAGTCTATCTCTATCAATGATAAAGGTCTGAATGCAGCAAACCCACCAACAATGATCCGCATTGCTAAGGATCAGCATGGGACAAGCCCCCATACTAGCAGCATGTTAAAACCAAAAACAAGAACAAAGGACCCAGGCGAGCCCTTCACAACTAACAACAACCACCCAGTCACAAGAAGAAAAGAAACAAAAAGCGGGGGAGAAACTCATCCTTAGAGGGCCAGAAATCAACCTGAGGAATGGGTAGCATGTTTTCTTTCACCCTCATAGCCATAGAGCCAACAAAACCACCTGCTAAGGTCAGCATTCCCAAAAATCTTCACCCATCTGCACACTCCCTTCCCACCTAAATAGAGAAAGAAACCATCTTAACAGAAGCAGGAGCAGGAAAGATCACAAAACCAATGATGGGGGGTAGAAAGTTCCAAATATCAGCCTGTCACATCATATATTTTCTTATATATTAAATTAGGAATTATGAAATAAAAGAATTCAATTGATGATTTACAATTTGAAACATGTAATAATAATGGCTATGTGGTGAAAATGTTGAACAATTAGAAAACTTATAAAAAATTGAACAATTAGAAAACTTCTTATATCACTCATTCCAAGATTGATCCAGAGTATTCTGGATTACTCATCCCAATACTGATCCAATTGAAAAGTAACGAACAAAATTCCCCCAGTCAAATCTATTTAATCGGTTATCTATGATGAACGTTTTCCTTTTAATTAAAAAAACTAAAAGAATAGGAGCAGACATGAAGCATCTAGAACAAGACAAGGTAAATGGGCTTGAATATTTTTTTCCTTTGGAGCGAGATTTGGAATAAAAGTTACAATCAGATATCCATCTACAAACATAATCATGTCCCTGTCAAAATAACCGGTGACTGAGAATCGAATATGTATTTTTCTTTTGGGCACTCAAAATATTATGCAAGAGGAATCCAAAGATTCTTTGTGTGATGAACTTTATGAATGGAGAGAAAAGATTGATTTTGTGAATAGAATAAGAAGAGCACAATTGAAAGGCTACTAAAGCAATTTGACTTGCTCGTCCTGCTGCCAGATGTAGGGTGGCATATTTTGGGTGGCTTAAATCATGTTTTTCTGATTATTCCACCCTGATTTATACACATTTGAATTCAGACGGAGAACCTTATCGATCTGTTTGCTTCATTACCTTCATCTTCTTGCGGTGGTTATGATTATTAATAAATGGTGTTTTGACTTGAACTCAATTGGCCTTTGTAAAAGATGTTTATGATGCAGCTGTAAAGTGCTTATGAGATGCTTTCAATATTATTGTTGTTTATATGTGGTTATACTTTGGATAGGTTTAAACAACTTATACATATTGTTGTTGTTTAATTTGTGGCAATAATATGTTTTATAAAACAACAATAATATTGAAAGTATTTATTGGTCATGAAATGTATAAATTAATTTTGATTATTAAATCTACAAATATATGTGTGTTTTTTAATTTTAAAAATAGTAGACAATTTAATTATATTTTTAGTTATGTATAAATGTATGTGTGTGTTTCAATTTTAAAAAAGAGTAGACAAATTAATTATATTTTTAGTTGTGTTGAAATCTTATGTATTTTGTACGTTCAATTTCTTTTATCAGTCTAATAACTTTAGTTTATCAAATTAAATTTTAATACTATTACTCCTTGAATTATCCAAATATTATTGTATAAATCATATCAAGACAAGATTTTCCTTTAATAAAATTGCAATGTTGACTTTAAATTCATCGTCTCATTAAATTGTACAATTCTATCATCACTTAATTTATAATGTACGACATGATAATTTGTAGTACTCAATGTAACATTGATAGAACCTTAATGAATATAAATGTATTGAATACATCAATTGTTTGTGTGTGTGTGTGTGTGTGTGTAGTCTAGGGCTTCTTTTTTTTGGTAGGTGAATCCTAGTTGAGGGGTTGGACCCTAAATTAAGTTAACAAAAAATATTTACATCTCATGTTACATCAAAAGGTTTCACCCCATTAATAGACTCAAAACAAAGACTAAAGACACACTAGTTATCTTCAAAAGTAGCTAACTATATTTAAACACCTACAAATAGAAGGCACACCTATCATAACTACTCTTCAATGAGTACAACATGTCGTATTTTTATAGAGTATTGACCTAAAATTATAGAATTGTAGATTTAGGATTTTACTCCACATTTGTCATTGAAGTGTAGACACATAATGTAATGGGGTAAGTGCACAGGGATGCGAGGACCAAAAGGATGCCACTTTATTGATCTTTTCAAACTCAAGCCACAATGCAATTGCAATATAGTGTGTGCATGCAATAGGAAACACGCAGAATGACTTGGGTTGTTTGAGCCTTAGGCTTAGGTTGTCTGAGCCTTAGGTTCAAGAAATTCAAAACATAGTGTGCACACCCTATAGCATGCAAATTATGTAAAATAAAAATAAAAGTGATAAACAGCAGTTGAAACCTCATTTTTCATATAGTCTAATGATTTCAGTGGAGCTAAGAGCTCTCTCGAGGCATGCATGCCCCTTTCATTTGCGTTTTTTCCTACCAAATTAGATCGAAAGTGCCTCCACAAAAATAACAAGTCTAGCCCGTTAGAAGAAGTAAGTTATTTTACCTCTTGTCTGTGTTTAAATTTAAGTTTAATTTCAATTTTCAATCAATTTTTATCATCAAAGTTTATTTTATGTTTAATGAGATATTTAAAATAGACCTTTTTTTTAAATTGCTAGGAGGAAAGCATGTTGTGCAAGAGGATAATCCTTGACAAAACTCTCAAACTAAAGAAAATATTCAAGAAAATGAACCCTAATTGCCTCCACTATCTAGACTCCTCTCTAAACACATGAAAATTTGTTAAATCAAATGGAAAGTGAGAAAACTGAATTAAAATATCTAGTTGAGTGGTTAGAATATTCATTTCAAACAAATCCTGGAAAAGCAACACTTACACATTCACTAGAGCCGATCTTGATCCACTCAAGCACAATTAATGGGAAACCTAATTTATGGAATAGTGTTAGAGAAGAATAAATTATCACGTGAGTGTGTCAAAAAAGAAAAAAATCACAATAGATGACATTTACAAATTGCTTAGAATGCCAAGGGCAAATGGTACACTTAGAACTACAACAAAGAGGTTCCCAATTCATTGGTGATTGAATGAAAACATAAAAAACAACTTCTAGGATAGATAGTGGATTTTCTTTGATTCCCATCCCTATAATAATCATGAGGCTCATATATATTTCTTGAGAAAACTCTATTGCAAGTTTATCATCTGGGAGGTGTCAAATTATTTGGATATTCTAGAGTCTCACGGTAAAGGTGGGTGGTCATCATTTGATAGGAAGGAGGTATGTTTTGAACCTAATATATACCTAGGATTCTTATTGGAAATTGATATGTGGAGTATGTTAGTGTTCCTTCTTTTTTGAAGGGATATAGAGGGGTGGACACACTGGATAGGTCCATGCTTTGACTTAGACTCTTATTCAATGTGTCCTTCTTTTCTAGGAGAGGTCATACATGCTTATCATGTGGATATTTGTACTCATTTGGGGCTATCAAAAGAGAGGAGGAGGATGGATTGATGACCCATGATTATCTTAATGTGACATTTTGCATCAAGACACATGTAAATATTTATAAGTTTATTAAAAGGATTTATTATATTTTATATATAAATGACTGAATAATTAAATTAGTATCTATTCATTTTGATAAAAAAACTAAGGGCAAGAGTGTTAGTGGCAACGATATTGACCCCTCAACCATATTTTAAACTATGTTATCAACTCCAAAAGTATGTATCAAATAAATTATTTGAATTTTTACAATTGATTATTATTTAGATGGGTTTTCTCATAACTTATTTTGCATGTACATTAGTTCACGGTTGGACCATCAACATTCAAATTGGATAATGAACATGGGCATCATGCCACTTACATTGAGGCATCGTTATTTGCATGTTAATTTGATTTACTTGATTATATTCATTTAATAAATAATGAATAACTAAAAGAGTTGATAAATTATGATCAATATCCAGAGTCAAAGTGACCCTAGTGGTGATGACATTCCTTTACCTAGCTTTGTGACAACATCAGTGAATTTGTAGGTATATATGCAATAATGCATTATAATTATCATGTCAATAGTAAATTCTTGTATGCATGGTCATCTTATAAATTTACATACATGCACATTAGTTCAATTCTTTATGTTTGATGTTGACATCACAAAGTGAACGCCATGGTGACACCTTTATAGAGGTAACATTTATTCAATGGTGGAATTGTACAAGATTATATGTATTCTTGATAACTAAAATAATCATTTTTTCATCTTCAGTTACTGACATCGAAGACTCCTCCTATTATTCATAGTATTTTGGATCATGGAATTGCTGCATCTTTTTGGTAAATAGATTTTTCACTGTGAAATAGTCTCTTAAACTGATCATGTTTGCTCTGCAAATAGTGACAATTGTGCCAACAATTGGATAGACTATAACTAATCAATATCAAATTGCAATCTTCCACTACATTTGAGAAGGAAAAATCCCTCTTAACATGGATGCATTTGAATATTTTTGTGTACTTTTAACTTGAATGTACATAAAGGAGGAAAACATAAAATTGAACATGATGAAAAATTAAAGAAACCTTGATATAGACATACAAATATCAGTTAGGATTTCACAATGGATAAGTGATTACAAAAGGGATTTGAGAACATCAATGTATTAAAGAAAACATACAAATAGCAGATCTTGACATATGAAAAGATAAGTTATCCATCATATTCACACTAAGATACTAAATAATGAATACATTTTGCTAGATTCATTATATAGATGATTGTAAGGAAACTTGGCAACAAAGAATATAACCATTTCCACATAACCCATAATAGATCTGAAATAAATACGGAATTAAAATCCACATGCAAGAGAATAGACAACATACCCACAAAATTGTGACACAAGATATACCCTGGGAAACCCTCATTGAGGGAAAAACCCAGCCTCCAAAAGCATCCATCATCATGTATTATTCAACAAAAAATACCACTGTCATACAACCATGGAAGCCTTCATGGCCATAGCCACAACCGAGCAAACTATGTGAACAAGCATGAATCCACACATCCCATGTCATGCTTTCAACCTTCACAAATGCTCCCTTGGCTAACCTGTCAAGCCTTGTCCTGCTCGACTCTTGCCTTTTGTCTTCTCCTTGTCACTCTATCTCTCTCTCCTACAACAACTACCCTTGTGGCTGCTTATATAGTAGCAAGTCCCACAAAACCACTAAGTGGTTTTACATAAACCATGTGCTACCTAACCCACTGACCCCACATTTAATATTGGGCATTTAATTCTTTTCCCCAATATTAAATAATTACATAAAATATTGTTGCAATGTTACAATACAACTAATCAAGAATATTCCATGGGAATCCTTACATGTTGCACGTCCATCTAGGTACAACATTACATAATAAAAAATAAAATAATAAAATAACAATATTATGCAATGTGTGCAACACCCATTATCTCAACAATCTCCCACTTGTTGTATACATTGCATAGGGTCAATCTGTAGTCACATAAATGAACAAGGGAATAATCCCTCCCAGCACAACCACCATCATGGATCAAAATACACCAAGTGCTCCATCCTAGTACCCGCAACAAAATCAAAGTATCCAACATCTCGAACATGAATGATCTCACCTCCTATTATGCCACTCCCGTTGGACATACATAGAAGCCATCCAAAGAGAAAACCACCCAACCTGTTGCATTAGAAGATCATAAAATCTTGTACCAACTGAAATTCCAAGCACAAAAAACCTGATCCAAAGGTAATCACATGTATCCGTAGTTGTCAAAATATCCATAGCTGAAATAGCACTCACAGCAAAGTGCCAAACCCATCCAACTATCCATACCTCTAAGGTATAACAAGTGAATCTCATATCACTGACATATCCAATCTGCAACCTGCAATCATAAGCCTCAAGAGCAATGTCTGCCACATATATACCAAGAAGCTCCCACTGCAAAAGATAATGTCAAATCTATAACCAATCCACTCAACACATCTCAAAGAAGTGAATCCATGTAGCATCAAGGACATCCACAATACATAAATTGATATCCTGCAAGAACAACTCTCATAACAAGTCTCCAATAGTCTCCCAAATTCTCCACAACCAACAAAGGAAAGAGATAAAGGAATAACCATGTCATCTCTCGCATGACATACATGAGCACAAACCAGTGATCACAATCTCTAACCAATCTCAAATCCAATGTAGGCAAAACTGAACATCCAGGAAGATAACCAAGACCAGAGAAACCATGCAAATCATAACCTGTATCATGTCCTTCTACACACACCTCTAGATGTAAACTGTGCAAGTATGATCTCCTCCATAAAACCCCAACAAGAAGCCTCAACAACACCCAAACCATACCGTATAACTAATCATGGATGTAAGCCTCTCACAAGAAGATCAAACTCAATAAACCCATTCCTAAACCAAGGAATAACCATTCCTAATCCAAGGAAAATGCCCAATATAAAACCATCTCCCAAACTCAACCAGCATAACAACATATGCACATGGAGATAACCAATGCTAAACCATCTCTCAAATTAACCCTCCAGAACTAACTCATGTATCATAGCTCAAGATCCATATCCATGAAAGACAAGGATAAATATAATGCAACTGAGAGAAACAATGGGCTATACCTCTCAAGTAGCAAACCACCGAGTAGACCAAGAGTGGGGAATGAGAATGCTCATCAAGATACCCAAGTCTCCAACCAAGACTCATCTAAGAACAATCTCCTCTCAAGTCCATATCAGGTGACTGCCCCTCAGACTTCCTATTGAAACCATCAACTGTCCCAACAAATACTTCTCTAATCCAAGAGAAATCAACATCACCACCATCTCTAAGTATCCATGAGCACCTATAACCAATCAATCCATGCCAAATCCAAATGCAACATAGAAATATCATGAAGTATCTAGCTTATGATCAGTGTACTCAATACCAAGAAACTAAACCAAGATCAATGTCAAAGTTCCAACCATGGCCTCAGGAACATAAACATGACAACATGATCTTACCATCTCAACTAAAGAGATAACATGCTCCATATAAACACACCATAACATGTCACAACTCTAAACGCGTATCAAGAGTTTACCATGACATAATAATGAAACCATCCTCACACCAAGGATAACATGCCAAATAAAAGCATAAACCACACCTTTGCCAAGAACCCTGTGAGTCCTCAAGATGCAACCATCTCCACACACCATGAAGAAAAACATCTCAACATACCAGGAAGAACCATCTCCATACACCATGAAGATAACCAAGAACTCCATGAGTCCTCAAGATCTAACCATCTTCAAATACCATGAAGATAACAAGTGCACCATGCAAATGTCAAAGTCGCTTCTGCAGCAACAGGATCTAAGACAAACCTCCAACATCTGCAAACACTCAATAAATATATCAATGCCAACAACTCCCACTCAACCGTGGTACCAAGTCACCTGTGGCATCATAAAATCCATCCTCTCCAAACCAAGATGATATAAACCAAACTAGGAACTAATCCTGCACTGTCACCCCATCACTGTCACAAGCTCCCACTAAACCATGTATCCAAGCTATCCATGACATCATGATGAAAAACCATCCTCTAACCATGAGAATCAACCAAGGCATCAAACTATCAAAGAACTCAAAGTGCACATCATGAGCTCCTCAAAAGAAACCAAATAACCATGATCCTCAACCAAGAAGATATACCACCATAACCAAATAGAAAAATCTAAGCTAATGAACATCAAGGATGTACCTGTATATCCAATCATGTCATGCCAAAATCCATGACACCATGATCACATCCGTGAACCGAGCATCTGGCTCTCAATATGTCCAATCTGTCAGCATAGTCAACCACAATCCTCTACCATAACTGTACCTGGTAACAACATCTCATCCCTTCTATATGAAGAATATAATCAGAAAATCATGTGACTCAGGGCATAGACAACCCAAATCCAAGCCACCAATTTGAATATGCATCAATAATGAAAGATCAATGGGCAAAGACAACCCATAACCAAGCTATAAATGCAACCTGTAAGTATAGACCACTTACAACACTGCACAACTTGTAGACCCAACAAATCATCATGCATATCCAAATCAAACACTGATAACCATATCATCATGAGCCCAATTTGAAATATGAACTAAGTATACAATGACATCAAATCTTAAATCTCCAATGCCATAAACTCACAATGTTACCATAGTCAAAATATATCTATAAATTGTTTAGATCAATATTTCAACAAATAAATCATGCCAAACCTACACCAAATTTAAACCAATGTGTAGATCTCTCCAAGAGCTTTCTGTTAACTACTTGAAGTCCAAAATCCGACTTCGTATGCCCAAGTTATGCCCCAATCCGTGCTCAAAATAAACAACATCTAACTTTAGGGCTCTGAAAACCTGACAAAATTTTAAAATCATAGAACCAAACCTACACCATGTTGTAGTGCTCTGAATTAGCTTTCCAACGCCTATAAGAACTCTAAAATTCGATATTCTGAGAGAAAGTTATGGCCATTTTACTAAGACAGTCTTTTTACCATTTTCAATACGATTTTTCATTTTTAATTTTTTCAGTGACGAAAATTCCGACGGGATTAAATTTGACGGCCATCATGGGCTGAAACCAAAAAACTCTTTCATTTCCTCTAAACATGGCCAAACTAGGGCATATTATATATCAAAATTTATGAAAATGTTGACCCGGATCCAGTGGTGAGGTCTGTTTTTACCCAGGAGGTCATTTCTGCAAGCTACCCCCCAAAACCCTCATTTAAATGAAACATCCGAAAAACTCTTTTGTCCAACAATTTCACATGCCCAAATATTTTAACATCCTATCATAACAGCAAATCCAAAACCCTTAGACCTGCAATAAATCATTCATATATCTTGCCCTTTCCTTTATCCTCTCATGCATTCCCTTGGATTCAATCTAGGGTTACAATAATAAAACCATAGCTCTGATACCACTTGTAAGGAAACTTGGCAACAAAGAATATAACCGTTTCCACATAACCCATAATAGATCTGAAATAAATATGGAATTAAAATCCACATGCAAGAGAATAGACAACATACCCACAAAATTGTGACACAAGATATACCTTGGGAAACCCTCATTGAGGGAAAAACCCAGCCTCCAAAAGCATCCATCATCATATATTATTCAACAAAAAATACCATTGCCATACAACCATGGAAGCCTTCATGGCCATAGCCACAACCGAGCAAACTATGTGAACAAGCATGAATCCACACATCCCATGCCATGCTTTCAACCTTCACAAATGCTCCCTTGGCTAACCTGTCAAGCCTTGTCCTGCTTGACTCTTGCCTTTTGTCTTCTCCTTGTCACTCTATCTCTCTCTCCTACAACAACTACCCTTGTGGCTGCTTATATAGTAGCAAGTCCCACAAAACCACTAAGTGGTATTACATAAACCATGTGCTAAAACCATGTGCTACCTAACCCACTGACCCCACATTTAATATTGGGCATTTAATTCTTTTCCCCAATATTAAATAATTACATAAAATATTATCACAATGTTACAATACAACTAATCAAGAATATTCCATGGGAATCTTTACATGTTGCACGTCCATCTAGGTACAACATTACATAATAAAAAATAAAATAATAAAATAACAATATTATGCAATGTGTGCAACACCCATTATCTCAACAATGATGATTAGATTAGACCATTACATGAGAAATTATTGACTTAACATAGAGAATGTAAGTAATTGTAGTTGGTGAACACATTCAAGAGATAAAAGAAAATATGTTCTTCATTGCTTCCTTGAAAATGTACAAGTTAAGGAAGACTCAATAAGTGATGTAGAACAAAAATTCTCTTTACAAATTTCTCCATTTTTTTCCCTTCATAAGAGTTCCCCCCTTGCAAAATGTATCCTCCCCCTACATTATGAATGGACTTCTATTTATAGACATTCCTCAGATAACTACTTAATAATCACTTAGAACAACTCCTTAGCTACCCCAAGTAACTAATTTAAGATAAATGCCTAAGTTATCACTCATTATAACTAGCCTTTTGAAAATGAGTTAGGATTTAGCTCAATTTTACAAAATTGAGCACACAATTTAACATTATTTCGGAAAAGTGATACAATTCACTTTCACAAAAATATTATAAAATAAATGTTAAATTGAAAATAGGGTTCTATGAAGACTTATCTTGTTGAATTCTCTTTACACCACATGTAAATGGGAATCATTTTCCTCCATGAATAGATAGATTTTTCTTCAATGACAAATATGAATGACATAAATTATACATAGAAGTGAGATTGGAGAACATGTGTGGTGTAGGAGCACCATTTTTGTTCCTCACCATTTCACTTAATTTTTTGGTGATAGTCAGTCTTAGGATGTCATTTCATGTTTGAAATGTAGTTGAGTTGGTTCATTTTTGGACTAATGTCATTTTTGAATGTTTTTGTTCTAGTAGGCCTATGTTAGCCACTTGGTCAAACTAGGTCAATTCTAGTCAAAGATCAAATCTTCATAAAATTTGATCATGTGACGAAATATTATATCTATGTATGCTATTGAGACCCCTTGGTTATGTTGGTCCCAACTGGTAGTAAGAGGGTGGGGGGTGAATTGGTATGCTCACTTTTACAAACTATATCAATTAATGCAACAAGCTTTATCATGCACTTAGTTACAACCTCTTTAACTGTTAAGGAAATGATAAATTCTCTGCAATAAAACCATACAATGTCCCAAACAAAAGCATACATTAATGAAAACAATATTTTTATGTGGAAACCCTTGGTGTGAGGGTGGAAACCATGGTGAGAGTAATACACCCACTAGCCTTTCCTTGCAACAAAAAGAGTGCCCTGTTAAAGACTTATATGTGTTCCTTCTAAGTACATGTCCTTTTAGGAATGCCAATAACCTATTAGGATTACAACGTCTTGTTAAGGATACCTTGTTAGAGGATTTAACTCTCTTTCTAAGAGACACCAGGTAGGGGATTTCAAAGACTCATTACAATTTTCCCTATCCAAGGTTTACAATAGATGTTGTAGTTAGATAGAGAACTAAATATTATATCTAAATATTTGGCACACCTTTCCTAGTAAATCCTCTATTGTGGCTTCTTGAAGATGATCTAATACTCCACTATTGTTCTAGCTTAGGTGAGCTTCCTCTACTCTCTACCCTTCTTCTTGTCATGCACTTTGCACCTATATGTTGTCTTACACTATTCACAACTGTCCTTGTCTATTTTTAATCTATAGTTTACACACTTGTAGTAAAAATGACATTCTTAGCTCTTCATCTAAGTAATATTCTATCACTTTTCTCTTTCGATTATCTTGTCACATTCAGACCTTCTCTTGTATCGTCACATGAATGGTGACTAAGCTATGAAAATTGTGCTTCTACACCTTCATTCATTTGTCATGACTAGTATGCTAATCTACTAGTGGTTGTACTTGCAATACTTTATTACTTGGGTATGTGTAGGATCATGTTCAACCAAACTATGGCCTTAAGTGGCAGTGAAAAACTAGCAAATCAAGGTTATGTCAACTTGACACATAATTTTAAAGTGGTTTTGGACTTTATATCAAAAAGTTATAAGAAAATAATCTGTAGGAAATTGAATGTAGTTTTTAAACTACTAAACCTTATCTAGAGAAAAAAATATTTGATTGGTCAAAAGTTTGGATTTGAATGTAGTACTACAAAAATTTCAGGGTGAAAATAAAAAGCAGGTGTATGTCTGACCACCTTAATCAAAATCAAATGATAATATTTTTAAATATAATTATAGATGTAAAAAGTAGACTCATGCTCGAATGTGATACATATTTTTGGATATTTTTATTTCAAATAAAAAATTAAATATGAATTTTCTACTAAAACTTTTTCGGAATAAAAAAACTCCCATGTCTAACCACCTTAACTAGTTGAAAATTTTACCAAATTATTTTTATTTTTTCCTTATACTAGGTGAAGCATAGAATGTGAGCAACTTTTGGATTTAAAAAATGTTATACCATTTTAAAGTTATAGCTATTTTTCGATTAGTATGTCAATCAACACTTTACAATCATCTTCATTGAAAATTAACTAATAAATACTTATCGAACTCAAAATTTGAGAGATATTATATCAATGGAATCTTGAGAGTGTTATAAAAAAATCCTTTTCATTTCATTCAATTTTGATAAAAATAACATTCAAATGGCTACTCGAAGTTTGAGTGTCAGTGAAACCCTTCTCAAACAAGTTTTTTGGGTTAACCAAATAGGTTTGGTAAATACAAAGCCTAATCAGATACCTACTATGAAATCGAGTCTTTGATTACTCTGAAATTTCCAATTGGGAGGGAAACCACGCACAATGGAAATTTCAGAGAGAAATTTTAGAGGATTATTATGATTATGATTATTATTATTATATATAGTAATATGTATGATTATTATGATTATTATTAAATATAATATAGTTATAAATATAATTATTATTATAACTAAATATAATATAGTATTATATATGATCAATATTATTATTAAATATATACAGCAATATTATATGATCATTATTATATATAATAGTATATATGGTTAGTATTATTATTAAATATATAATCTAGTAATATATATGATTATTATTGTTATATAATATAATAATATATTATTATTATAATAAATATACAATATTATATTATTATTATTAAATATAATATTGTCATGAAATGCGTTGAGAGGGACCCCTCTTGACGCATTTCAAATTGGTCCCTAAGGGCCCGAGGGCCTCTAGGGACATATGTTCTCATGAAATGCGTCGAGAGGGGTCATAGGTTAACCTATGACCCCTCTCGATGCATAGGGGTTATAGGCTAACCTATGACCCCTCTCAAAGCATTCAAACCAATCAAATGGGTCCCTAGGGGCCTAGGGACATACGTTTTCATTAATTGCATCAAGAGGGGTCATAGGTTAACCTATGACCCCCCTCAACACATTAGAACCAACCAAATGCATCCTTAGGGGTCCTAGGACCCTTAGGGACATATGTTGTCATGAAATGCATCGATAGGGGTCATAGATTAACCTATGACCCCTCTCAGCACATTGGAACCAACCAAATGGGTCCATAAAGTCCTAGGGTCCCTAGGGACATATGTTGTCATGAAATGCATTGAAAGGGGTCAAAGGTTGACCTATGACCCCTCTCAACCCATTACAACCAACCAAATGCAGACTTAGTAGTCTTAGGGCCCCTAAGGAGATATTTTGTCATGAAATGCATCAAGAGGGGTCATAGGTTAACCTATGACCCCTCTCGACACATTAGAACCAACCAAATGCATCCCTAGGGGTCCTAGGGCCCCTAGGGACATATGTTGTCATGAAATGCATCAATAGGGGTCATAAGTTAACCTATGACCCCTCTTAACACAGTGGAACCAACTAAATGCATCCGTAGGGTCCCTAGGGCCCCTAGGGACATATGTTGTCATGAAATGCATCAAGAGGTGTCATAAGTTAACCTATGACCCCTCTCAACACATTCGAACCAACCAAATGGGTCCCTAGGGGCCCTAGGACATACATTTTCATGAAATGCGTCGAGAGGAGTCATAGGTTAACATATGACCCCTCTTGACACATTAAAATCAACCAAATGGGTCCTTAGGAACATACATTTTCATGAAATGCATCAAGAGGGCTCATAGGTTAACCTATGACCCCTCTTGACGCATTCAAACCAACCAAATGCATCCCTCAAGGTCCTAGGGCCTCTAGGGACATACGTTGTCATGAAATACGTCAAGAGGGGTCATAGGTTAACCTAGACCCCTCTTGACACATTAGAACCAACCAAATGTGTCCCTAGGGTCCTAGGGCCCCTAAGGATATATGTTGTCATGAAATGCATCGAGAGGGATCATAGGTTAACCTATGACCCCTTTAGATGCATTAGAACCAACCAATTGCATCCCTAGGGGTCCTAGGGCGTCTGAGGACATATGTTGTCATGAAATGTGTCAAGAGGGGTCATAAGTTAACCTATGACCACTCTCGATGCATTGGAACCAAACAAATGCATCCCTAGGGGCCCTAGGGCCCCTAGGGACATATGTTGTCATGAAATGCATCATTAGCCTATGACCCCTCTTGATGCATTTTATGACAACATATGTCCCTAGGTCTAATGCATCGAGAGGGGTCGTAGGTTAACCTATGACCCCTCTTAATGCATTAAAACCAATGAAATGCGTCCTTAGGGGTCTTAGGGCCCCTAGGGACCTATGTTGTCATGAAATGCATCAATAGGGATCATAGGTTAACCAAGTACCCTCTGAACGCATTAGAACCAACCAATTGCCTCCTTGGTAATACTAGGGCCCATAGAGACATATGTTGTCATGAAATGTGTCAAGAGGGGTCACAAGTTAACTGATGACCCCTCTCAACACATTAGAATCAACCAAATGTGTCCCTGGGGGTCCTAGGGCCCCTATGGACATATGTTATCCTAAAATGCATCGAGAGGGGTCATAGGTTAACCTATGACACCTCTCAATGCATTAGAACTAACCAATTGCTTCCTTGGTGGTCCTAGGGCCCCTAGCAACATATGTTGTCATGAAATGCATCAAGAGGGGCCATAGGTTCACTTATGACCCCTCTCAACGCATTTGAACCAACCAAATAGATCCTTAGGTGCCTAGGGACCTTAGGGAGATACATTGTCATGAAATTCATCAAGAGGGAACATAGGTCAACCTATGACCCCTCGCGACGCATTAGAACCAACAAAATACTTCCCTAGGGGCCCTAGGACCCCTAGGGACATATGTTATCATAAAATGTGTCAAGAGGGGTCATAGGTTAACACATTTCATGACAACATATGTCCCTAGGGGCCAACATATGTGCCTAAGGGCACCAAGGCTCCTAGGTACACATTTGGTTGGTTTGAATGTGGTGAGAGGGGTCATAGGTTAACCTATGACCCCTCTCGATGGATTCGAACCAACCAAATGGGTTCCTAGAGGCCTTAGGACCCATAGGGACATTCATTGTCATGAAATACATCACTCTCGATCCATTAGAAGCAACCAAATGCATCTTTAGGGGTCTTACAGCCCCTAGGGACATATGTTGTCATGAAGTGCGTCGAGAGCCTATGATCCCTCTCAATGCATTAGAACCAACCAAATGTATCCCTAGGGGTCATAGCACCCCTAGAGACATACATTGTAATGAAATGCATCGATAGGGGTCACAAGTTAACGTATGACCCCTCTCGATGCATTAGAACCAACCAATTGCATCCTTGGGGGTCCTAGGGCCCCTAGGGACATACATTGTCATGAAATGCATCAAAAGTGATCATAGGTTAACGCATTAGAACCAACCAAAATGCATCCCTGGGGTCCTAGCCCCCTAGAGACATATGTTGTCATGAAAAGTGTCGAGAGGGGTCATAGGTTAACCTATGACCGCTCTCAATACATTAGAACCAACCAATTACATCCCTGAGGGTCCTAAGGCCCCTAGGGACATAGGTTGTGATGAAATGCATCAACAGGGGTCATAGGTTAATATATGACCCCTCTCAATGCATTAGAACCAACCAAATGCATCCGTAGGGGCCCTAGCACCCCTAGGGACATATGTTGTCATGAAATGCGTCAATAGGGGTTATAGGTTAACCTATGACCCCTCTCGATGCATTCGAACCAACAAAATATGTCGCTAGGGGCCCTAGCGCCTCTAGGGACATCTGTTGTCATGAAATACATAAAGAAGGGTCATAGGTTAACCTATGGCCTATGGCCCCTCTCAACACATTAGAACCAACCAAATGCACCTCTAGCGGTCCTAGGGCCCCTAGGGACATATGTTGTCATGAAATACGTCGATAGGGGTCATAGATTAACCTATGACCCCTATTGACACATTGGAACCAACTAATTGCATCCCTATGGGCCCCAAGGGACATAAGTTGTCATGAAATATGTTGAGAGGGGTCATACGTTAACCTAGGACCCCTCTCAACACATTTGAACCAACCAAATTGGTCCCTAGGGGTCTGTTAGTGGATAGATTGTCCTTCGAGAAAGTATGTGCAAATCTAACCCTAAATGCCCAAATGAAAGAAAAAATTGACACCAACAATTGGATAGGCTATTATTAGATTAATAACCTTCCTCTGAATTTTATTGGGTACAGCTCCCCGTGCAAGATTTACAATGAATTAATTATAGGTACTTTTAACCGGAAAGCACGAAAGGATACCAAGCATCTATTTGTAAACACAAAATAGATGCGAAACCTAAGAACTAAAAAAGAAAGGAAACAGAATAAAATAGATTATACAAAGTTAATCTGCCATACACTGCATTACATAATGTAAATGAAAATGTATCTTCCATCCTTTTGAGAGAATTAAAAAAATCAGAGCTTTAAAAGATGTTTTGAAAAGATGATGCAACAAGAAAACAATGATATTGAAATGTAATTCAAAGAAAACTGAAAATGATGCAAAGTTCATGATCAGTGGAAGGAAAATACACCATAATCAAAGTTCTGATGTAATTAACCTCCAGCCTCCCTTCCCTGACTACAAAAGATCGCAAAGTATCTTGTACACATTACAACCAAATCACTATTTCAAGAAAGATGGAAACTTCTTTCATACTGTTACATCAACCATTAAAATTCTATCTCTAAATCAGACACACAGTTCTGGAAAAGAGAAATAACCCATGCTCTGCCTCTCACAGCCTCTCAAGAAAAATGGAATAATTTGTAGAATCTCCTTCCCTTCTGGAGCACAAAGTCTACAGTCGGAAGCAGGAAGAATGGAACCGAAAAAAGAATGGGACCCCCTATAGCACAAAGTCTCAGAGAAATCCAATCTTCCCCCCCTATCACTATATTCACAGCCTCTGTTCTTCTATAGCCCAAAGTCTACTAGCCAAAACTCAGAAAACTGAAACCCTTTTTCGTTTGATGCTTTCACCATATATAGAATTTGCGGGAAAACTGTTCAGTTCCTATAACTGATTCTTGAAATAACTCTTCCCATACTTTGGAATTATCTTCCTCCTTTTCGGATTCTAGGATATGCCCATTATCACCTATTGGGTTTATATGATTTAATTAAAAACACACCCCTTATTCCCAGGCAAAGGTTTTATTTTATCCTCTTTTCAAAAATATCACAAGTGTTACTTATGATATTTAAGCAAAAACCTCCCTCCAAGTAGGATGACAAGTGGCTTGATTTTACTACTTGAGTGAATAACTTTATAAATACATTGAATTTTCTTGCATGAAACCTGGCATCCATTAAAAATAAGCTCAATTTTTAATGACTTTTCACCTGCTGAAACTATCTATGGAATTTGTGAAATATCAAAGCATCCAAAACTGTTTTCTTACATCATTGCCACAAATTTGTAAATGCGCACACCTCTATTGGCATCTTTCTTTGCATCATTTCCTGATACCATGATAGTCATATCTTATAAGGATAGCATTTGATATCTCAAATGTACTTGTGTGCATTCTATAATTATTTCACTTGGTGAAGATTATAGTTGGCATTATTTATCAAACAATGTTTATGAAACTTCATATCCCTAAGTGTCCGCGATCCATTTCCTTTTGCTAAAATATAAATAGTGAGTTCATTCCTTGGTTGAATCTCAGGGACACATGATCACATTAAGACTTTGGTTGGTCTACCACCTCTTATTGTCATCCTGATGCTATGAGTGTGGGTGTATGAACAGAAATCCCTTTGCTTTGCTTGGGTTTGAATTGAATTTAACAGGCTCTGTGATTGATTCCATAAATCGCTTTCTTCAATACCCTGTTCAAAGAAACCTTTAAGAGCATTCACCAAATCCATTTCAAATGGACATATCCTCAGTCATCCATATTTTAAAGATACCCATACTCAATTACCATTATGATCTTATATGCCCTCGAGCTGGAGATGATGGATTTGAAGACAAGTATAAATTGCGACACATGTATGGGCTTGGACCATGGCCCGATACATGCTAGATTGTGGATGGAAATTATCACAATGTTGTCGTTGGTTCTGAATTTGAAGAAGAACCCGTGCCCTATCACGACTCCAAACACTTCATCAAACGCATTATATGTGCTGCCTGAGCTATGTGCATGACCATGCATTCTCTTCAAAACTGTGCACCATGCAGTCCATTGGCTCTAAAGATCTTCATGTGCCTCTTCATGGTGCCAATTGCACAGACCCAAACTCATGTTCTCCCCTTCTTAGCATTATCCCTGATATTCTTTATCGGCATGGAGATTGAGTTCTTTGTGAGTTCCTGTGGTCGTTTGGATGTGAGTGCTATAATAATGTTTAAATCAACATTGTGGCTTGAAACATGCATAATCTCTTGCTGTCGGGTTGGAACACTTCTTCCTGACATTATATTTCAATGCCTCTGCACTATGATTTTTCGAGCTTTGAATGATGGAGTATATATATATTTTAAAGAATTGGAGGGGGGCAGAAACTTATTGTACATGAGGATGCCAATATCTTCATTCTTTGCCAAGAATTAATGCTGATATTTGGTATTCACTGCACGTGCCTCCAAATACAAAAATGAACAATCCATCTTTAGATGATTAAATGTGACCCGAGTGTCAGTTTGGCTTTCAAGTGTATGACAAATAATTCACAGGCATGTCTTACATGACCAGTTTCATCTCAACGAATAGCTTGTACCTTCAATGCTTCCCAAATTGTGACCTCTAAACTTACGTATTGACCTTGAATCATGAACTGGGGCTAGGCTTTGAACTTTTTTTTCCTGTGACTTTTTAGTTTCATAACTGATTCTTGAAACTATTTCTCTTCACCTTCCTTGATAGATTTTGTTTGATTTTTATGACATTTAGCTTTTAAATGTTTTTCACTAAATCAAATGTCATTTTAGCATATTTGGACAAGTGGCAAATGAATAAATCAGTCCAAAATAATAATAATACTCAACTATTGGGTGGATTTGTTTTGACAGTCAAATGGGTCTCAGTGCGAGGGCAATAACTAATTATTCCACCATTAGATTTCCTTCATTTTCGGATAGGTTGGAGAGATCCTAATTTCACATAACTTTACTCAAGCGATTGAGAAAATTATGTTTGAGTAAAAAGTTATTGAAGACTAAGTGGAGGTATATAAAACTGCCAGAACAATCAAACCCGTTGAACTTGTTTGAACCATTCAAACTCATTTGAACTTGTGGGATGAACTGTTCTGAACTTGTGATTGCACCATTAGATTTTCTTCACTTTCGAATATGCTGGTACTAGACTAGTCATTTATGTTCTCACCAGAGTGATTTGTGAAATTATGCCTTGGTGAAAAGTTACAAGTCGCTATTTATCGGTATACAAAACTGTGATTTTGAACTGTCATGCCATTGAACCTGCTGAACCATCGAACTTGACATTTGAACTTGATCTCTGAATCACTTTGGACCACTTTGAACTTTTGAACCAAGACATTGAATCATACATGTGAACCTCTCAAAATAGATCATCAAACCTGCATGAGCACATTGAACTGTTTTGAACTGCTTTGACCTGCTTCAAACTTTTGTTTGAAGTGGTTCAAAAACTCTGTACTTGAAGTTTGAACTATTGAACCTTTGAAACATCAAACTCACTGAACCTTTGACTCACTTGAAGATTCACTATAATTTTATTTCATTCTTTGGCTAAGGAACATCTTCACACTATGATGTCTAAATTTCTGCTTTGACCATGAATCATGGGCTGGAGCTAAGCTTTGAACCTTCTTGGATTAACACTTCTGCATTTTGAACCCAGAATCTGAACTTCACTTGCATTGAACTTGCAACATGAGTCAACTGCACAATTGAACCACTTTGAACTACTTCGAACTTCAGTTTGAAGTGGTTCAAAAACTCTAAACTTGAAGTTTTAAAACTATGATCATATCGAGTGCTAACAGAATCGTAGGACATACATTGTCATGAAATGCATTGAGAGGAGTCATAGGTTAACCTATAACCCCTCTTGATGCATCAGAACCATCCAAATGGGTCTCAAGAGACCCTAGGGCCCCTAGGGACATACATTGTCATGAAATATGTCAAGAGGGGTCATAGGTTAACCTATGACCCCTCTTGATGCATTCAAACCAACCAAATGCATCCCTTGGGATCCTAGGGTCCGTAGGGACATACGTTGTTATGAAATGTGTCAAGAGGGGTCATAGGTTAACCTATGTCTCCTCTTGACATATTAGAACCAACCAAATGCATTGAGAGGGCTCATAGGTTAACCTATGACCCCTCTTGATGCATTAGAACCAACAAATAGTGTCCCTAGGGGTCCTAGGGACCCTAGGAACATATGTTGTCATGAAATGCATTGTGAAGGGTTAGAGGTTAACCTATGACTACTCTCGATGCATTAGAACCAACCAAATGTATCCTTAGGGCCCCTAGGGCCACTAGGGACATACGTTGTCATGAAATGTGTTGTTAACTTATGACCCCTCTTAATGCATTTCATGACAACAAATGTCCCTAGGTCTAATGCATCAAGAGGGGTCATAGGTTAACCTATGACCCCTCTCGATGCATTAGAACTAACCAAATGCATCCCTAGGGGTCCTAGAGCCCCTAGGGACATACATTTTCATGAAATGCATTGATAGGGGTCATAGGTTAACCAATTACCCCTCTCAACGCATTAGAACCAATCAATTGCATCCCTGGGGGTCCTAGAGCCCCTAGGGACATGCATTGTCATGAAATGTTTTGAGAGAGGTCATAGGTTAACCTATGACCCCTGTTGATGCATTAGGACCAACCAAATGCATCCCTGGGGGTCCTAGGGCCCCTAGGGACATATGTTGTTCTAAAATGCATCGAGAGGAGTCACTAGTTAATGTATGACCCCTCTCGATGTATTAGAACCAACCAATTGTGTCCCTAGTGGTCCTAGGGCCCCTAGGGACATATGTTGTCATGAAATGCATCGAGAGGGGTCATAGGTTACCTTATGATTGTTGTTGACGCATTTGAACAAAACAAATGGGTCTAGGGACCCTAGAGACATACGTTGTAATGAAAATCATTGAGAGGGATCATAGGTTAACCTAACCTATGATTCCTCTTGATGCATTAGAACCAACCAAATGTGTCCCTAGGGGCCCTAGCCCCTAGGGACATATGTTATCATGGAATGTGTCGAGAAGGGTCATAGGTTAACCTATGACCCCTCTCGACACATTTCATGACAACGTATTTCCCTAGGGGCCAATGTATGTCCCTAGGGGCTCTAGGGCCCCTAGGGACGCATTTGGTTGGTTCGAATGCATCAAGAGGGGTCATAAGTGGACCCCTAGGGACATTCATTATCATAAAATGTGTCACCCTCGATGCAATAGAGAAATGCATTAGAAGAAACCAAATGCATCCCTAGGGTTCTTAGGGCCCCTAGGGACATATTCTATCATGAAATGCATCGAGAGCATATGACTCCTCTCGAGAACCTATGACCCCTCTCAATGCATTCAGACCAACCAATTTGTTGTCATGAAATTGTGCCAAGAAGGGTCATAGGTTAACCTATGGCTCATCTTGATGCATTAGAATCAACCAAATGTGTCTCTAGGGGACCTAGGGCCCCTAGGGACATATGTTACCATGAAATATGTCGATAAGGGTCATAGGTTAACCTATGACCCTGTAGATGCATTGGAACCAACCAAATGTGTCCCTAATGGCCCTAGGGACCCTAAAGACATACGTTGTCATGAAATATGACAAGAGGGATCATAGGTTTACCTATGACCCCTCTTGATGCATTAGAACCAACCAAATGCATCCCTAGGGGTCCTAGGGCCCTTACGAACATATGTAATTAGAATCAACCAAATGGATCCCTAGGGGTCCTAGGGCCCCTAGGGACATATGTTGTCATAAAATGCGTTAAGAGGGGTCATAGGTTAACCTATGATCCCTCTTGATACATTCGAACCTATGACCCCTCTTGATGCATTCAAACCAACTAAATGGGTCCCTAGGGGACTTAGTGTTGCTAGGGACATGTGTTGTCATGAAATGCATTGAGAGGGGTCAGAGGTTAACCTATGACCCCTTTTGACACATTCAAACCAACCAAATGCATCCCTCAGATTCCTAGGGTCCCTAGGGACATACGTTGTCATGAAATGCATCGAGAGGGGTCATAGGTTGACCTATGAGTGCTCTTGATGCATTAGAAACAACCAAATGCATCCCTAGGAACATATGTTGTCATTAAATGCATCAAGAGGTGTCATAGGTTAACCTATGACCCCTCTCAATGCAATAGAGCCAACCAATTGCATCCTTGGGGGTCCTATAGCCCCTAGGGACATAGGTTGTCAGGAAATGCATCGAGAGGGGTCATAGGTTAACATATGATCCCTCTTAATGCATTGGAAGAAACCAAATGCATCCCTAGGGGTCCTAGGGACCCTAGGGACATATGTTGTTATGAAATGCATCGATAGGGGTAATAGGTTAAGCTATGACCTCTATCAATGCATTAGAACCAACCAAATACATCCCTAGGGGTCCTAAGGTCCCTAGGGACATACATTGTCATGAAATGCATCGAGAGGGGTCATAGGTTAACCTATGACTCCTCTCAATGCATTTGAGCCAACCAAATGGTTCCCTAGGGGTCCTATGGGTCCTAGGGACATATGTTGTCATGAAATACTTCAAGAGGGGTCATAAGCTAACCTATGACCCCTCTTGACACATTCAAACCAATAAAATGCGTCCCTAGGGGCCCTAGGGCTTGTAGGGACATTCTTTGTCATGAAATGCATCAAGAGTAGTCATATGTTAACATATGACCCTTCTTGATGCAATAGAACCAACCAAAAGCATCCCTAGGGACATATGTTGTAATGAAATGCATCAAGAGGGGTCATTGGTTAACCTTTGACCCCTCTTAACGCATTAGAATGAACCAAATGCATCCCTAGTGTTCCTAGGCCCCCTAGGGACATACATTGTCATGAAATGTGTCAATAGGGGTCATGGGTTAACCTATGACCCTTGTTGATATATTAGAACCATCCAAATGTGGCCCCTAGGGACATATATTTTCATGAAATGCATCGAGAGGTGTCATAGGTTAACCTATGACCCGTCTCGATGCATTAGAACTAACCAATTGCATCCCTAGGGGTCCTAAGGCCCCTAGGGACATAGGTTGTCATGAAATGCATCAAGAACTTGTGACCCCTCTCGACACATTGGAACCAACCAAATGCGTCCCTAGTGGCCCTAGGGCCCCTAGAGACGTATGTTGTCTTCTGAGAGAGGTTATAGGTTAACCTATGATCGCTCTTGACTCAAATGTGTCCCTAGGTGTCCTAGGGCCCCTAGGGAAATATGTTTTCATGAAATGCATCGTTAGGGGTCATAGGTTAACCTATGACCGCTTGACACATTGGAACCAACCAAATGTGTCCCTGGGGGCCCTAAGGACATAATAATAATAATAATATATATATATATATATATATATATATATATATATGTCATAATAACAATAATAACATATATTATATTATTGTATTTAATAATAATAGTAAAAATCATAATAATATAATATAATAATCATATATATATTAATCATACATATAAGTTAATGAAACTTGTTACATTGCCCATTATTCCCTCCAAAATTTGGGAATATATATCGGATATCCAATCTAGTATCGGGTATCCAATATGAGGTCGAATACCTGATTAAACTAGCATGATTTTCCCAACATATTCCTTGTCACTGCAGACCCAACAATATCACTTTTTGTTGGCCATTTTTATAGGTTTTGGGAAAATTGACTTTTTGGGGCCCAAATGATCGAAAAAGGTTCGATAATATATCATTAGTTGTCCGATATTGTCATCTGAATGTGGAGCAGTAGTCGTCGAAAGACTAAATGCAAAAGGAAAGTATTGAATGAAGACATTGTGACATATAGGGAAAAGAACAAGGTAAATCACTGAAGAAAAAGATAAGGTATGTTAAATGTGAGTCAAGTTGACGATGTATTGGTTTAAGGTGAAATCATAGAGTTAGATAATGAATATGTGCAGTTGGGAAATGAAAATGTACCAATTAACAATGATAATGTCAGGATTGAAAATTTAGAGAATGAAAATTTGGAGAATGGAACTAATTATAATCAACATGAAGGTTCTGGAACACCAAAATGGATAATTGAAATTGATGAAATGACTATTACCAATATGGAAGGGAAAAAATTAGAAGAACCATTCGATTATGGGCTTCAAGACTATATAAGATGTTTTTTGGCAACAAGATAGTGGTGGAGCAATGTCATCTTTTTATGCACTTATTAAAGATGAAAAAGATGAGACCTATGCTTTCCAAATTGAAGATTCATGTCAATAAAAAAGTGGAAAGAAATGCCATTATTGTGAAGAATCTTTTCAGTGCTCTCAATAGCATTGGGAAAAATAGCAAGAAGAAGGATAAGAGAGCTACTTGAAGGGTTATTACAACCTCTTTGGTAAGTCATCATTTGATAAAGGGTAGATATATGAGACAAACTTGTATTGACTTGAACCTAATTGTACTACTTTGAGAAAAGCACTTAGTAGATGAGAGAGAATTGATGATCCTTTTCAAAATGAAACATGGTCTTTTGGTGGTAGACTTCCATGTTTTGATAAGAAGCTATCCGATGATGTGAAGGAAGAAATTACACAATTTTGGCACTCTAGCTCAAGAGTATCACCCAATGCTAAAGATGTGTTAAAGTTGAGAATTGGCATTAGAGACCACACACCACATCCTAAACATTATTTGGAGGTATGTCAAACTATGTTGTTCAAACAAATTAGAGAGAGCAATCCAAGTCTTGATTTATCACAAAGGGCTTTTGAATCTTTGAAGCCATTTTATTGTGTGCCACTTAAAATTTAAAATACATGTTGTTGCAAATATCATGTTGAGTTTTCTATGCACCATGAACTATTACACTCCATCTATTCTACTTTGCACAGTAAAGAAATGTTAGAGAATTGTGGTGCTAGTGGTCTTCCAAAATCATTAAGTGACTAATATTTTACTACAATAAGTTACTAATATTTTTTATGATATTGGAATATAGGTACATCATGAAGAGTAGCCATGCATGAAGATAAAGACCTAAATAAGGAGCAGAATGGAGATAAATCTATTCTATTTTTGACAATACTTTTATTGACACTACAATTTTTGGTTGTTGTGTATTGATGTAATAATGATGAAACACTTGATATATTGTAAATGTAAATTGGCTGAATTAATGTAAGAAACAAACATGATTTTACTTAAGGCAATTTATGTGGAGGGACCTAAAAAATGATGATTTTAATACATACTAACACCAAACTTGCACTATGCCCAATGCCAAAAACTTGAGAGAGGTAAAAAATAATTTTTTTTCTTTTAATACTAACCCTAGTGACACCCTTGTTCCAACCACAGATAGCCTCCATCGTCTATGGCCACCCCATACCAAGGAGTCTCCATGGTGCTCTAACTATGTGTCGAAGTTGATCTTCTAAGGGTCATAACTCAGAGCTTGTGGGGCCTATTGATGAAAAATCAAATGCTATAGGATGGTCATGTTGAGGCCTAAAATAACCTATCTCATTTTTGAGAGATCACATTCCATTTGGATTCAGCACAACGATCTCGCTCAATGCCAAAACTTGCAGTGTGCCTCAGTTCATAGGTGCACCACAAGGTAATTTTGAAACCACTGATCTTGGCATCGAATCATCAGTGCCATTAGCTCTAGATGGACATGTGAACCCTAGTGACACCCTTGTTCTTATTGTAGAGAGCCTCCATTATCCGTGGTCAACCCATATCAAAGAGTCTCCAAGGTGCTCTTAGTACATATCGACGTTGATCTTTCGAGGGTAATAACTTGAAGCTCATAAGGGTTATCAATGAAACATCAAATGCTATAAGACGATCATGCCAATGCCTAAAATAACCTATCTCATTTTTGAGAGATCATATTCTGTTTATATTTGGCACAATGATCTCGCTCGATGCCAAAACTTGCAGTATGCCTCAGTTCATAGGTGCACCACAACGTAACTTTGCAACTACTGATCTTGGCATCGAATCATCAATGTCATTAGCTCTAGATAGTGGGTGAACCCTAGTGACACCCTTGTTCTGGCTATGGAGAGTCTCCATCATTTGCGGCTACCCCGTACCAAAGAGTTTCCAAGGTGCTCTAAGTGTGTATTGAGGTTGATCTTTCAAGGGTTGTAACTCAGAGCTCATGAGGGATATCAATGAAATGTTGAATTCTATAGGATAGTCATAGTGAGGCCTAATATAACCTATCTCATTTTTGAGAGATCACATTCTATTTGGATTTAGCACAGCGATCTTGCTCGATGCCAAAACCTACAATGTGCCTCAGTTCATAGCTGCACCACAACGTAACTTTGAAATCGCTAATCTTGGCATCAAAATGTCAGTACCATTAGCTCTAGATGGGTGATTGAACCCTATAGACACACTTTTTTTGGTCGTGGAGAGCCTCCATTGTCTGTGGCCACCCCGTACCGAAGAGTCTCCAAGGTGTTATAAGTGTGTATTGAGGTTAATCTGCTGAGGGTCATAACTTGGAGCTCGTGAGGGCTATTGATGAAACATTAAATGCTATAGGACATTCATGACAAGGCCTAAAATAACATATCTCATTTTCAATAGATCACATTTCATTTGGATTCGGCATAATAATCTTGCTCGATGCCAAAACTTGTAGTGTGCCTCAGTTCATAGGTGCACCATAGCGTAACTTTGAAACTACTAATCTTGGCATCAAATTTTCAATGCCATTATCTTTGTATGGGTGGGTGAAACATAGTGACACCCTTGTTCTAGTCATGGAAAGCCTCCATCGTCCATGGCCACTTTGTAATGAAGAGTCTCCAAGGTACTTTAAGTGTTTATCAAGGTCAATCTTCCAAGGTTCGTAACTCAAAGCTTGTGAGAGATATCAATGAAATATCAAATGTTACAGAACGGTCATGCCAAGGCCTAAAATAACCTATCTCATTTTTTAGAGATCACATTCCATTTAGATTCAACACAGCGATCTCACTCGATGCCAAAACTTACAATGTGCCTTAGTTCATAGGTGCACCACAACATAACTCTGAAATTGATAATCTTGGCATCAAATTGTTAGTGCCATTAGCTCTAGATGGATAGGTGAACCCTACTAACACCCCTTTTTTGGCTATGGAGAGCCTCCATCGTTTGCGACCACCCTGTATCAAAGAGTCTCCAAGGTGCTCTAAGTGTGTATCGAGGTCAATCTTCTGAGGGTCATAACTCAGAGCTTGTGAGGGCTATCGATGAAATGTTGAATGCTACAGGATGGTTATGTTGAGGCCTAAAATAATCTATCTCATTTTCAAGAGATCACATTCCATTTGGATTCGACACAATGATCTTGCTTGATGCCAAAACTCGCAATGTGCCTCAGTTCATAGGTGCACCACATCATAGCTTTGAAAGTGCTATTCTTGGCATCAAATCATTAGTGCCATTAGCTCTGGATGGGTGGGTGAACCCTAGTGACACCCTTGTTCTGGCTGCATAGAGCCTCTATCATCCGCGACCACCTTGTACCAAGGAGTCTCCAAGGTGCTCTAAGTGTGTGTCAAGGTCAATCTTCTGAGGGTCGTAACTCGAAGCTCATGAGGGCTATTGATGAAACATTGAATGATCATGCCAAGATCTAAAATAGCCTATCTCATTTTTGAGAGATCACATTCTGTTTGGATTTGACACAGTGATCTTGCTTGATGCCAAAACTCACAGTGTGCCTCAATTCATAGGTCCACAACATAACTTTGAAACCACTGATCTTGGCATCGAATCATCAATGTCATTAGCTCTAGATGGGCAGGTGAACCCTAGTGACACCCTTGTTCTAGCCACGAAGAGCCTTCATCATCTAAGGTACCCCGTATCAAAGAGTCTCCAAGGTGCTCTAAGTGCGTATCAAGGTCAATATTTTGAGGGTCATAACTGGGAGCTCATGAGGGCTATCAATAACCCCTTACAAAAAATTTTGAACTTTTCTAATTGAGAATTTAAAGTTATAGCAAAAATTGCTGAAAATTGCAAACGTTGCAAAATTGCAATTTTGCAACTCTTGCAACTTTTTCTTGCAAAGTGAAAATGAGTGCAAAGAGTTAGTTAGGGGTTTGAGCATGACCATAAAAGGTTGGAAACACCTAAATAAGGTGTGAAATGATATAATGCATTAATGAAGCCAATTTATATAAAAGTTGCATTATATGCAAAATATGGCCCAGAAGGCCAATCATGGGAATGTAAGGGGTTATAGGGTTTGTAGTACTATATAGGGTGGAAAATGTCTTATTAGGGCCTTTAGATGTTGATTAGATAAATAATGGGCAAACAATGTAATGACAATTTAAATTACAATTAAAACTTGACAATAAGTTGTCATCAATTGATTCAAAGGGAGTAGAAGTCAGGTAGTAGAGAAAGTTGGTCAGTTTATAACTCTTAGAGAGTATCTTTAAGGTATATTGTTCAAATAAAAACAAGATGTACAATGTATGATTAATAAGAAGTAGTAAAACAAATTTTCTTTCTGTAATTTGTATCATTTTCCATTGTTACACTTTGTTGGTAACATGTTTTTAATGAGATTGTCAAAGGAAGATTGTTTTGTCACAGAATTTTTAGTGCTTTATGGGGGCCATATCTCAATTTTCCACAGTTGGATTGGCCTAATCTTTGGATATGTTATGGAGGGTTAACTGGTCTAATTACTCAATGGTTGGATTGAGGAATGAAGTATGGTTCAAAAGTTATGAATGATTGTGTTTGGGTCTATACAAAGGACAACAAGAAGGTATGTTTTGGATGATTTGATTCATAAGTTTTGTTAAGTGTGTTGAGATTAGATTTGAAGCCAAGATTTAGTTTAAAGGTTGAAGGTGGAGTTGAAAATCAGATTTGGGGTTGTGATCCTTGTGCAGGAGCTTAAAAAGTGTGTTGATGTTATTGCAAAATGCCATGAATCTTTGTTGAAGCCTTTGAGTTCATCCCAATTCCTTGATAGACTACCATCCTTTTGGGAATCCCCTTACTTAAATTATTGTTTATTAAAGGTGTACCAAAGGGCTTTGCATCATTTGGCCAAGATAAGGAATAAATCCAATCTAAAACTAAAACTACAAGGAAAACAATGGTTTTTTGTATGTCACTCATTTCTATGGTTTCTCTCTATAAATAAGGTTTCCTTATTTTGTTTACTCTAAATCACATGATAAAAGTGAACTCTCATATATTAACTATAGAATTTTTGATAGAAAAAAGATATAACTCATCATAGCATTTCAAATTAAACATTGCATCCAAATTTGATAATAAAGTTTGTTAAAATTTTATTCATAAATTATTTCATTTGAATCTAATATAACAAACATGATCAAAATTAATGATATTCCATAAACATGAAAAAATACACATGATTTACAATAAATTGAACAATACTAGATACTAAATTAATATGTATATCATTGTGCACATAAATGACAAAAATATATATCAAAATACATATATCCATAGACAAATTACACAAATATATATATCAAAGTTCACGTATCCATAGACAAATTACACAAATATATATCAAAATACATAGAACCATATACAAAATATGGCTGATCATACCATCAGAATGTGTATAATATCAATGTTTCTATAAACAATGTGGCATATGCCATCTCAAAATGTCTCATGATGCATCCTATGAAAACTATACTATCTTAGGCTATTGGTGGATGATCAAAATGCAACCTCTTTTCTACACTAGGTGGATCAGATGCCTCCTACATAAACAAAAAGAGAAAACCCAAAGTTAGACTACTAAATTTATATGCTTCTTTGTATCTAACATTGAATTACTCAAATGAATAATGATAATTTTTTTAACAAAGATTTTTACTATTAAACTTTTATCATAAATACCTCTCTCATCAACCTCCTATGCTAGTTAGGAGTCCTCTCGTATGCCCTTGGCAATGCTTGTACCTCGCTAATTGTGGCCCATGTATGTTTAAATATGCTTGTTAGATGATCTACAACTTAAACTATAAAATTATAATTCATAGCATGCTAAATTTATAACATATAATCAAGAATTCAAACTACAACTTACTAGTGTAGGCTCCTCCTCAAAATATAGTGGCTACATCATCAAAGATACAAAACTCTCCTATCCAACCTCATGTGCACTAAGAGTTTCCTATGAGATACAAAATACTAGTTGTTAATATCAGAATAATTATTTGGAATTTATTTATAAAAATAACGAAAATAAAAAATAAATGATACTTATACATACAATAGGGCTTTCAGTGTGAATGAAAATGCTTGAGTGTCTATGGTATGGAATCTACATGGGCTCATTGCCAGTAGTCACACCCTATACAATAAAGAATGTAATTAAATTTCATTACCACAAACATTTTACAAGAATGCATCGATATTTAATCAAATAGAAAGCACCTAATTACCTTTCCTTTGTCAATGGGTCCTGGCTCATCCCCTGCACTTTGTTCCCCAAGGATAGGTGGTACTTGCAAGATAAAAGAAATATTAGAAACCATATATGCTACAATATCAAATAGAAAAAACAATTAGAAAACAACATAATGTACCATAGATGTCTCAAGGCCAAATGAAATATCCGAGAGCATGGCATCATCAAACTATCTCAGCTCCTCCTCAGTCATCAACTAAACATAAATTAATATCACATACATGTATAAGTCATTATGGCTTTAAAATTAATATTACTCTATTATAAAGTTTAACTTTAAATTTCATATGTGGTAACAAAAAAATGTATACACATACCAACATCAAAGGAGTCCATGCCTCTGCATGCCCCTCCTCTCTCACATTAAGGTCTGTAGCCTTTGCATGTGCATCTGGTATATCCTCATCAAATACAAATTGATACTTAGAATGATCACCTATGGGATGCACACAAATATTCTTGTAGGTTATGTAAGCATGGGGCACACAAACATGTGATGAGCAAACTGATGATGAACTTGTGCTAGCATCATCAACATGGGGAGGCAACACTGACCTATCCTGGGATATCAATAGGCTACTCAATCTATGGATGGCTCTAATAGTCTAAGAGCTAGCCTCTGTAATGATATCAAGATGTTGCACTTGAAGAGGGGGCAAGAAATCAGTAGGGGGGACAAAAGTACGAGCTTTCTTCTGCTGGGAAGATGATCTATCCTAAGGAGCTCCTCCTTCTACACCCATGTTGGTCTTCATGCTCCAATAGTTCACCTTGAGGCCCAACACAAGTTTTGTATACAATTTTCTAAGGAAATAGAATAGCACCTCTAAATTTCTATGTGGAGGGATGTCAAAAACCATCCACCAATGATCCTAAAAGTTCGCACATATGGGGTGATTTGTGCACCATTTAATTGATAGTTTGGGCTTTTTGTAGTTGACTGGTAAACTAGTTTTTGGGTCATCTTTACTTAAATATTGAGGGCCGCAACCTCATCACAGTCTAACCCATCATCAAACATCTCATGAATTTTATCAAGCCAACAACGTGTGGCATTTTATTCCTTGGTAAGTGTTTCAATGTTATCCACTATGGTGTTTAACATGGATAATATAGGAGTAAATGTGGGTACAATATTATATGTTGTTCGCAAAGCCCTCAATTTAGTGAGATTTTCAAATATCAAATCCTCGATTCAAGGAGGGTTTTGAGGGAGTAGGGGATCATTTGGTGGATGATTTTGAGGGGGTACTAGAGCATTTGGTGGGGGGTTATGAGGAACAATGTTTCTTGCCTCAGTATCATCATTTCAATTAGCCATACCTATTAATTCACAAAACATAACTTCTATTAAAAAAACCTAAATTTCAACAATTTCTATCAAAAAAACCTAAATTTTAAGAAACTCAATTAAAACTAACAAATTTATAATAAAATTGATTGAAAATTTAAAAAAAACCAAAAAATCACTAATCTATATCATGTATCCATTCATGGATCAGATATCCAAGCTCGAAACCAAAAATGCAATTTGAACAAACAACCCTCGGGTTTGCTTTTTTTTAAAAAAAAATTATAGTACAGGTATTGAGTATTCAATATGAAATTGGATATCCAATATGAAATAGGATTCCCAATAAGACTTGGGCCTACTTTTTAGCTTTGGTATCAGGATGGGTGGAAAAAGTCAGAGTGGATTTTGAAATGCTTTTAGATGTTTTCAAACTCTATTTTTTCACATCACCACTTTTTGGCACACCATGATCCTGCACATACCCACTTCTTGTTAACTAGTTGCCCATTAATGGCAACACATCCTTAACTCTCTTCTTCTTCTTCTTCTTCTTCTTCACTCAATTGTGCTAAAAATTTAATCTCATAAGGAAATTTAGTCAACCAGTGAGTTCTTGTTTCGTCTATGTATACTATGTAGTTATTTGTACTAGCTAAGAAAAAAATGTTCCTTTTGTAGTCATTCAACGTATTTGATAGGTATTATTCTTCATCTTTGCATGTTAACCTAGAATTTCTTCAACTAATTTTCAAGCTTCTCTAGGCTTTTACTACATGACTTGTTGTGCATGCTCATTATATGAGTTGTGATGCTATTTCCTAACTTCCACTAGAACTGCTTATAACCAAGGTACTCTCCCTGAAATAGAAAAATGTGCTTACCAGTATTATGCCAAATTTGAATATGTGTGCAATAATTAGTATATTGATCTTCTTAAGACTCCCCATAATATTCCCATGTAACCAACCACTAAGATTCAACTTGATTTTCTTAACTATTATCATGTATGCTCCATATACTACTCTAGTAGGCACACTGTTGGGTCAACTAGACTAGTAAAGTCTGTTTGTAATCACTCTTGCTCCAAATAGTACCTTTTGATCCAAAATATCCTTTAGTTAGAACATCCTACTATCATGATGTCACATAGTAAGTTTTTCCACTTCTACTATCATGTGCTTTCGGTTGCTTAGTTTCTCTTCAAGTATTAAACCCTTTCATCCCATAGATCACTTCTTTCATGATCTTGTATGGTTTGTCCAACCACATATATTCATTGTGTACCTAACCCATTCATCTCTAAAAAGAATTAGGATTTCCATTGCATGAGCTATGGTTTTCCCTTCTAACTCTTTGGGATCGTCCTCTCATTTTTTTGTTACATAGATTTTATTGAATATTTTAAAGATTTATGTACCTCCTAGCTCTATTATCTTCATCCTGAGATAATCACCAATGTATTCTATTAGTAGCACAATGCTTGGGAGTGAGGATAGAGACCCCTTCACATTCTTCTTGTCATCTCTCAACAAGATCATCTCACAGACCAATGGCTCAAGATCTCGATCATTGACCAATTTGACATTGAAAAAACCATTATATTGTGCCATTGTGAGCTAAAATTCTAGTTTTTTCTTTCAAAATGTTTCTCTAAGTAGATCTTAGGGTTTCAAAGAAACATGTAGCTTCTTGCTCAATTTTTCATAAATAATTGGTAGTTAAGGTTTCGTAAACAAAAGGTCTATTTGATCTTAATATTGCAAAAAGTGATATATTATATCAAATTATAGATTTGACAGAAAAATTAATGTTGATATATCCAAATGATAGCCTTGCCTCTTACCTACCTCTTCCTTTATTCAGTAAATGTATTCTAATGGTTCATCCAATAGTTAGATTTTGGAGACAACTTGTCTTCCATTTTTTAGTGCAATGCAATCACCTTTCACCGAGTCACTAGCCATGACTAGAAAATTTTCATTATCTCTCACCAGACCCTCGTGTCATTTCCTTTCTTCCTAAGCTAATCTTAATTCTTTGTAGGCTTTTTCTCTTGCTAGGATGTCACTCCCTTTCACATGCATAGCTTCACCTAGTTTTACCATGGAACATGTTCTTGTTCCTTCTTTAGAAACTTGATCCTTTTCTTTAGCTAATCATTCTCAGCCATGACTTCTAGTATATCTTCTTTTGACTCTTTTGACAACTGTTCTCTTCAAAACTCTCTATTATTTCTTAGCTTTATTGCAACCGTCTCATCATGTTCTTTCAATTAGCTAGGGATTCTCTCAGTTTATCCTTTAGATCTTTGATGGTGTCTATTGCTTCTTCCAACTATCTTTTGAGGAATACCATTATATCTTCCCTCAAGTCATTAGACTTTTAGCTATTTAGGTTTGTGATCTAATACCAATGCAAGGGGGGTGAATTAGTATACTCACTTTTACAAAATCTACCAGTTAATACAGAAAGATTGATCACACACTTAGTTATAACCTCTATAATTTTTAAGGAAATTATAAATATTATGCATAATATCCCATACAGAAGCATACATTAACGACATATATATTTGTACATGGAAATATCTAGTGTGAGGTTGAAAACCTTGGTGGGAGTAATATACCCACTAGACTTTCCTTACAAGAAAAAGGGTGCCCTATTAAAGGATTACATTTGTTCCTTTTGAGAACACATCTTGTTAGGAATGCTTGTAACTTGTTAGGACTACAACAACCAGTTAAGGCTACCTTGTTAGAGGATTTAAAATGCTCATTGCAAGTCTTTCCTATCAAAGGCTTACAATAGATGCTACGGTTACAAAATAAACTAAACTATTAGATCTAAATATATGTTTTCACACCTTTCCTAGTAGATCCTCTGATGTGGCTTCTTGAAGATTCTTAGATGATCTTCTACTTCTATTCTATCTTAGATGAGCTTCCTTTACTCTCTATCTTTCTTCTTCTCATGCACTCCACTCGTGTTTGATGTATCACACTATTCACATTTGTCCTTGTCTATTTGTAATCAGTGGTTCATATAGTTATAGTAATAGTGACATTCTCGGATCTTCATCTATAAAATGGTTTTATTCTCTCCTTTTTAGTGAACTACTATATTTTTAAAATGAGCTAGAAGTGATACTTAAATAATGTCCTATATTTACATATGGAAACCCTAAATTTATCCCACTCAAACTATAATTTGAAATTTGAAATGAATAGTGAGCATAGTCCCAAGACACCAATGACTACCTATCTGTAGATGCCTATGCTTATAGACTAGCTTGTCCACTTGCAAGTCTACAACTAGACCTAGGACCTTGTGTACTTCAAGTGCATTTTACTAGTTTTCTCTATTGCTTGTCTTTTTGCATTCAAAAATTCTCTTGTATTGTCATATCAATGGTGATTGAGCTATGACCATTTTTCTTCCAATCCTTTCTTCATTCCTTTATTGTGACTGATATGAAAGTCTACCAATGGTTGTTCTTGCAACACTTTATTACCTCTTGTAAACCAATTGTCAATTAATGAAAACACATCCTACTAACTCGATTCTTGAGCTATTTTCTCACCACTTTCTAATTGATATAGATTAGACCAACATGTTATAATTTTTGGGTCATAATTTGGTTATGTTAGAAAATGCATAAAATGTTGCCAAATTGCAAAATGTTGTAGAATTGGAAAAGTTGCATAATTTCTGTCAACTGGTGAAATTGAAAAGTCACATTTGGGTTTCCTCATGGATATTTCTTTATGGAAGGTTAAGGGCCATATTCCATGCTTGAAACTATAAGTGAGAAGACAATTTGAAGGGTTAATGAAGATTTGGCAAGAGATTTTTGTTGGGAGTTTGTACTATACATTATAAACTCATTATTTTGCTTGCATAGTTATTCATACTCATTCACCTTGATGATATTTTATTAAGGATGGGTTGCATTGCAGTTATCCTAATTAAACTACATTGAGAAAGTTGTTTTGTAGATAGTTTGTACTCTAATTAGATTCCAGTATCCTCTATTTTCTTTTGGGTTGTTACTTAGGGCTTAGTCTTAATGGGCCATCTCTCACTTTAATACTAATGCAACCATAGAGTTCCATGGTGAAGAGGGAGGTATTCCACTATATCATATGGCCCTAAAATCAACATTTTTTTTCACCATGTGTATGCTAAACTCTATTATGTTGGCTAGGTATTTCAATAAGTGACTAGCTAGGGTTTGATTCTAAAATATTGTAGAAGATCTGAGATGGCATTATATTACTATAGAAGGTTCATAGGAGCATTCTAGTATGTTCATATTTAAGGTTTTAATAATTCACAAGTGGTTATTGACCTAGAACCTTTGAAATAACAAACTTCCTTATTTTTAGGCCTTAAACCCTTAAACCTAGGATTTTGTGGTTTAATAGTTTAGAAGTGGAATAGAGACCCAAATCTTTGGAAATCTTGTAAAACTCAAAAATGGGTGTTTGAATCTATATTTTATTCCTTGCGTGATTTGGAAATATTTTGAATTAATCCTGAAAAATTTGTTAGAAATGGAAAAAGAAATCTGTAAATAAACAATACCAGGAAAGAATCTAAGTGAGTAAATGCATGAAAAGATATTACCATAAAATAGGAGAGAGAAAGCTTCAAGCTCCAACACCATGAGACAAGATATTTGGAAAGGGGAAAGCAAAGAAAACCCCTTGTGACATTATGAATGAGGCATCAAAAGCCTAAGAAGAAAAAGAGAGAGCAAGAGAGCAATGGCTCATACAATATTTGAGAAGAGGAAGAAACCTCATTGTTGTTGAATGAGAGAAGAGGGTCATCTCTTAAATAGAGATGAGAGAGAGGAGTTAGAATGTAACTCCCATGTCTATGAATGCCACCATTCATAAGTGTGTGTGGCCAAGTGTGAGATTCCTCTTAAGGAGGAATAATCTAAAATTAGAAATTACAATACATATATTTGTCCTCACATATTCCACTAGATGACAAAATAAGATGTAGTGGAAAAAGGACAAAAAAGAAATATATTAGGATACCTTGGCTTATATCCTAATATATTACAACAATAAAGAAAGGAGTTCTAACCTTGGTTTATAAATACACCAAGGAAAGATTACAACTTCTAACACCTCCCTTTAATCTTTACTTGGGGTAATTACATCAAAGGGTATTAAACCCATAATTTACAAAAATCTGCAACTTAATCTTCAATATGAAGTAATTTGATTGTCTTCAAGCCATATGGAACATTTGTAGATCCAAGAGAAGTACATGAGTCCTTTGAATGTGATCATGTGGAAGCATAGACACCTCCAAGAAGGTTCCTTGATGGATCACCTGAAAAAAAAGAACAAGAAGACAAATATCCACAAGGAGAATGCCATCATATATGCAAATTCGAAATCCTTTTGAATAAGGATAATAAAATTCTCATAGAGAAACAATGAGTAAAAAATGTTACCACAAAACAATGGAGATAACCTGATATCAAGATAAATTATATGCTCAAAAAATTGTCAACAAGGACAAATTGAGTAAAAAGCTTGATCAATGCTCTCATGAAAAGTATATTATACTAATGCACAAATGACCACAGACAAGGCCAACTAATGATACTTGCATCAATCTTGCATCAATCACATGGATATAGACAGTCCACTTAATGAATCATCCCACTGCAAGTTAATGGGCTGCAATACCATAACTTACATGACTCACGATCTAAGCAATGAAGTATGCAAATCATTATCACATTAATATATGAAAATATAAAGGAGAGACATGCTGATCAAATTAGAATTATTAAGATTTGTTAGGAAACTCAAACGAATGGATTATGAGGATATAACAACATATTGCCTTCAAATTGGATCAAATAATCTAAATTTGGAGAGAAAACTCCAATAATAACATCCTCTTCATTGAGGAACAAAAATGGAACAACATGGAGGGAAACTCCATAAAAATATTATCCTATCAAAATGGAACAGATAGGATCAAATGGAGGGAAACTCCATATAAAATGAGTGCATACCAATATAGGATGGAGGGATACTCCATGGGCCAGATAAAGAAACTATGTATCAGTTATACTGAGGGGACCTACATAGTTAACCTTGAAAAAATATTAAGCTCCCTATGCAACTCAAAAGAAATATCATATAAATCATGTAGATCATTGGTATAAAACCAGAAAGTGCCAACATGGCATAGAACAATGCTATAAAATCATAAAAGTGCAACTATGTGCAGATAGATCAATTAATTCAAATCATTAAATAATGAAGGCAATAGTGTAAGATTACTCATAAACCAATTAAGTAAAATGATTTAAGGAAGATCAACTAAATATAGATATCAGGTATAAAACTCCATTGAGGGTAAACATGAGTATTTAATTCAAAGGTATATATTAATTTCTAAATCATTATAGTCATAAATTATATATTTATCTGGGCATATATGTGGGCCCCCATATATACGAAAATAAATATACGAAAATAGATTGGTTAAAAAAAAAATCACCTTTCCATACTTAATATCTTGGAAAGTCACAATTTATAAAAAGTCACAATATTTACCTTGGTTCAAAAATATAACCTCAAAATAATAAGAACATAAAGTCATGGGGCAAAAAAAAAGATCTCCCCATTTTTCTCATACTAGGTCTTCACGATGGAAAGTGATTCAAAAAGAATTTTTTTTTTTTGAAATAAAACATTAAGAAAGATATAACTAAAAAAACGTAGTAATTAATGATAGAGGTCAGATTTGGTAGATAAGAATATACTAAAAAAAGTTTGAATAAAGCTTGTAATGAGTAAGAGAGATTTAAAATAGAATATTGCACTTGTCTGACAATGAATGATTTCATGCCAAAAATAGGTTGACAAGAGGCAATAATAAAAGTAAATGATGCTTCTGTCAAGAGCTAAAAAAATAGGAAAAGAATCTTGCATGAAAAAAAAAAACAAGCAAACATTTCAACTGAATCTAAATATAGAGAGAGGGGTTTGCATGTTATCAGCATAGAAAACACAAAATATGCTTGATCATAAGCACCTGCTGGTAAGATCACAGATAGGTCACTTCTTTAAGACATTGCCCATAAAGGTCCCAAGCATACAATATACACCCTTATCTATGCCAGACTTTTCTTTGCGTTTTCATCCCATCAAAGGCGTTTAAGTAGGTATGGTGACCTATCAAGGTACAATAGAAAACTTGCTTTGCTTCTTCCCAGAAGTCAGAAGATATCGGGAAATGCGAAGCCTTCTGTAATAGGTAAAGTAAGAGGATGGAGAAACAGGCCTATTGGAGCCACATCAACTACCCTAACGGTGGGAAGTAGCTTGTGGGTGTAGTGCCTTCATCTCGAAACAGGCCAAACACACCCTGCAAATGATGCCAACAAATTGGAGTTGAGGTCGGAAGCGGGACACAGGGTCGCCAAATCTTTTTCCGTCCGCAGCGTCAGATCCCGGTGGCCCGTGCCCAGATGAAAAAGACTAATCAGCACTTGTATCATGAAGGTGTGATCAATTACATACTCATTTGCACAGGGATACGGAAGTTGAGTACCCTCTACTGGGTTTCTCTGAGCTATTATGTCAAACAGTTTGCCTACCTTATTAGAGAATCTTCCAGTGTGGCAAGAGATGTCTACAGCAGAGTAAGAATGCGAGATGGCAAATTGGGCCACAAAAGGACAACCAGAATAGTTCAAACACAAATTTTATATGATACATCAAAATTTAGGCAAGATGGCCTGCTTCATATGACCTGCGGGACTCCGGCTTAAGTAGCTCCTGAGGTCATCCCCAAGAAAGGCTATGATGGCGCAAAGGCTGATGGGAAAAACCATGGCTAATGGGTTGCCAGCCTACATATGCCCTGTGGGAGACAGGAAGGCCAAGCTGAAAACTGAAGAACAATAGTTCTACAGCCTACGAGCTTTGCAAGCACAACCAATATTTTAGGCATAAGAAAAATTGAAAAAGAAATATCAGAAATGGAAAAAGAAATATTCTTTATCAATAATATATTAAAACAAGAGTAAAAAAAATGATATTTAGATAGGAAAACCCTTTTGGCGGCAAGCCTTCCAAAGGGTTAGATGAAAATTACTAGAAAATAAGAAGTAACCTGCACAAATTAGAGCACACAAAAGTTAATCGGGTTTGGTGGTAAACCAGCCAAATCCAAAAAAAATTTAATTTCCTCCAACTTAAGAAGATTAAAGAAGAAATTAGTGAAATCTCTCTGAAGAGTCTCCTTCGAATCGTACCTTCATGCAAACACTCAAAACAAAGATTAAATTGCTCTAATACCATGTTAGAAATGGAAAAAGAAATCTGTAAATAAACAATACCAGGAAAGAATCTAAGTGAGTAAATGCATGAAAAGATATTACCATAAAATAGGAGAGAGAAAGCTTCAAGCTCCAACACCATGAGACAAGATATTTGGAAAGGGGAAAGTAAAGAAAACCCCTTGTGACATTATGAATGAGGCATCAAAAGCCTAAGAAGAAAAAGAGAGAGCAAGAGAGCAATGGCTCATACAATATTTGAGAAGAGGAAGAAACCTCATTGTTGTTGAATGAGAGAAGAGGGTCATCTCTTAAATAGAGATGAGAGAGAGGAGTTAGAATGTAACTCCCATGTCTATGAATGCCACCATTCATAAGTGTGTGTGGCCAAGTGTGAGATTCCTCTTAAGGAGGAATAATCTAAAATTAGAAATTACAATACATGTATTTGTCCTCACATATTCCACTAGATGACAAAATAAGATGTAGTGGAAAAAGGACAAAAAAGAAATATATTAGGATACCTTGGCTTATATCCTAATATATTACAACAATAAAGAAAGGAGTTCTAACCTTGGTTTATAAATACACCAAGGAAAGATTACAACTTCTAACAAAATTGATTAGGATGACTAATTGGTTTTAGGTCTCTTTTAGGTTTGTTTTGTGTTTTTCTTTTGGGTATTTTTAAATGAAGTTTGAAACCTCAAATATGGAAAGGGATGTCTAAAGAATCTAGCATGCACATGGGAGTCTATGATGAAATTTCCTAGGGGTTTCTTGTGTGATATCCTTGGAAGTTGAAGTGTCCAATTTGATTTTTGTGAAGCTTAGAGATTGGTTGTAGGAAGGGGTGAATCACTTGTTATAGGTGGGTTATTTGGGACCTATTCAATAATTAATTGACTATATCAACCCAATACAAGGGTTTTGGAGAGATAATTCTTGTCCTTGGCTCTTACCATAGTAGTTTGTGCTCTTACCTTGGCCAAGAACAAATCTACTTGCATTGTATTAGTATCAGAGTTGTGTCATCTTGTATTTGTATTTAGTTGAGGGAAAGGACATTCAATATACCACCTAAAGGAGCAAAGAATAATTGATTGGTGGAAATGGAAAAATAATTGACCAAAAATGTGAAGAAAGATTTGTAGGTGCACTTTCAGTACACCATTTTAAAAACTTTTAAAGTTGCCACCCATAAAGAATTTCTTAAAATTGTTCTCAGTGTGTTTAACAAAATTTCTATGAAGGATTGAATTATTTCTGAGTCTAGATATGCAAATGTGGAAGCAAATAGAAGTCAAAATTTATTTTTCCACCATGGAGAAGCACTTTTCTAATTTTCCACAATGGAGAAGTCAACTTGGGATTTTCCACCAAAGGAAAAATGAAGTGTAGTGGAAAACTCATTTTCCACTGCAACTTTTGCAGTCATTTTCTAATTTTCCGCAATGGAGAAGTCAAAATTCATTTTTCCACCATGGAGAAGCACTTTTCTAATTTTCCACAATGGAGAAGTCAACTTGGGATTTTCCACCAAAGGAAAAATGAAGTGTAGTAGAAAACTCATTTTCCACTGCGCCTTTCACAGTCATTTTCTAATTTTCCATGGAGAAGCACTTTTTTTAATTTTCCACAATGGAGAAGCCAACTTGGGATTTTCCACCAAAGGAAAAATGAAGTGTAGTGGAAAACTCATTTTTTGCTTTGCCTTTCATAGTCATTTTCCAATTTTCCATTGGAGAAGCAAATATTTCATTTTCCAGCAAAAAGAAAAATGCATAGCGGAAAATTCATTTTTCACTACGACTTTTGCAGGCAAAGTCCAATTTTCCACATAAGGAGAGAAAAGGAAAATCTCAATCCAAGATGAAGGTATATGGGGTCTAGCATCAAGATTACTCCAGAAAAATAATTTGTGAATCAATCTACATCAAAATTGTGCCCACTACATGAAAATGGAAAATTCATTTTCCACTGCGACTTTCACAGTCAAAGTTGAATTTTCCACCAAAGGGAGAAGACAAAAGTCAGATTTTTTCTATAAGAATTCCAGAGAATTTCTCCCAAATTTTAGCAGAGAATTAACATTGTAAGCATTGAAGATAACATTGTTGCAGATTGAAGACATGGATTATAGAGCATTGAAAGAACAATGACTGGAAATTTTATTTTATTAATTCTGATTTTGTAGCAGTCATATAGAGCAGAATTCAAAAATTCATATCTTTTTATTCATTGATTATTTTTCTGATCGCTCTAGTCAGGATAAAGATAACTAAGTTTGAAAGAACATATCCAAAAATGAGCTCAATCCAATAGTGGAATACAAAGATATGCCCCATGAAAAATGGCTCATTTTTACCTAGCAAAACTATCTATTTTGCTGTCCACTCAATGAAGGAAAGATTTTGATATTGATTTAACATTTTTAAATGTCAATTGTTAACATATAATTTAAATATTTTAATATCTATCATTATTAACTTTAAAAGTTAATAAGCATATCATTTTTCAAAAGGAAAAATATGAGAAGTTGAAGAGACAAGATCAGTTACAGAATTGAAAAGTCACTGGAAGAAACCAAACGGTTGTTGGAGAATGTATTTATTGTAAAACCTTTTCCATTGAGAGGGGCTTCTTTTCTACAAGAGTAGGTATTGCTAAATTAGAGGGAAGACAGTAGTTTATTTTATGCATTTCATTTCATGCATTGATTTCTGTAATAGATTTGGCTAGAGTTGCAGGCAAATAAAAATCAGAGCATTGTATTTGTTGTGTTCAAAACAAAGAAGAATTTTGCTTCAAATTAGAGAATTTGAGTATTATTTTCTGAATATATTCAATTAGAGTATTGTTGTGTTCAGTTTTGGACATTATCTTGCATCTTGCGTCAAATAATGAATGTGTTGTAGATTAGAGTATTTGCACGTATTCCTATTGCATAAATCTGAATATTAAATCTTCATTTCTTCACTACATTCACATAATCTGCATCCATATTGCATTACCAATATCAAGAAGTCATAGGAGTTGTGGATTCTTGGCATTGGCTAGATTTAGGAGTTAAAATCTGCCTAAGTTAGTTCTGTCTGGGACTGGCTTGGTTTTCCATATTCCGTTCTCAGGTTAAGAACGTACCCAATTAGTTTAGGAACAAACAAATTCATTGAATATCATTGATAAGGGAGTTGTGCCTTTCAATTCAGAGGAAATCTATCAACCTCATGATATATTATCCAACTGTTGGTATCAAATTTTTTCTCACAGGTTTGGGCATTTAAGAGTTACATTGGAAAGAACAATCAATTTACCAACAAGATTAAAGGACATAATGGAGAAATTCAAGGATAAGGAGAATAACTTAGAAAAAAAAGAAGAGGAAGAGTAGGAAGAATAAGAAGAATGTGAGGAATATAACTAATAAATTTAACCTCTAATAAGCATGGAACCATAAGAATCTAGGAAAGAACAACATGCCTTCCTTGAAGCCATTAGAGAAACTAGGAAAGAGGACTTCAATACAAAGATACATGTTTTCAATGGAAAGATGGATGAAGAGGAGTTGATAGACTAGATAGATAAGTTAGACACATATTTTGACCTCAATTATGTCAAGGAGGAGAAAAAGGAGAAGCATTAGAGACAAAATCTCAAAGGTTCTGTATTAATATGGTGGAACTACACACAAATTGATAGGGAAAGGAACAACAAGAACATATCACTAAATGGAAAATAATGATATTCACGATGAAGAGAAAATTCATGCCAATTGTCTTTGAATTTCAAATCATCAAAAAAGTTTACAATTTTAGGAAAAGGGATAAGGATGTTGTCACCCATACTGAAGAGTTCCATAAGCTTAGTGTGAGGCAATACTACATTTAGGGCCAATTTCTTATGACACTTCATTGCTATATCTAACTCATTATAATTGGACAATAGACAAATATAATCATTGATAAAATGCCATTGAAATGATTAATGGAGGGAGAATGCATTGATCACCAATGGAATATGTTGTCACAAGGAAAAGGGGAAGTGAAACCAATTGGATTAACTTGATTGGCAATGCTGCCATTGGAGGTATGACATTCTCATTGGAACTTGTGTTGAAAATTATTGCATTGGCATGAAAAGTTTGACAACCTATGCATAGTATAATTGTGTCAGGCAAATGATTTGGCAATTAATAATTTCCATGTTTGTAGTAGTATAGTGGACTCCCACCATAACAAATTTTTAAGGTTTAACTTAAAAATTATAGAAATGTTATAAAATAACATGCAAATGATTAGATGAGAAGTGTTGATTGTACAAGGTTCATATATCTATCTTAAAGGGATGTTATTGGATTAACAATCAAATTAAATACATTTACATGAGAGATTAATGTGATCTATTGTATAAACATATGTAAGTTGATTCCCATTCCAATAATGTGCCTTTAAGATGGATATATGACACTTGTACAATCACGAACACTCATCTAATCATGTACATTTTATATTACAAATATTTCTACAATTTTTAAGTCAACTTGTAAAGAAATAGTTTATGGTGAGAGAATATTACACTACTATCAACATGAAGACCATCAATTACTAAATTATTTTCTTTCCAAATCATACTATACATAGGTCATCAACGTAGTTCCAAAAAAGAGCACCAATATAATCTACAAGTTCAAGGAATCTATAGTAATAAGAAATATAAAAGCACATTATGGATTTATTAACATTTTCATAGTGGAAAAGGAGGTCCATGTTAATGATGTTCTAGTTATACCAAACAAGTGTTCCTATTATGATTATGACAAGGGGAGGAGGATTCTTCAATGAGACATAATAGCATGTGCACTATATTACCAACTACATTAGGGTATGTAAATGGTTTCTTGTGAGAAATATGATGCAATAACTTGTCAGTTGGAAAAAGTTGCAAAGAACCTTTGAAACTATAATAATTTGGTATAGCTTTGATACCATGTAAGAATTTGGTATAGCTCTGATACCATGTAAGATTTTTCCTAAAGAAATAATTCAATGCCAAGGTCAAGAAGCTTAGTAGATAGCACAAGAGAAAAAAATAATGATCAAATGGAAATTTCAATAATGATCAAATTAATAATGGATATCAGATGAATACATGGTAGAAGTGCCTGTATATAAAGGCAACTGATATGACTAGGAGTTAGCAAAGAAATAATCATAACAACTAAGCATATGTCCACCAAGAGTGGATTATCCTCCATTGTGCATGGATGTACATGAAACAATGAGAGGATTAGAATAAAAAGGTGTATCTTGTAAAGAGATGTAGTAGACAACATGTGCTCAATTGGAGTGCAAACTACTGTGTTGTCAACACGACAACTCATATGAATCTACAAACTCCTAGGTGTCTACATGACAACTAATATGCTAATGCATTAACCTAAGTAAACTTAAGTAAAGTGTAATTAGTAAATACTTATTTACACCAATAGAAACAAGTCTTTTTGGTGGGTTTAAAATATACTACTCATCAAAGTTACTATAACTGTGCCATAACAATACAGAAAAAAACTTCCTTTGATAAGTGCTATGAGAGTTTTGGAATATTGAATCTAAATCAATTCACAAAAAAAGAGTGACCTTAGGTTTGTTGGGAAGAATTCATATTTTACTTCATTATATCTTGCCACTGGTAGACTTTTAAGCCTACTTTTCTTATATCAAGCAAGGACCAACCTACTAAATTTACTTGTGCAAGTTTTCTCCCACAATGAGTTTCTAACATAAACATAATGTCAAGGTGATTTTCTTGAAATAATTCCTTCCCATTTAAATTTTTAAGTTATTATCTCATTCTATGTGTCTATTTCACTTCCAACATTATGTCAAGTAAAGAAACATATGTAACCTAATTTTATCAAAACAAATTAAAAAATTTGAAAGACTAATGGATGATATAATTGTAAGGTGGAGTTAGACCATTGATAGGTCTCTTGAATATGAAGAATCTTTGGTACAATTATAGTTTGAGAAAGTGACTCAGTACTGAGATTTTCTTTATTTTGAGAATAGTTTGCTATTCTCTACTTAACATGGCCAACTACATAAAGGTAGAAGCTCAATTTCCCCCACCCCCCTAATATAAATCTAAATTCCCCATTAACATATAATATTCATTTCTAAATATTCAGTGGAAAATAGGAATGCATGATAGAACATGGACATCACTTGATCCACCTTAGATACCCTGATCAAGACGACAAGGCTCATGAGTACACAAGAAAAACCACAAAAATAACACATCCATATTTAAATTAATGAAATAAAAGTGTATAAAAAATAAACCATTGAATTTTTATTATAATTAAATATTTTAGTACTACTTACTGGGTCAACAAATTGTGTGATACTTGTAATCTGTGTGGAAGCATGTCTATATCCTTATGTAATCTAAATTAAGGATTTCAATTTATAGAAGCAAAAATGTGAAGAAGGTACTTTTGCAATAGAAGATCTTCAAATATCATCAAGATTCTACTATGCAATTTTTTATATGAACTATTAGTTCATAATTGGAATAGTTAAAGGCAACTTGAAATCATGCTTAGAATAGTTTAATAATTATGAACTACTCTTTATACAAGTTCAGACCAATTTTATTATGAACTATTCTAATTATAAAAGTTTAGGCTACTCTATAATTTACATCATTATGAACTATTTTCTTGTTCAATGTATTCTTTGTAATAATAATATGCCTTGTCTATTCTTCATTATTTTGCATACATATCTATTAGTGTATTTCCTATTGAAAACAAGATTGTTTGTATGGAATCTGGAACAATCATTATATTGTCAATGATGTTAAAGCTTCTACTTGTTGGTGAGATAATTTATTGTTTGTTCTAAATGCTATCATTTGTTTGATTGATGAAGAGGATTTAGTCAAATGTGATAACAAGAGCACCTATAGGAAAGGTTGAGCTATGTAGTATATAAAAGGAGTATTAAGATCAAGTAAGACATGGATGATATATTGTATTTTTTGTCTACTTAAAGATGAAGTTGATTGATACACTAGCTAAGTCTGGAAGAACAAAGAAAGAAAAATGAGTCTGCTAAGCTTGACCGAGTGATCAGTCAGTGATGAGAAAAGTTAGTTCAAGCTAAGTAGAAAATCAGTTAGTGCTGAGAAAAGTGAAGATCTTGTGTATGTTGAGTGAACTTAGTATTTTCTAAGTAAATTCAAGTGTGTGCCAAGTGACAATAAAAGATAGTATGTGCCAAGTGAACCATTAGTGGATGCTAAGCAACATAGTATGTGTCAAGCATTAGAGGTTAGTTAATGCCAAGTGACAACATTATGAGTTAGATCGTGGATTCACTGAATCTGAGCTAACAAAGTTTATTTCTTTGATTGTGTGAAGAATGTGGAAGATAGGCTTGATGAGTTGGAGGCACAAAATTCAAGATAAATAATTTTGAGCTAAATTCAAAGAGGATTGTAGAGGAAGTTTCTAGAGGGAGCAAAATGGAAAAGAGGGAAGATTCAATGAATCTGACCTAACCATAAAATGGACAAGTTTTGTTGAGCGAAAAAAGACCTAAATTATTTTTATAAGGGGATACAAGGCTTGAAGAAATGGTTGGCATGTGTGAGAACCTGAGGAAGATAAGGAGTCTAGGGTGTTGCTTCATATGGTAACCAAATAAGAGAGTCTACATTTGGCGTGCAAAACAATAAGGCTTAAGAGGAAGAATGCTTGAAGGGTGAACAAGCTATTAGAGCTAAAGTGAATGAAGTCAAGTAGAGTGGAGGACTAAATAAAGATCTGTAATCTACAAGTTAGTTGTGATTCATTATTAGATCAAGTCCCATTGTTACTTTCTAATCATTTACAATTAGTTTAGAATAAATCATTGGGATTTTAAGGTTGACCCAATAGTAATTTGTAAATCCTTTAACTAGGTGACATTGTAATGGAATGTTCTAAAGTCCTCTAATAAGGCTCACTCCTAATAGGGTGATTGAAATCCTTTAACAAGGTCACATTTAACAGCGTGTATTATAACCTTTAACAAGGTTGGCCTTTCACAGGGCATCACTTTAGAAGAATGAGAATTAGTAGCATGTTATTGGTGGTTTTTTCCAAATTGGGTTTCCACATAAAATCCTTGTGTCATATGTGTGAATGATTCTATTACATTTCATGTTTACATTTATGCGACATTATTTTGACCTAGGATAGTAACCTACAAATTTAAGTATTGGATGATCTAATGCATGCGTACAAGATATATGATAAGGATATATATGTATGAGGTTTATTAAGTGTTGAAAAGTTTTATCGGGATATTTTGACCTTGGATAACTGATTCAGCCCCTCTCAATTATTCTAAAGTATTCCAACATTTCCAACAATAAAAGCTATTTTACAACAATCCGATACTTTATTATTCACTGTTGGTATAATCCTACACACCCATGTGATTGTGAATGATGATATGTGCATACTGAATGCTGAGTGTTTGTATCTAGTACTCCAAAACCATCCATTTCATACCTTCATCTGTACAAAATGTCTTTCTAGTTTCTTTGTACTTACATTCCCATTTCATTTGACATGATCATCTAAAAAATAATTTGCTCTCTAAAAGCTTTCTCACAAGATATGATTATTTCATTTCATATGATCTTTTCTAGTTTCTTTGTACTCACAATATATAATAATGTCATTAAACTACTATATAAAACCCTTCTCATGAGATAAGGTGTTTAGCTCTTCATGAGTGAGATGGAACCTAGATACAGGATGTAACCAAAGTTAGGAGCCTCTATTATTGAATTCTCTTCCTCAAATCTACTCATAAGAACACAAGAAATCATATGAATTATTTCAACTTCCCTGCCCAAATTTCCAGTGCCCACTTAGCCTTTTGCAAAATCTGATATGTCACTAGTTATGGGGAGATATTGTGTTGAATTCTTATATGGGTGTTTGGAGAGGTAGGAAAATGGGACAGGATGGGATGTGTGGAGAGGCACAAATAAAAAATCAATATGAATAAATCCCATGGCCAATCTTAAATGGATTCCCTCGACCTAGAGGTTTGTGGGGAGGGCTATTAAAAGATCCTCCTATGATGTATCTCAAAAGCCTAAGAGAGAGAATGCACACATGCATGAATATGTGTTTTTCTAGTAATGATATAAAGTAAGTGAATGAAAAATTAGGCCATGTAGGGGAGCATAAAGGAGTTTTTTGGGTTGTACCTAAGATTGATAAAGGATTACTTGGATTACCTACTATATACTCAAGGTATAGATATGCTCAGTGTGCATATATAGTAAATGAATATATGAATTCCATGAAAATGGGTGTGTTTCACAGTTGGTCCATGGGGTTGTGTTTGTGCTTTAACTTTGAGCTAACAGGAAGCCATCCTAAAAATATTGGTGCCACAAATTTTTTTACTCAAGTACCACAAGGGTTACAGTGTTCTTCGAGCATAATTCATGGTGTTTTTGCACATTTGTTTCCTTTCTAAGAAATTTTATTTTCAAATCACATAAATCAGGTTCATTAATATTCATCAACAATATGCATCATTCATCAATATTCATTAGCATGTATCATTCATGAACATTCATGAGCACATAAAATATTCAACCATTGTCAAATAAAGTACATTAAAATGATTACTTTTTTTTTTCCTTTAATTCAAAATAATATTCATTTATCTTTTTTACATATGTGATAGATCCAATAGAACCTTTCCCACTTTGTTCTTGAGGTTGTTCAACCATGATTGAATAGGATTCCTTGTGGGAAATCTTCTTCACCTCATTTGTGAGTAGTTTGTTGAGCTAAGAGCCCTACTTTTTTGCTAATGTCATGATTTTTTCTTGCATTGTTTCATTCATTATTTTTTTATTTTTTTATTTGTAAATATTTTGATAGAATACTTCATTTAGTAATACTTACATCTCATGCAACAAGTTTCGCATATGATGTTCCACCTTTGATGTATGGTGGGCTCAAATATTTCTAACTTAATATATTTAAAATATTTATAAAAAAGATCATTCCTTGCAAAAAATAATGAGACCATTAGTCAAAATAGAGTGATCAATAAGTAAATTACAATTAGAGTATATATTATAATATCTTTAAAGCACTTAGAACCATTGGTATCTTTAAGGGAATCATTTATGTGTCAGTCACAAGCAATGTGCAGTAATTCACTAATCCATTTGTTAATAATTCAATTAAACTAATTATTTCACAAAAAATGAAGGCTTCTATCACATAATCAATTATCATGTAGAGAAAAATATTTTAAATGAAGTTGCACATGGCTAAGCTCAAGTTCTTATAAGATTTTGGTCTCTATGTGTAGAGAAAGCATAATTGTGTGTTCATAATTAAGCTTTGAATACACACATACACTAAAACCTTACAATTTGAGTTTAGATGTGTGCAATTTTATTTAATTTTTTTTTATTAGAAATATAATTGGTGCATCTAAATTTCAATCAATCAATCGATATTGATCAAATATGCATTGTCAGTACTAGTGCAGGAGTACTTAGTCAAGTGCCTGATCACATGAAGGAAAAAACACAATTTGCAAGATTATGGTGACACAATTTGTATATTAAACATGGGTTATAGTGGAGGATTCAGTATATACACACTATTTATATGATACTATGAGAAGAAATGGGTGTGTCAGATTATACACAAAGTGAATTGTAGAAGGAATTTAACATACCAGGGAGATCTCAAGGCTCACACTTGTTGAGGTCCACTTCAATAATGACCCTTCTCATGAAACTGGTGTCTAAAACCTTTATCACAAGATAATGTGTAATGAGATCTTCATTAGTGGGATGAAACCTAAATCCAAGTGGTAGTTGTGCATCCTCCTTATCATATTTGTAACCAAAGTTAAAACCCTCCATTGTTATTCATTCTCAAATGTTTGTAATTGGTTCCAAAGGTTGAATAGTAAAACATAGGCAAAAAAGAGCTCAAAGGCCCATGATGGTGTTTTTGCATAGTTTTCTTGTTGTTTAAAGCAATTTCATTTTTAAATAAAATTTGGTTTCAAGTTAGACAATTTCATTTTCAGATCACATAAATTAGGTTTCAACCAATTTCAATTTAAAATAACATAAACTTGAAGAAGTTGTTGGAAATATTCAAGACTTGGCTAGGTTACTATGAGGGGATGGGTGAATCAGTAACCTAAACACTTTTAATAAATGCAGAACTTAATAGCATAATATAGTTACCATTAATAGATCTAATCTATTGCATGCATGAGAAACTAAAACCATAAAACACTTTGAACACAATATTTGGTGACCTAGAAACCTTCCAAATAGAAATTAAGACTGGGGTGGGGATGATACCCACAAAACTTTAATACTATAGCATAAAGTTGGCCTATAAGGCTTACAATGATCACTTTTGATGATCTACCCCATTAGGAGCAATTAGGACTGCTAGGTCCACCTTGTTAGAGGTTTTACAAACATACAATGAAGTATGCACTTAGTAAAGATATTTAAAGAAAAGACTATTAAGTCTATCCTGTTAAAGGATTTCAAGCTGATTCACCTATTAGGATGAAATAGTAGATCTCTGACTTACAATGGAATTTTTAATTGAGATCCTTGAAGTACTGATCACCTCTATGTGATAGATGTAACTCTGTTACTCCTAATATGGCCTTGCAATACACTTTATTCTATTGCTGATTCACATTCACATGCTTACATTCCATTTGCATTATCTCATATCATTATATTACTACACACTTGGATATGATATAATACATTACATATATATCAAGCCAATTCACATTATTACAAAGTTGGCCATTACACAAGTCAACACCAATATTACAAAGTTGACCCAAATGTAGATACTTGGGTTCTGAAAACTAACTTGGTGAATTTTTGATACACGACATCCATTGTCATTACTCAGCATCATCATGCACTTGGTAGAAGTAGAGGCTTGGTCCATACTAATCACTTCAACATAGTTTCAAACTTAGTATACACTGGTGACTTGATAGATATTGTGTAACTTGGTATACACTGGTGACTTGATAGATATTGTGTAACTTGGTATAAACTACATTCCCTATTTACCACAACTGTGCTCGATAGACACTATTTTCATTCAACTCGATTAACACTGGATTTTCTTGACTTAAGCTATTAACTCGATAGAAACTGTAAATCTCGGCGAACATTGAATTGCTTGGTCTAAACTATAGTACTTGGAAAATACTGAACTATTGTCTAAATAAGTGTTGGCACTAATAACAAACTTGACTTAATGTCAACAATCTCCCCCTTTGTCATTAGTGACAAAACCACTTATCAGCCAAAACTTATGTAACATAGGTGATACTTAGCTTGGTATGGCATGCTGATTTTTTTTTATATTTTTCAAAATTTGTCTTTGTAACTCTGTTATATATACTTTTTCTTTGCATCTATCTCCCCCATACAATACACATATCATGTCATACTAAGTGTATCTCCTGGTATGGTATCTTTCTCTCATGATATTTACAAATATCTTTCCTCCTTAATTATGCATATGTCTCTCCCCCTTTTTGACAATAATGCCAAATATTTATACATAATCTACTTATATGGAGACACCAAAATGTGAGAGAAATTCATAATGTACCTTAAAAATGAGAGTTAAGGTCTTGTCCCAGTTATCTTGCAAATCTTTACATGTTTGAAGAGAAACCTGTACTTCTACAGAGAAGTCAATCATGTGATCTACAATTGAAAAATTATTATCATGGATCAATATTTTGGAATAGGCAATGTGCTTCTACATTGTATCCATGATGGGAAGGATCATATTTTGAATGTCTATGAGTGTAGACTGGATCCTTGCTTCCTCTCTCAATAATTTTGCCTACATATCTGATAAGAAATTGATCTTCATATGATGTGCAGAGCTTGAACTGGGGTCAAGTTATAATTGCTTTGCACTAGCCATTAGATCTTCATCAATTGTATTCAATTTGCTCTTTATTTCCTTAGTATACTCGATAACATCACATAACTTTGCAAAAATAGATGTTACATTTGTGTAAGAAGTTTCAAGATTTGACAAAATTGAAGAAAGCTCACCTGTTGAATAGCTATTTGTTGAGCAATGTGCTCAAGCACTTAGTTATCAAACTTCTATTCTACTTCTTCAATTAACTTGTCTTGGCCACTGGAATCTTTATTGAATTTTTTGACTACCTCTTCTAGTTACAACAAAATGTGTTGAGAAGAATCAACTTCAACACCTATAGCTTCAGTCAAAATATTTTTAGCACTTTCTATAATTTTATATTCTCTCTCTTTCCTCTGTCAATTTCTTTTTATTTTCTTTCTTATGGAGGAGTTGACTAGCTAATTGCATTTGATCTGCAGTGGTATTGTCAAAGTCCCATTTGGGAATTTCAATTTCCTTATCCAGATCTATATCTTCATCTATTTCCTTTTCACTAAATAGGAATCTTGGTTGAACTAACTTTGGAGATAATGCATTAGGATTTGGAATAGAAACAATAGTGGAAACAATATGACTAGCACTAAAAACTTGTATAATGCCTACTGGTGGAATACTGACTAGAATACTTATAGAATCCAAAACTAATGTATTTACCAAACTTCCCAAAACTAAGGTATCCACAAGTGAAGTACTAATAGAAGTATTTACAATTGAAGCACTTACTGAAGTATGCACAACTGAAGTAGCCAAAATTGTACTTACTACCAAGAGGTTAAAATTATGGAACACTCTGTATCCATTGTTGAGGATGGTTGAGTAACTAAAGGATGTTGTAGCTTGATGGATGAAGTGGTAAACAATTCTATCTGTGATGTGCTGAGTTGAGAGGTAGCAAGGAGTGGTTGGACATTTGATGTATCAATGGTTGTCACAACCAAATCTGCTGAAGCTATTTTCACACTTGATGATGTTGCAGGTTTTGCTAGAGAGTGAGGAAGTGAAGCTATGAAAGCTGCAACTATCTTGACTAGGTCAATCTCTTCTTCTACTTCTTGATTGGCTTCCTCTTTAGCTTCTTCCTCTTTTTCTTCTTCATCATCCTTCATTAATTCATGATATTCTTCTACATCAATTGTGACACATGGAGTAGAGTCTTCTTCATTTTCTTCATCCTTGTCACTTTCATCATCAACATCTTTGATTTCAATAGGATTTTCACTTAGTTTGTGAATATGGAATACATGTTTCATAGGTTTGTAGCATTCTTCACAACATATTCTATATCTTTCATCAAAACTAGACAAGTAATGAACTTTAGAGTCATCTTGTTCTCATTGTCTTTTAATGCTTTATTTACCTCTGCATCAGTCAAGTTGGGCACCAACTATTTTAATGTTTGAGCAAAAATGTCTTTTATAGTCTGTTTGGTGTTCTCCCATCTAACCTTTACCTTATCTAACAAAATTGTAGGGATCTATGTTGCTAGTTGGTCTGGAGAGAACTTCCATCTATCCAGTTTGTCCATGACCAAATCTTCAACTTCTTTCTATTCAGTTGGAGTCCTTGTCTCATACTTGAGTTCTTTAAAGTTGTTTATTCTAGCACCTTCTCTCAGTATCTTTAGCCTATCTTGAAATGTAAGAGGAGGTCAATTGAAGGCAACATTACTACCATCTTTTCTTGTTTTCTTCCTAGATCTTGTAAATACTATAGTGGATAGCTTTGATGGCTTGGTGATGATCAATTTTCCTTTCTTCCTTACTTGCTCTTCTTCCTTTTTAGATTCCTCTTCATTCTTTGATTCTTCCACATCTTCTCCTTTTTCTTTGGTTAACATAAGAGGGGTGCTTGCTGTTTTCAATTTTTTTAATCCTCCTCTTGCCTTTGTTTATCACCTATGGAAGCTTGATCTCAAGTTCAATTCTTGCTTTAGCCTCATCATAGGTTGCAAAAAGAGGTGCCTTTGGATCTATAGGCTCATTTACCTAGGCTTCAATGATTTCCTTTTCCTCATCAATGTTAACCTCATAAGGAAGAGGTTTTACCCACACAACTCTGGGCCCTACTATCAAGATGTACACTTTATCACTATCTACCATAAAGCAAACATCATCCTATAATCTTCAACCAACTTCTTTGGTATCTTGAATCTATTATTCATCTTTTCCTTGAGGCTTTAAAAATAATTTTCCATGATATTGTCAAAAATTTCACCCATTTTTGCAATATACTCATTGATCTAATATAAGATTGGTGTGTCTTTTCTCCATACAATTGTGCCTTTTGAAGGAAAAAAACTTTTGAAAATAGAAAAACAAACATGTCAAAATGAATCAAATTTGTTTGGATTATTCTTTGATGTTCTAATGCTTTCCATATTTTTGTTCAACTATTTCAACAACAAATCTGCTAGGTCATATGACAAATTCTTCTTTAGAACCTTATATGCTAAATCAACTACTTCACATGACACACTGTTGAGTTGGCTTGAAGTATAGATCTTGTGCACTAACACATGGATTACAAATTTTAGTTCTGTGTTAGTTACATTGCTGATTTTCATTCCTTTGATGTTCCACTTAGCTAGGTTTTCTTTTGTAATGCATCCCAACCTAGGGCTTTAGTGAATTTAGCTTTGGTAAGCATGTGGAGACCAGTAATGTGATGTATCATTTTCTTAGTAATTAAATTTGGTTTCTCTAACCAAAGTTGACCATTATGAACTTGACTTAGGATATACCTAATCCATTTGATTTGAATGTTTTGAGGCAGGTGAGGAATATGGGTTAAACCTTTTTCTTCCAAATGTTTGTGCTTAGGTTTGAGAATTCCATTCACACAGAGTTCACTTAGGGGATTATCCATTTCAAGGGTTCCTATCTCCTAAACTGCAAAATTAAAATGAGTTCAAATATCATTAATGAGAAGTACCTTAGGTGGTATCTACAACTGAACTCCATTCGGGTCAAGGGTTTTGATGATCGCTGCCACAAGTTTGAAGTTAGGGGCTTTCCATTCAACACCTCACACCAACATTTCAGATCCTTTCTTCACCTTGTTCCTATTGTTGGATGCCATGATAACTCGATAAGGTGAGAAAAATTCTTCCAAAAACTTTTTCTACAAATTCTACTCAAGGTCACTTGGATGTTCTACAAATCACTCTATTCGCAATATATTGAATTCATGATGAGAATGAAGTTGATTACCTACCTTTTTGATAAAATTTCCCATAAATTCTTTGTATGAGGAGAGCCATAATGACATAGTACATGACAACCTATCATCCACTATCTATATGGATTACTCAGTGAAAGCTTGTAACTCGATAACCAAACATAACCATGTTTCTCCCGACTTTGCTTGATAGAGTCCATGCCCCAACCTTGCTTAGTAGAGAAGTCAATTTGGTGATAACTATTACTGATCTTACTGATGATTCTTTTGTATCTTGAATACCAATATGAATCTTTAATTCCTTTCAATTGGAACTATTTAAGATGTGACCTTAAAACATAGTTCTAGTTCTTCCTTAAGAACTTAATTGGAAATGATGGATTCACCCACTTCTTGAGTGACATGACTATCATTGCTTGATCTAGCTTGCTTGATAGATTTGGAAATCCACTGCTATCTCATTTGCTTCCTAATGCTATCTGATTTTGCTTTCTTTTCATCTTCAACTCTACCTATATTCATGCAATTCTTAGCTATATGACCAAGTTCAGTACATGTGTAACATCTTATGGTGGTATCCTTTCTTCTCATGTGATGTATAAAACAGTTCATACCAATGTGTCCATATTCTCCACAATAATGACATCTACACCATGTGTTGTAGTACCAACCAAATATTGCCTTTAAAAATTGTTCAGCTGGATTGAATAAATTAGATCTGCATTCAGATGTCTTGTGTCCTTGTTTCTTGCATTTGTGACACTTGCCTTCAAACTTTGGTTTTTCTTTGCATTCATTAGCCTTATGACCATGCTAACTGCAATTGTAGCATTTTCCATTGAATTTTTCCTTTCCATTACTCCAACATTTATTTGATGTATGACCTATATTACCACAATAATTACAAGTAGGTCTTTGATTCCTTTGAGCACCTTGTTTGGAGGATTCACCTTCTTTCTATCCAAGTCCCACCTTACCCTTTTTCTTATAAAGATTTTGCTCACTTTTTTGATTCAATTGATCCATAACTACTTTGGATTTCATTATTCTTTCATCGAGTTGCTTTTTAGGATTTAGATCAAATCTCAGACTCATGATTTCTTCATTTGCATGTGAGAGCTGATTAATAAGATTTTCTTGTTGAAGGGATTAATTTTGAATTTCATTGTTCGTTACCTCCAAGTCTTCTTTTTCCTTATTTTTTTGTTCTGAGATTTCACACAATCTTATTGACTAAATTTCTTGTTCTCTTTTCAATTTTCTTACTTCTTCTTACAGGAAGCCATTCTTTTCTAGGAGTTCTACGATTGCATCATTTGCTTCATTTGAACTACTTGAGGGGAAAAAATATTCAATCTTCTCTTCAACATGCTAGTGGTCATTCATCTGATTTGCAAGTTCCTTCTTTTTAGAGATTGGGTTGCTTTCTTGAGTTGAGTTATGGCCATCTCTAGATTTAACTTTTCATTGTCAATAGCTTTGTCAAGTCTAAATATCTCCATTGTCCTTGATCTTTTCTCAAGCTGTCAAACTTTATCCTGAGAACCACAAAGCTCTAATACCAATTGTTGGAAATATTCAAAACTTATCTAGGTTACTGAGAGGGGACTTGTGAATCAGTAGCCTCAAAACTTTTAACAAATACTAAACTTAATAGCATAATCCAATTACCATTAATAGATCTAATCTATTGCATGCATGAGAAACTAAAACCAAAAAGCACTTTTAACACAATATTTGGTGACCCAGAAACCTTCCAAATAGAAAGTAAAGCTGGGGTGGGGATGATACCCATAAAACTTCAATACTGCAACATAAAGTTGGCCTGTTAAGGCTTACACTGATCACTTCTGATGATCTGCCCTATTGGGAGCAATTAGGACTGCTAGGTCCACCTTGTTAGAGGTTTTACAAACATACAATGAAGTACATAGTCAGTAAAGAGATTTAAAGAATAGACTATTAAATCTACCTTGTTAAAGGATTTGAAGTTGATTCACCTATTAGGATGAAATAGTAGATCTCTGACTTACAAGGGAATTGTTGATTGAGATCCTTGAAGTACTGATCACCTCTATGTGATAGATGTAACTCTACTACTCCTGATATGGCCTTGCAATACACTTTGTTCAGCTATTGATTCGCATTTGCATGCTTACATTCTATTTGCATTATCTCATATCGTTATATTACTACACACTTGGATATGATATAATACATTACATATATATCAATCCAATTCACATTATTACAAAGTCAAACCAAATATAGATACTCAGGTTCTAAAAACTGACTTTGTGATTTCTGATACATGGCATCCACTTTCATTACTCAGCATCATCTTGCAGTTGGTAGAAGTATAGGCTCGGTCCATACTAATCACTTCAATGTAGTTTCAAACTTTCTGTACATTGGTAACTTGGTAGATACCGTGTAACTCGATATAAATTGCATTCCATGTTTACCACAACTATACTTGTTAGACACTATTTTTGTTCAACTCAGTTAAGACTGGCTTTGCTTGACTTAAGCTGTTAACTCGGTAGAAACTGTAAATCTTGGTGAACATTGAACTGCTCGGTCTAAACTATAGTACTTGGCAAACATTGAACTGATGTTTGAATAAGTGTTATCACTAATAACAAACTTGACTTAATGTCAATAGAAGTACAAGTCCTTATCTAAGTTGCTATTTTGGTTTGTAGCATTGACTAGCTCATACATATACATATTACAAACAAATCCAAATTTTTTTGTGAAACTTCTATCTAAAACCTTTCTAATGAGATAATGTTTTATGATCTCTTCATAGGTAGGATGAACCCTAAATCTAGAAGGCAAGTGTGCATCATCCTTATCATGAATGTAACCAAAGTTAAGAGCCTCCATGGTTGAATTCTCTTCCCAATATGATCACAAAAGCACAAGAAAATAAATGGATTGTTTCAACTTTCCTCCACTATATAGGCTAAGGAATCCTTGCCCAATTTTCTAGATGCTCACTTATCCTTTTAGAAAATTTGATATGTGGGTTGTGGGAAGAGATTGTATTGATTTCTTACATGGGTGTTAAGAGAGGTGGGAGAGTGAGATGGGCTGGGATGTGTGGAGAGGCACATATCAAAGATGAATACAAATGGAACCTATTGCAAGTTTGAAATGGATTCCCTCAGCCTAGTGTGTATATGTGTAAGAAAAACATCACCATAGATAGGCTTGCTTGGTGTTGGTAGAGTATGTGTATATATCATTATCATTATCATTATAGGAGGGGCAAGGGAGGTTTTTATTTTGGATGGGGGAGCTAGTAAAATCCGCTCTTACAATGTATCTCAAAAACCTAAGAGAGAGAATACATGGATGCGTGAATATGTGTGTTTTAAGTAATGGTATAAAGTAAGTGAATGAAAAATTAGGACATATGGGAACATAAAGGATTTTGTGGGGTTGTAGCTAAGATTGATAAAGAATTATTTAGATTTCATATTGTATGTAAAGAGGAGAGAGAAAAGAGCCTATAGTTAGAATACTACATCGAATTCGTGTATAATAAGCTACTACACTATTCAATTCTTGGTCATTTATGAATATTTATATTCTTATCCATCATGGAAAAATCCTAATAATTTCTCATCAAATCCCATTGATGCAAAATCATCCTAGGGTTGTTGGAAATCTTGCATGTTGGAGGGATTTTGAATTGGAGTTGTGGACTCAGTCACCAAAGAAGTGACAAGTGCTTGATCACTATTGGGTATAGTTTTGGTCAAGAAGCTTAGTCATTGAAGGGGATCAATCACTAAAGGAGCTTGACATATACTATTTCTTGGCATTCATTGTGGTGCTCAGTGTGTGGTGATTACTTGACACCTATGGAACTCGACAATGCTTGTCGGAGCTCAAAAACTGTTGTGGTTTTGCTAACGCTCGGTAGTGTGGATTGCAAGATGGAGTTCTTGCATATTTTCTTGATCAAGTTAGAGAATTTAATGCATGTTGTGTGAGATCATGATGTGGAGGGATCATGGGAGTTTATATGGACCTATTTTTGGTCTTGATTAATAGTTCTAGATGTATTTAATACGTGTTGTAAGTTGTTTAAAGAATTTTGGTATTTAATATTTGTTGGAGGCCAACTTGTCGCTCAACATATATTTAATGTAAGGGTTTTATTTATTTTGTAATGAACTAGGCTGACCTGTGGCATAGTTGGGTATAAATAAGGGGGTCTCGTGGTGTCTTAAGGGATAGATCATCTAGCTTGTAGAAGAGGATGTGGTAGAGGAGTAAACTTTAAGAAGGACTAGTAGCTAAGGCTTGGGAAACAAGGAGATTTCTTGGTAGGCTTGCAAGCTCAAGTTGAGATCTTCCTTAGAGATTTCTACTAGAGTGTGGATTTGGACTAGCTATTATTGGAATAGGATCTTGAGGGATCTTGCAGAATTGTTTATTATAATTGTTGTTGTATTTGGCCCTTACCTAGAAGGCCTTATAGCCTGGCACATTGTATGTAAACAGTTATATTTTATGAATAAAGAGTTGATTTTGTATCTGATTTTGTATTTTTGTTGTGTTTTCACTATGTGGTTATTTGTTGGTGGCTAGGAAATCTCCTTTGGAGATTTTTCCATCTTGCACTGTGTTAGGTGGTATCAGAGAACAATTGTTCATGAGTGTGTAGACCAAGCATTGAAGTTGAGGTAGTTTGCACTAGGACTTGGGTTTGCAAATATCTTGGAAGACACATCCAAGAAGATTGGACCCTAGGGTGATTGATGATCTCTGTGATGCTATGGCAGCAAGGTGCTTAGAGAAGATGTCATTTATGAACAATGACATGATTGCTAAAACTGTGAGTGTTTTGACTGGTGTACCTTGACATGTGGGTAGTGAAGGTAGTTATGAGGAAGTTGTTGAAGATTTTGAAGATTCTAGATTGAGTGGTGATAACATAACTAATTGTGGTGAGAGACCTATTAGAACTAGGGCTAGTCAGTTTTCTAGACCTGGATCTCAATTGAAGTTGAATCATAAGATGGAGGTTTTTGATTTCTCAAGTACTTTGAATTTGGAAGATTTGATTGATTGGGTTGGTGAATTGGAAGACTACTTTGAGCTAGAGGATATTGAGGATCCACTCAAAGTAAGGTTAGCACAAACTAAGTTGAAAGGACATGCTTCTCTTTGGTGGAAAGAATTGCAAAGGGATAGAGAGGAGGAAGGTGAAATGAAGATCACTAGATGGAGGTTGATGGTGACTAAGTTGAAGGCTAAGTTCATTCCTACTTATTATGAAGTTGATTTTTTTAAGAGGTTGCAAGGTAAAAGCACAAACCTGTGTCACCTTTTATAAAGAAATGTGATATCAAAATGCAACAGTTCAACATTAGTGACAAAAAAAATGGTATTTGTGTTTAAAATATGAAGATGACGTAAATTGATGAAATGTGTAGAATTGGATGAATTTTATGCCTATATTTTTTATAATTTTTTTGAGTAGGAATTTATTCATTTTATTTTATTTTGAAGTCCCTTTTTTAACTATAAAAAATATAGGGTGTAGTTCCCGTCAAACAAGTAAATGCAAATCATCTTTTTTTGTTTTGATTTGAAAATATCTTATAGATGACATGTATAGCTAGTGCACAATATATATATATATATATATATATTTTTTTTTTTTGATGTATATTTTCTTTGTTATAAGTACTCAAGTTCGACCTTATCAGAATCCAACAGTTTTTTCCTCCCGTCAAAACTTTCCTATCAAATCTATACCTTCTTGAAAAAAATTACATATTCATGAAGAGGATTCTCTCCTCTAGAGATAAATATAATTTTTTAATTTTTTTGATATGATTTACTATTTTTTTTCCTTTTTTGAGGGAGCATCTTCTGAAATGTTGAAATATCGACTTATAATACTTTGAGATTATAACATATTATAACTAATCAAAAAACTCAAAATTTTATATAATGATGATATTTAATCTAAGATCTATAAAAGGGTATTTTTAGTTTTTGAAAAAAATTGAGTTTTGATAGAGAAATGAGATTTGACCAAAATAGGTTTTGGTATTTCAAAATAGGTTTTGAAACAAAAAGATATGTCTATGAAAAATTATATCGAGGAGTTCTATGAGTTGACTATTTGATCTAGGCATAGATAATTGTCAAAAGAGAAGGTAGCTCGGTACATTAATGGTTTAAGATTCAATATCCAAGATGAGATTGGTATGTTGAAGATTGATTCAGTTGAGGATTCTTACCAGTATGCCCTAAAGGTGAAAGATAAGTTGAAGAGCAAAGGTCAAGGTAATTATAGAGGAAAGGAGAAGTAGGATAGTTCGACAAAAGCTAAATTGAGTGTAGAAGATGAACAAAAACCTGTTGCTCAGAAAAGGAGGACAAGTGGAGGTGAGTTTAGAGGTAATTTTTGTAGATGTGGTGAAGAAGGGAATTTAGATATTTTGAATGTCCTCATGGTAGGAAAGCTTCTATTGTGAATGAAGTTGAGAACCATAGCAATGAACTTGGAGAAGGAGATAATTTACTAGATCGGCAAGTATTGGTTGGTCACAAGATACTAGAATCTTGTAAGAGGAGGAATCTATTCAGGACTTGTAGTAAGTCTAGTTTTAAATTCTACAAGATGATTTTGGATGGTGGTAGTACAAACAACGTCATTATTCAGGAGATGGTTTAGAAACTTGGTTTGAAGAGAGTAAGACATTCTTATCCTTATAGCATTGGTTGGTTGCAAGGAAAGAATGCTTTGGAAGTGAGGGAGCAGTGCCTTGTTGATTTCTAGATTGGGCAATATAAGGATCAAGTGTTGTGTGATATTGTGAACATGGACAGTTGTCATTTATTTCTTGGTAGAGCTTGGTAGTATGATTGCAAGACCATGCATGATTATGTCAAGAATGTGTTTACAATTGTGAAAGGTGGTAGGATGCATTCCCTAATTCCCTTGTAGAATGAAGAGCTTGGTAGGAGGAACCTAAGTATTGGTAGCCAAGTTGAGTTGGAAGATTCTAAGAGGGTTAGATATTACAATAGAAGGAAAACTTGTAACACATTGAGGATGGATGTGAAGTAGTAGAAGTGGAAAAAGGGAAAGAGTGTGCAAGTTGAGGACTTGGAGGATATGTATGTGAAGAACCAATTTGGTTTTTATGTGCTAAATCCTAGAAGATGTTCTTCCAACTACTGAGAATATCTTTTCAGACCTAGGGTGTCTGATCTAGGAACATCTTGGGATTCTTGAAAATCTTGCATGTTGGAGGGTTTTTGGCTTGGAGTTCTAGACTTAGTTAGCAAAGGAGTGGTGTTTATTCGTTATTAGTTATAGTTTTGGCCCAAGAGCTTGGTCATTAAAGGGGCTCAGTTGCTGAAGAAGTTTAACATATACTATTTCTTAGCATTCATTGTTGTGCTTGACATGTGTTGGTTGCTTAGTACCTACAGAACTCAGTAATGTTTGTGGGAGCTCAACAACACTCATGGTTTTGATGAAGCTCAGTAGTGTGGCTTATGGGATGGAATTCTTGCAAATTTTCTCAATCAAGTTGGAGCATATAATGCATGTTGTGTGAGATCATGATATGAAGTGATCATGGGAGTTTGTGTAGACCTATTTTTAGTCTTGTTTAATTGTTCTAGATGTATTTAATAAGTGTTGTAAGTCATTTAAGACATTTTGGTATTTAATATCTATTGGAGGCCAACTTGTGGCTCAACATATATTTAATGTAAAAGTTTTATTTAATTTGTAATGAACAAGATAGACACATGTGTCTTAGTTGGGTATGAATAAGGGGCTCTTGTGGAGTCTTAAGAGATAGATCATCTAGCTTGGAGAAGAGGATGCGAAAGAGGAGCGAACTTTGAGAAGGGCTAGTAGCTGAGGTTGTTAGTTTGTGGTGACTCATTAGGGAAGTACTGTACATACTCCATAATTCTTTGGGCCCAATTTTATTGATAATATTTTATTGGTAATTTTGGGCTGACATATTGTAATTAACTATAACCCTTAAGAGACAAAAATACTTGTATAAAAGGGCGTAAGGTTAGGGATGTTTCCATAACATGTGATGTGTTAATTGCTTCTTGTGGTGGTACTAAGTTGTAAAGGATTACAAATTGTAATCACTAAATCATAGTAATATTGGACTTGTTATTTGATGGGCATAGCCCAGGGATTGGGTGAACCACATTAAATCTTAGTGTCTTGTGTTCTTCTTTGTGTGATTTATTATTTTTTGATATTGCTTATATTTGCATGTAATTATTATTTATGTCCATGTTTAATCCTAACAGAGGCTTGGAAAACAAGGAGATTGGTTTGTAGTTGCGAGCTCAAGCTAAGATCTTCCTTGGAGGTTTCTACTAGAGTGTGGATCTTGACTAGCTAGTGTTGGAATTGGATCTTGAGGGATCTTGCATAACTATTCAATGAACTTGTTGTTGTATTTGGCCCTAACCTAGAAGGTCTTATAGCTAGGCACATTGCATATAAACACTTATATTTTATAAATAAAGAGTTGACTTGGTATTAGATTACATATCTTATGTTGTGTTTCCATTATGTGGTTATTTGCTAGGAGCTAGGACATCTCCTATGGGTTTTTTTGCCTTGCACTGCATCATCCACCTAGCTTTATAAATCAAAGCCCCAAAAACTAGAATTAAAAAAACTATAATCAAGGTTGATATGTAGATATACTAAATGAATATATGAATACCATGGGAATGTACACATACAATTAGACTAGGGGGTTGTTTTTGTGTTGCAACTTATTGTTGAAGGAAGTCATCTTGAAAAATTTGGTGCCACAAATTGTGTTGCTCAAATGCAACAAGGGTTACAGTGTTCTTAGGGCATAATTGATGGAATTTTCACACATTTCTTTCTCATTTCAGGAAATTTCATTTTCAAATAAAATTAGGTTTGAAGCTAAGAAAATTAATTTTCATATCACATAAATCAGGTTTCAACAATTTTACTTTCAAATCAAATAACTCATGTTTCAAGCAATTTCATTTTTAAATCACATAAACTTGAAGTGGTACATGACCTTACCCATGTAGTGTCACTAGTCAATTTGCATAAGCAATACATGTCCTAACCTAGGTAATGTCACCTTTGGGTTTGTAACATTGAGATGTGCTACTCATATTTTTGTGCTCAAACGAGAATCTTGCCTTTTGCATGTGGTTTGAGGTGAAAATGATTTGGTGTTTGTATTCTTTTTTAAAATGATAGCCTATTATTGTCATAATTTTGATGGTTAACATAATAAGTAGTCAGATGTCTAGTGATGTCAAGGGGGAATTTACAAAAAAAATACCAATTAACATCAGAGATTGTGCCTAAAAGGAGATAGTTGCCAAGTATACCAACGGGTTGAAATATAAAATCCAAAATGAGACAAGTATACTTATTTTTAAAATAGTGTATCAATGTTTTCAACTAGAAATTAGAGCTAAGGAAAATTCCAAGAGGAAATGTGACTAGAACAATGTCTAATTCCTACCTCTAGGGAGGAGAAGATTGAAGAAATATTAAATATTCATATGGGAAGGAATACCAGAAATACTAAATATTTTACACAATTGAACTCATATATTATTAAAAAAAAGTGAATTCATATAAATTTAAAACAAGTCATATCTATTTAACACAATGTGAAGGACTAAAAAATAAGTGAACTCCTATTTTTAAATGTTTACAACATGTTTTGATTTCAAAATAAAAATTTTGGTTGAACACATTTCTTGAAATGAGGTCTTGCAAAATAAAATTGTAAAAGAAACACATAATTTGAAATGTTATTAAAAGCATAAATTAGTAAGAGCTATCTATATTATGTAAATATGTGTGATGTATGTAGCCACTATGTGTAATTGCACAAGATGTTGATGTTGGATCCACCATAAACATTTCATGTTGCATAAGTTCTACTTGAGACCTAAATAAGAGGTATATATAAGTTCTCTAATTTTCTATTGACAACACATACATACATTTTAATTATATAAGTACATATATATAAAAAGAGCACAATAAAGAGAAAACTTACATGTGTATATTTTGTAGTCATCCCATTGTACCATCTACATCCTCTTTCTTTTGCAATGCATCTATGATTGCCTAATGCTCATCCATTAAAATTGTCCATAATACCTTATTGGAAGGTCTCCCTTTGTATCTTTCTAGTTTGATATTCGTTGCCACAACCAAATGAGAATAGTATAAAATCTTGTTTTTTTATTGGTAGTCTTCAAATGTTGGTAAACCATTTCTTCTTATTACGTATGCAAATAGCCAGGGGCCAGCTACAACGATAGACCCAATTGGATACTCAAAACCATCATCATCTACTTGATGACATATCAATTTTTTGTTAAGTTCAACACATCTAGCTAGCCAATACTCAATCTATTCATCATTATCATAGGTGCAATAAAAACATAAGCATGTCGTACAAGATAAGATAAAGTACATAAACAATTTAATCACATGTGTAAATAAATAAATAATATATTAATCATGTACTTGAAATATACTAATGACATGTACATAAATAAATAATATAAATTTCAAAGCATGATCAGAACATAATATAATTAAATTGTGCATACTAGGTTGTATGAGGTTTGAAATATGACCATAGTCTTCTAATGCAAATGTAACATTTGGACCCTCATTTACTATATCATCTTGAAAATGTGTGTCAATAGGTGTTAATTATTTCTATTGCCAAACTTCAACCCATTTTGCATTCTCACATTCTTCTCATTCACCTACAAGATAAAATTGACAAAAACAAGCAAGTTCCCTAGTCCATATAGTCCAAGTGTTAGAATCCGAACTCCTAAATGAATGTCATTTAGCTGACCCACTAATTGTGTCATAGTCATATCTTGAAAGGACATTCTTCTCTTCAAATAGGCAGAAGAAACATCTGATTGTAGAGTTCGGACTTGATCTTGTGTATAAATATTTCTTACACCATTCCATAATCTCATTTGCTTTTTTGAATTTGAATTTTTTCCTCAAATTTTAATTGCTCTCTGCAAAGGGCTCTCTTTATGCATGCATCGACACCATCATGTTCTCCTTTACCAAGTATAGCCTCAAAAAAACTCCACACATTTTGGATATTAGTTTTCTTATGTTTCCTACTCAACTAATAGAATATTCTAGCATTTTTGAGTTGTCTTTTACAATTATCTAATCATATCCAATTTTGTGTCATTTGAATTTGTCTTTCTCTTAAATTATCATAAAAGACCTTGAAACAATATTCGACAAACTCAAATGAATGAAGTTTATTATAAATCATATAGAAATGGCACTCTCTCAATATTTTTGATCCTCCTTTGTACTATTAGGTGCATGCCTATAAACTATATGAACATAAATTGTTACTTGCACTGAATTATAATATTGTGGTTATACCTCATCTTCTAGTGCAAATGTGTAGTTCTCTGCAAAGTCAATAACTGAAAGTATAGTACCAATTGGAAATGTATTCTTACATATGTGAAATCGTCCATCAAGCCATCTTTCATATTGAGAGTGTTTAACATATTTTGCTATGATCACACTCTTAAACTCATCCATACATGAATGACAACTAACTTAATGTGTAACTAGATCATACCTTTTTCCAATCTTCCCATCCTTTAATGGATATTCAATAGTTTTGTAAGTTTTTACATCAACTAATTATTATCCAAAAGTAGTCAAAGAATTTTCATGCAAACATTCATCTAACAAAGAAAGATTGACACACATATCACATGTATCATAAAGACATACATTGAAAAGAAAATATTGGCCATTAGGTGGCTTACAAAACAAACCTGATATGAAATCCTTTCTAGTTTGAGGTGGTATTTTTACACCACATTCTTGCAACATTTCTTTACTATCCATGGTACCATGCATAGATCAAAATATATCATAATGGTAACAAAATTGAGCATGAGTTTTACAAAATATGATTATTTCATTGTTAATCCTTACATACCATGGTTTAAAATTTTCAAAAGATCTTTGACTAATGATAATAGTTAACTCCTTATCATCTAATTTTCTTATGAACAATTTAGTTTGAGTCATGTCCAAAAGGTGTTTAGGATGTGGATCACATATTTTTGAGCCAACTCTCAATTTAGGAACATCTCTTGAATTAGGTGATACTCTTGTATTATCATGCCAAAAAAAATCAACCAAACTTTTGACTTTACTAGTAAGTTTCATATCAGATCTTGAGAGTCTACCAGTAGAAGTCTACAAACAATTTGTTGGATCACATTCAACGTTAACCCTTATTTTTACATCTCTTTCTAAAATATTACAATTCACATTAAGATATCCACTTAAATTTTACTAATTAGTCTTTTCTTAGTAGTTACTTTGTTAACTAAAGCTGTTGTTATTGCTCGTCATGTTGCATTCTTGCCTCTAGAGTGACTTTTCTTTCCAATAACATCAAAGGCACTAGCAACACTGGATACAACTTGTTTTAAAGACTTATTTTTATTCTTGGGTTGTGCATACATTTCTAACCTTTTCATTACTTTTTGCATTTTAGAAATTTTAATTAATTGCAGGGTAAAAGTACAAAGTTGTGTCACCTTTCAAGCTAACTTATCAGAACGATGAAATTTGAGTATTTATATCTAAAAATCAATTTTCTTCAAACATATGGTCTAAATCATTTCAATCTAGCTAAGTTATAAATGGTCTCACACTTTTCCAATTGGAAATGTCTATTTAATGCATGTTTTATACTAGTTTGCATCCAGTTACTAAGAAAATTAAATTATTTCACAAAAGTGGCATTTCAATAACTCTTACTATTTTTTATGATATTTTTTAGTAACGTGTAAAATCTATTTTATAGATTTCAGAGTCAAGAAAATTGTCATATAGATTTTGTAGTGTTTTAATTAGATATAGTATATTGCAATTAAAAATTTTTACAAGCACTTATTTTAACACTTGAAAAGAAGTCAATTTTGACAAAGAAAAATATATTAAATCATATCAAAAAAAAATAAAAAATTATAATATGATGTTCTAAACAAGAGAGTCATCTTCTAGAATATATAATTTTTGTCTTGATTAGAATATTTTTTTTTTGAAAAATGTGGTGGGAGATGAAAACTATTGATTTCAAGTGACTTGAAATTTGAATCATTATAAAAGATAAAATTTAGGTTTAAAGCCAATTTTTATTTTTGAATATTCTAGCTATGTCTGTTATCTATAACATAGTCTGAGATCAAAGTTAAATAAGTGTGTTTCCATATAATTTTGTGGTGGGAATTAGACCCCTAATTTTTAACGTTTTTCAATAGCTAAAAATTATGTACAAAAATCAAGAAAATGTATCAATTCTTATTCCAAATAATTATTAAAAATTATAATCTTAAAATTCATCCATTTCTACACATTTCATTAGTTTACTTCATTTTCAAATTCAAAATAATAATACCAATTTTATGTCATTGAAGGTGAATAGTTATACTTTTGTTAGTCTTTTCCTTTACAAAAGGGTGACACAGGTTTGTGATTTTACCTTGCAACATCAATTGACATTAAAACCCAAATTTCTTATTATAAATTTTATTTTTATATAATCTATTAGCATGTGTCCTAATCTATCTCCACAAAACCAATCCATGAATATTATCCAACACATCATGTTAGAAAAATGAAAGATATGTTCACACACTTCATTATCATTGAGACATATTTGTTCAGTACTTGGTGTTTCCATGTCTACATTCATACCATTGTTATTTTCACTTGGCATTTTATTTTCAATGTTATTTGAAATTTGAATTTCATTTTTATATTTTCTTTGTATTTCTTTTGGGGCTTGCATTTCCATTGGAGTTTGTTGTGCATGATCATTTGGCAATCTATTCTCATAAAGAAAACTTAAATCATTTAAATTGTAACCTACTTCTACAAAATCACCAATTTCATCATAAGAAAAAACTTGAGGATTTGGAGACATGCATGTATTGAATGTTTGACTGGAATGTGCACCTAAATCTCCTTGTATTGGATTCTCTGCTTCGAAATCTTCATCCATCCTGGTATCCTCAATGTCTTTCTCTTTTAAAACATTGCTCAACTCTCCAATTCTTTTTCTTCTCTCTCATTGATGTTGTGATTCATTCTCTTTGTTTGTTGCAATCTCCTCATTTGTTAGAACTTTTATTTTCTTCTTTCTTCGTTGTTTTAATCCCATGTTTATACCAATTTATAATTCAAACCAATAGCTTGAATATTGTAGAAGATGACAATAAAACAAGATAATTGTGACAGAATTTCATTGTTGCAGCTCGAAACTGTCATTTAATCATTGCAAGATTGAAAAATGCTTTGTGGGACATCTTTTGGGTCCCAACAGGTACTTCAAAAATCGAGTACTTGATTTTTAAACAATTGGGTACCCGATTATTTAAAAATTAGGTGCTTGATTTTTAGATAATTGGGTACTCGATTGTGCCCAATTTTTAAATAATTGAGTACTGGATTGTTTAAAAATCAATTGCCTAATTCCAATAATGGCTAAAATAGAATTGGGTGCTTGACTCCTGGTCCTGATGGCTTTCCAGTTGAATTCTTTTAGGAATTTTGGGACATCATTAATTATGATTTGTTGGACGTGGTTAAAGAATCCTATGCTAGCAAGCAGATGCTTCGAGCTTTGAACTCTACATTCTTGACTCTTATTCTTAAGAGAGAGGGTGCTAATCAATTGGAGTTTTTTAGACCAATTGCCTTATGTAATGTGGTTTACAAAGTTATTACTAAGTTGATTGCTGAGAGATTGAAAAGGTGGCTTCCCATTATTATCTCAGAGGAACAAGGTGGTTTTGTTGCTGGCAAACAAATTTTGGATGGGGTGGTTATTGCTACTGAGGCTATTCACTCTATGGCTACTACAAGGGAGAGAGCCATGTTTGTTAAGCTGGATATGGCTAAGGCCTACGATAGAGTTAAATGGAGCTTCCTAAGGAGTATTCTTCTTTCTTTTGGATTTAGCTCTGACTGGGTGAGTTGGATTATGAGTTGTGTTACTTCTGCCTCTTTTTCTGTTCTTATTAATGGTCAACCTTCTCAACTATTTGGTGCTTCTAGAGGCCTCCGCCAGGGTGACCCTCTCTCCCCATATCTATTCATCATCATGGCTGAAGGCTTGGGCAGATTCATTAAGCATCAGGTGTCCCAAAATTCTATTCAAGGCTGGTGGTGGGGTAATGGCTTACCTTCTCTTTCCCATCTTCAATTTGTTGATGATTCTACTCTTATTGGTCTTGCTAGGATCAAGGAAGCTGAAGCCTTTCGACATGCTTTGGACGTTTATTTGGCAGCTTCAGGCCATAAAGTTAATGAGCACAAATCTTCCATTTACTTTTTCAACACTCCTGATTCTATTCAGCACAGGATTGTTGGTATCCTACGGTTTCAAATAGGATCACTTCCTTTGACTTATCTTGGCATCCCTATTGGTGTTTCCAGGTAGCCACGTCTCTTCTGGCAAAATTTGATTACCAAGCTTCAGGATAAGGTAAATCATTGGACTCATAGATGGCTTTCTACTAATGCCCGAGTTACTCTTCTTCAAGCTGTTATCCAAGCTCTTCCTACTTATCAAAGCATGGTTCACGCTGCACCTATTTACTTTCTCAAGGAGTTTGATGCTCTTTCTCAACAATTCCTTTGGAGTGGTAATTTGCATAGTACTAAATGGAGCTTGGTTAATTGGGCAACTATTTGTAGGCCTAAAAAGGAGGGTGGTCTTGGTCTTCGATTTGCTCTATTGAGTAGTCAAGCTTTGGCTGCTAAACTTTATTGGTGATGGTGCTCTGGACAACATCAACTTTGGGCTCGTATTATCACTCATAAATATTTTCATGGTGTTGATCCTTGCTCTGTTTCTGCACTTCCTCTTGAAGGTCGTGGCTCAATGGTTTGGCATACTTTGAAGACAGGTGCGATGTTGGTAAAGAGGGGTCTGTTTTGGATATGTAAAGGAGGTTCTCAGGCTTTGTTTTGGTCTGATGCTTGGGATGGATTCCCTTCCATTTTATCCATATACCCTCATCTTCAGCCTCTTTGTGACTCTTTTCTTGTCGCTGGATGAGATAAAGTGGCTCATTACAAGACTCCTTATCAATTGGGACCTGTTGTTGGTTACAGATGGAAGCATTCTTCTGATTGGCCTCCTGGAGGTACAGAGATGGATCATCAGGAGCTTTCTCAAATTTTGGCCTCTAGAGAGTGTTCTTCTTTGCTTGGTCCAAATGTTTTGGCTTGGGGCGGTACCTTGTCTGGTAAATATCATGTCTCTGCTGGGTATCAGGAGATAACTAGACAATTATTTAGGGAGGCTGAGGTCCCTTGGTGGAAGCAAGTTTGGAATAAAGTTTCTTGGTCCAAGTGCAATTTTTTCATGTGGCTAGTGGCTCACAACCGTTGTCTTACCTGGGATAATCTTTGTAAACATGGATTTCAGGGCCCCTCTTATTGTGTTTTGTGTGGTAATGGAGAGGAGTCTGTCTCCCATCTGTTCTTCCATTACTCCTATTCTACTCAGATATGGCACCTTTGGTGGCGCGCTTGGGGTTGCTCTTGTCGGCATGCTTCCTCTTTGCCTGAGTTCTAGGCCTGCTTGGGTACTGCTCCCTCCAAGTCTTTTTTTCTCCATGCTGCTTGGATTGCTGGCCCATCTTTCATGCTTTGTCATATCTGGTTGGAGAGGAATCGTCCCATATTCCAAGATGTTCGGCTTGGTGTTTTGCATCTTTGGTGGAAAATATCACATTCTCTTCATGAAACTATTCTTGTGAAGTGTGAGCTTGATGGGGGTATGGATTCGGTTGATCTTGCTATCTGTAATCGCCTCAATTTTCATCTGCAAGATGGGGCTGCAGCTCATAGGTTTCCTTCTATGTCCAGGCAGCTTCACCATCAGAGGAAGGGTCGAGTTAACCGGGATGGGCACTGGACTCCTCCTCCCTGTGGAGTTCTGAAAATTAACACTGATGGTTCTTCCCGTGGGAATCCTAGTCCGGCTGGTATTGGCAGAGTGGCTCGTTGTAGTTCTGGGGATGTTAAATTTTTCTTCTTAGTTCATAAGGGTGATTATACTAACAATCTCATGGAAGCTCAGGCTATTTTATATGTTGTGGAACAGTGTTGCTTGCGGGGATGGAGTAAGATTATCAGTGAGTCTGATTCCCAGGTAGTGGTGAACATGCTTTCTTCGCAAGAGCTTGAGGATGTTAGTTGGCAGCTGGCCACTGTTGTTAAGCGGATTCTTTTCTTCTCTTCCTCTTTTCAGTTCATTAGGTTCACGTATATTCCTCGTTGTTAAGAACTGCTGATTGTTTAGCCAAATGGGCATCTAGTCATGATCCAGGTTGAAATATTAGGGATAGGAGGCAACTGTCCGTTGAGATGGTGCAAGAATTTGATGATCTTGTTGCTCAGGATTGAGCTCCTCGTTGAGCTCTCCTTGTTGTATTCCTTTCTGTCTCAATAAATTTTTACCCCTCTTTTTGTAAATGCCATGGGTGGGAATTTCCCTTTGGCATCAGGTTTTTCCTTAGGGAAAGACATGGCATAGGCTTGGCAGGACCAAGCCTATGCCTTTACAAACCAAATTTTGACTAAGGCAATTAATTGACAATTTCAGAGATTATCGTAATTGTTATATGGTCGTCCCCATTGAATTTTTTGACAAAATGAAAACCCATTATAGGTCTTATTGTTCTGATTTCAAAAATGTAAATTTTATAGTGTTATGAGTTCATTTTCTATTTTTGTATTATTTATTAATCAAAAGTGTTTCTTAAACATAAAACAGTGAGATTCACTAAAACTTTAATAACGTTTTAAAATTTTCATATTTCTGAAATTAATTTACATGTCGTCAATCTTCACAAAATTCTTTTGAAGATCCAAAAAAAATCCAAAAACGTTAAATTTTGATTAAATTATGGAATCTGTACATGAGAGGTTTTAGAAATTAGCTTAATCGTCAATTAAAAATTAATTTAAAAAATTCATTAAAAAGTTTGAGAAAATTATTCTCATCAATCTGTGGAGTGTCAAGTAACTTCGTTTAAAAGGATTCGCAAAAATTCATTTAGTTATGTCAAATTATGGTGTCTGTAAACGAGTGTGGTATGGTCCAAAAACAAACATTTTGAAAAAGTGGTTTTAAAAATCCATATCAAAAAAATAATCTATCATATAGGTATACAAATAAATTACATATTCAAAAAGGTGATTCCAACACTACAATTTTTATTTTTGGAATTTTTGTATATTTAATCTCTAAATACCTCAAATTTTGGCATCAATTGACAATATTTCAAAAACAGGAAAAACACTTCCACTTTTTGGCCAAAAGTGAGACCCAACTTCTTGCACTGATCCTGTCTAACTAAATGGTTAATGAAGAATACGGGTCATCTCCAGAACACTTTGAAGTGACCACTTTATTTTTGTATAACGGATCCCACAATTTACATTGTTATTACCTAGAAGTCAAAACAATAGCTATTAACAATTGAACCATAGAAAATAACCAAAAAAAAAAGTACCAATCTTATATACCACTTTGATTTTGTAGATGAACAAAATTAGCTATAACAACTATTTGACAAGCTTACTCTAATAAACTTTTTAATGTAAAATAAAATACAAACCATAACACAATCTCTAATTCTAAATATATTTGTTTTTACTGTATAATAATAAAAATATTATATATAAGAAAAAGTTATAATAGCCGCACTAGACATTTAAAAAAATATTATAAGCACTGTTGCATAACATTTTTCTTTTAATTGATGAGAGCTGATAACAATAAAATAAGATAATAATTCAAGTGAAACTGCAAATAAAGAGAAAAAAAAATAACATATTGGAGGTATCAATTACATATCATCAGCTGTAGGAAAATTGTTTAAGAAAAAGTATTATTCCATAGGACCTTCAAATATTTGAATCTAAAGTGCATGCGAACAAACACTCAACAACACCTGAGTCTAACTTTCAAATAAAATTATTGCCACTTACTAACCACCACAAATATATATTAATATTTCATATAAGTTCAATCTGTCTCCTCAACAACCTATTGACAAGATCTTACCAAATAGTTGTAAGGTAACTATTTGTTTATTGATTTTATCCATTCTCTTGAGTTCAAAAGAGGAGTCATATCACAGCCAAACGGACAGCAACATCAAGAAAATCAGTTCAAAATTAAGGAAATCAGTTCAAAGCAAATGAAAAAAACAAAAAAGCATGAAGAAAATCAGTTCAAAATCATCCCAACATGGAAAGGACAGAAATGCCAAGTACAGAACAATTATAGTGCAGAGCAGTAATTTTTCAGGTGCACAACAATTCTACAGTAGTTTTTTCAAAATAATTCTGACAAGAATCCAATGTGCCATACAGCCAACAGGCCCTTTGTTGGAAATAACGTTAATGTTGACTCTTATAAAGATTAAGACATTTTAGAGCAAATAAAACAGTATTTATTGTCTTTATGGCCCTTAAAGTCTAACAAATTAATTAGTCCTGAACAGAACTCGTCAATGTCCATTGGGATATACACATTTCATACATTCAATTATTACACGACACAGCCGGCCAACTGACGTATACACACTGTGTATGTAAGGAAGAATCCAATGCACAGAGACGTATATACACTTGTCATCAAAACGCTGCAAAAGAATTCCGTTTACAGCTGTTTTCACTACATGTTTTTCCCTTTCCAAACAACTGGATCATGTAGATATATTTCTACTAGGTGTATCAGGTATAATGAATATGATATGATATGATAGATTTTAATGACGTTCACGAGGCTAAAGTAGCCTATAGGACCCACACGAGCACTTCATTGAGGAAAGGTTTATTAGTTCATGATAGTTTAAATATTTTTTTAGACAAAATGGTATTTGATTGTAAAAATTTAAATTAGTATAATATTATATTATAATAATGTGATTTCTCGTGTTTTCTTTTCTAGTGTTTTCTTTATGATTTCATTGTAGAAGCAGAATATGAGTCAGATTTGTGGAAAGTGTGTGAAAAATTGTCATAGTATACAAAGTTTTATTTTCTTCATATGTGTATTTGCATGCTATTCTTTGTAGAGAAATTTTTTATTTATTTATAGGGGTAATTCATTTTTGGGTCTAAATATTGTTTATAGTAACATGGACTACTTTGTACTTGTTGAGACACCTAGGGGAAGGGATCCAGTAGGTTTCCTAAACCATAAGTCGAATTATGCCCAGGTAACATTTGGGCATTTACAATCTCTCTGTAAAGGCCGTGGAGTGTGAAGTGGTAAAAAACATCGTTTCGTTTTAAACACCCCCAATACTTGCTCACCCAAAAAAAAAATGGTACTTCCGGCACAAATGGACTAATCAACAACCTAGAGAGCTAAAAAATGATCAACTATTAGTATGTGATTGGCTATTAGTACATGTGTTATCATTTTTGGAAGCTTTTTAAAAGCCTTAATTGATGGTATCTATCACATTACAGTTCTTTCAAGTAAATAATTAGATCATATAGATAATAGTGTTTTTATTATATTAAAACAGAAGTTGTATTGAATGGCAAACTGCCTTCCAACTAATCTACCATGAAAATAACAATATGTATTTATAAAAATCACTTAAGATCTGAACTTGATCCAAATTCAATTAATGTCATGTAGTTTCCATAAAGCACAGAGATGTATAACAGATTTATGACTTAAGACTGTGTACAATTTTTTATCATTGATATTTCAGATCATATTACATGACCTATTATAAAGATGAAACAGAAAAACAATATACAAAACATTATTGAATCAAATTTCTTCCAAACATTTAAATCTATACCTTTTCCCATTATATCTTTATATATAATTTAAAACTTCAAAAAGAGAAGCCATCTCCAATCCCCACCCCAAACAAATGCTCTTTTCCTCCAAACAAACCAAAAAGAGGCAAATCTAATCAATCAAAGCATGCCCTAGTGAAAGCAGCAGGCCCCTTTCATAAAACAATTGCCTTTCTTCGGCCTGGGGTCCTCCAAATCTCTCTCTGTATTGAGCCTTTCAAATTTGACATTGTTTCCCTTTCTCTGATTCAGCAGTCTTCTCATCCTTTTCTTTGGATCCACGCTCCCTCTCACCGTTACCTTCTTCTGACTTACATCCACCACATAGTCCAACAAATCTGCACTTGCAGTTGCACCCCATACAATCATTAGGAGTCCAACCATAAGAAAAAACAGAGCATAACTGGTCTGAATAGAATTAATAGGGATAGCCGGTTTATGAGAACCTACTGTCCATTTTGGAGAGCACTTTAGAGACTTTAGCTCTGCATTCTTGGCAGCGCATATTGGCATTCATAACAATCACTTGAACCTGCAAAATCATTGGCTTTAATCATGTCATACCCCATTGCTACAGCATAGTAGTACCAGACTAACATGGTTAGAGAAATGAACAAAGGCACATACATAATTAAGCATCAACTTTTAGAATCACACTTTCTACAGAGTGTGATTTGAAATGTGATGCAAAAAAAACTCTCCCACAATCGAATCTAAGAATTGCATTATCTATATTACATGAATTGTGAAAAGTGGAAATTTCTTCACTTTGAACTAAGGCATGTCAACATGGGCTTACCCCTGGCATTGTTAATGCTTCTGCAGAGCGAAGTTGAGCCGTTGGGGCCATCTGTGTGGCTCGTTGACAGAATAACATCATGAAATGAAGGATCGTACTGTTTTTAATGACGTCCACAAGACCAAAATAGCCTATAGAGCAATTGGGTTCTCAGCAACTAAGTTCTGCAGCCCTTGAATTCCTGAGTGGGGCTGAGCTGCTGGTAAAGATATAATATGAATGTTCCTCAAACCTTCAAATTAGTACAATAGAAATGAAATTCAGGGCATCAGAAATGGCAGAGCAGCCTTCCAGTATCCAGTTCCACAAGACTAAGATTGTGCACCATGTAATCTAACAATTCACCACTTTGCCATTGATATGCATTGTTCATACATGTCTTAAAGCTTCACAGTGAGCAACCTGCTTATCTACCAATTTGTCATTGACCTGCTAAGAACCAAATACAATGTGAATTCCAGTCCATAAAGAAGACCAAAGGGGATAAACCAAGATTCTGTATTAGCCAACTAAAGTGCATGGATACAATGTAAAGCCTATATATGTTAAAGCAAAAGATTAGAGCTCAGGACCAAATACTCACTGGATAAAACTTTTGTGCTGTACAAGGTAAGACACTTGTAGTGCATAGCCACGAGATTCGAACTCAGAACCTAATAGTTATAAAATTTCCCCAACACTGATATAACTTAGCTATAAGATTTCCCCAACACTGATATAACTATGCTCCATGTGAGAAACAGATTTACAGCTTTTACCCAACACTGGTATAACTTTTGAACCATATGACTCACAGATTCACAGTTTTCAGCTTGCCAACAATATGCTACAAGAAAACACACAACTCTGTAATTGAAATGATGGGTGTTCCTTATATTGAGATTGAATCAAATAAAAAACAGAGTTAGCTGTATTGGGTATTGGGACTGAATAAAATAAAAGAGAGTTTGCTCTATTGGGTATCGGGATTGAACCAAATAAAGAAGAGAGTTAAACTCTATTGGGCACTGGGAATGAGGCAAACGGAGAATAGATGAAATGGGTATGGGGATTGAAGCCAAGGAAGAAGAAGGAGGAGGCGGTTACAGTGTGAGAGCATTATGAGGCAAGGTGGGGTTGAATAGAGGAGTGCTGTAGGAAAGATTCCTGACACATAGGATACCAAGGCAAGAGATGTATATATATCTTATATGTATATATCATCTATGTATATATGTATGCGCATTTTGCTTTGTGCTATTCTCTTTATCCTATATGCTTGGGGATGCCTCTTCTAGTGAAACCTACTTTTCGATGGACTTTGATGTCAGTTGGCACACATACACGCTACTTTTTATTGAATAAGTCCAAGGATTTCTTTGAGTATGTTTGAAAATGAGCACGCCTGATTGAATGCTAATCCGATGGTTGTGACTTTGTGTGTTGTACAGACCGTGACAGCTGCTTGTTTTCGTGTTTTAAAATGTGTACAATTCATTTAAGAATTTTGTAAGCTTTCATTGCTCTGAGAAACTTGTGTTTTCTTGTATTTTTTAGGGTTGTTTTTGTTCTTGGGGCGGCTGGTTGTGTAGAAGGGCAGGGATATAGAGAAACTGGGTCTATCATGGGCTTTCTCTTATGGATAAGTGGCAACTGTATTCTGTATGGGGATAGTGTTGTACAGGAATGGTATTTTTGGGTTTATTGATTTTAAAATCTGGGAAATGGTTTTTAATTGATATTGTGTTTTGAATATGGAAGTTTGGATAGGGTTAGGTGGAGGTTGCAATGTAAGCGTGAGATATGAAATGGAAGAAAACTCATTCGCAAGCCACTTTTGGTTGTTGGGGCGGCAGTCTCAATGTGGACATTGTGGACAGAGACTCATGCGTCTTTAAAGCATTTTTTATTAGGGGTACATACATGAAGGGTTTTAAAAACCCGTTTCAAATATTTTCAAAGTGTTTTTAATTGTAATTTTTAATTGCAATTCAATTTATAAAGGTGGATTCAATGTTGCATTTAATGTGGAGGCCATTTAGTCAATGTGTTTTTCTTTTATGAATGGCTGTTAGATTTTTTCTTTTGTCGTGTAAACTTTCGAGGGTTGATCTTCATATCTTTCGGTTTCTTTTCTTGTGAATATGTAAAATTGATATTTAATTAATAGACAAGGGAATATTTATATTAAAAAAAAGATTATTTGTGTTGAAACATAGGATGGAAGAGACAAAAGGTTTATATAAATTGATTGGTTTATAAAGAGTTGATTGAAGTCACCATGTAGTTCAATTTGTATAAAGGTTTTGGGTTCCTTCAACGTAGGTTCAAGATTCAATTATTGTTGGTTCACTAGCATAAGGGTTGCTTGAGCTCACTCATACATTCCTAGAGACAATAGTGATAGTCAATTTAAGTGTTGCAGATATTAGTTGTAGCAAACTATCCCAAAAGGTATAAGCTTTGGGTTATTTCCAATTAGGTCCTAGGTTGAACTCTCGCTAGTTGGGTTCATCAATGGTTGGGTTGTTTGACTATGCTCAGTTGTCACTAGAGGGAGTAGTGGTAGCTAGTGTAGTGTTAGCTAGTCTAAGTGGTGTAGATGTTGGTTGTAAGATTCATAAGCCATCAAAAATGTGAGGTCATTTGTTGAAATTACTTCTATCACCAAAAAAAAGATTTGATTTATTGTGTAGATATCTTAAACATATGCATGCATTTTACTCGTCATTACACTACATATATTCTAGCACTTATCTCTTTGGTAAAATTCTAGAGCAAATGGAGCAAATATTGACTATTTAATTAACATGTCTAGTTATTCCTTTAGATTGAATAAAAGACATATATTTTGTCAACAAGTGATCGTTACTAAAGGAATAAATGTTGTAATTGATGACAACATAATCAATTGGCAAGGTTGCTTGACTTGATGATCAGTTTTGGTAATAAGTATCCAAGAGAAATGCCCAAATTGTACTCTACAAAAAGAAAGTATATATAGTCGAACTGTTTTGATTAGCAAGCATGAGATATTGATTAGATATGACAATAATTTTGGAATATGGTAATATAAGGTTTATATATGCGAAAGATAAGGTCACATATGTTTAGATGTTCTTTAGAACATGTTTTGGTTAGAAAAGGCTAAATTAGTATAGTATGCAGCTATATAGGAATAATTTTTGAAGATTGGGCATATTGGCCTAAGAAGTTGAATTATTTCACCAATTAAAATACTTGATATTATAGGGGCAACATTCTAGATGCTAACCCTTGGATAACATTGCTTAATATTTATTTTTGGAGATTGTGGAACATGTTTTTTGATAATTGTTTTTGCTAGCCAATTGAGTAATTAATTGAGAAGGGTATAAAGGAAAGATTGATTCTATATGCGAGTATGCACTATGATGTTATATTGATATCGTGATGGTTATATGTGATTTGATGTTGGATCAGATCAAATGGAAACTACATTGTAGACTAATCAAGCATTATTATGTTAGTACAGTCATTTTTTGTATTGAAGATACTATCTTTGGAATTGGACACAATGAATTATCATCAAACAATGACCTTTTCTTTTATAATACAACTCCTAAGAGGGTTGAGACCTCTATCAATGTCTTTCCCTTCAATGAGGACTGATATACAAAATGTATGTAATGATTTCTAATAGAGCCAAATCCCCTAACATAGAATTTTTAGATTAGTAAATAGCTGTAGGTGTCATCCCTAGTAGGCGTTTCCTTTAGCTAGGATTTCCTCACAATAAAATCATGGTGTCATGAGTTATCTATTTCTTAATGGTTAACTTTCTTGTATTTCTTTTTGTGGATGTTTATGGTTAAGTTTCAAAGTTGTAAATTGGTTTGAAACAACTACAATATTGATTCCCCCCCCTCCTCCTCCCCCACCCCACCCCTACCCTCAAGTTTGCTTGATCTTAACAATTGGTATCAAAGATTAGTTCCACAAAACAAGTCTTACAGCTTGAGGAGGATCCTAATGGATGCAAACAACCGACACAATATTTTTGATGTAGCATTTGAAGATCTAGACAAAGATAATAGATACAAGAAAAGATTGAAAATGTAGCTTAAAGATGCACAAGATTACATCAAGAAACTCAAATCAAATTGACATTTTAAGGATAAAGAGGAAATAATTTTTTTAACATGTCAAAGAACCTAATCAGATGATGATGAATAAAAATTGGTTAAATAGATTCAAAAGGAGAATCAACCACTTAGACATGAATTTGAGATCACATCACTTCAGATGACCAAAGAGATTAAAGATGGGAAGATACAAATAGAGAAATTTTCAAAGAAGATATGAAAAGTAAGAAACGTGAATGCAATAGATTGAAGACTCAACTTGAAAAGGTGAAATCAAAACGTGAAGATTTAGAGACATATCAAGAACTTGAGAAGTACACTAACATTATCAAAGATGAGTCTATGGAAAAAAAAAGTTACATCTTGAGAAAATTTATTCAAGTAGTGACAAACTTGATGAACAATTGATGCAATATAAGCCTAAAGGTGACATGAATGGAACTCCATATCATAATGGTGAATATTCCAAAGAAGCAAAAGAAAGATCCATACAATATTTTATTTAGACAACTATTCATAATGAAGGTCCAAGAGTGAAGGAAAATAAGATCAAGGGTAGATATTATGCATACAATAAGTATATATAGTTGAAGAAAGATTGAAAAGGTAACACTGATACTAAGCCTTTTATTGGTTATTGTTTCAATTTTTGTATTTATGGATATAAATCACATGAATGCAAAGCAAAAGCCAATCAAAGATAAAATGAAAGATCTAGTGTTAGTGAAAGGAGGCCTATTAGAAACATCAATGTCATATCTACTCATGTTACATGTTACAAATACAATAATTTTGAATACATTGCTAGAGATTACAAGTTATGAGTGGATTAGAATGGATCAAAGTATGGAAATTCAGTTTTTACATGTAAGTGTGTGTACACACACACACACACACACACACACACACACACACACGCGCGCGCGCGCGCGCGCGCGCGCATGCACGTACACACGCACGCACACACACAAAATTTTTGAGCAATGTAAAGATGTCTAATGTTAGAAGGAACAATTCTAATGGAAGAAGGAATATAAGTGTTAATCAGACCAACTATAAGAACATATAGATGAGATATTTGTGAAAGAAAGAAATAATTTAAATGATAAGGTATGGAAAGAAAAGTAACAAAATCTTACACTGGACTTGTAAGGGAGAATCAGTTCTTAGCACTAATCCCTCTTCATCAACCTCATTGGATACCATAGCCTTAGGGGGGAGAATTTAAGAAAACAATATTAAGGCCCAAGTTTGTAAAGTTAAGATATGCCAGCTTAGATTAAGGAGAATCAAGATGAAGAAATTTAATATCTCTATGCACATGTGTTTATATGGAGATATTTGTGATCATCATGTGTTTGTGCATGCTCTTATTGTATATCATTTTTTTGACAGTGTAATCTAATGCATTAATGACATATGATTTGTGCAAGGATTTAATAGAGGAAATCAATTCATTATTTACTGATGCAAGAGCACCCTAGGGTTGCATTATCAATCCAATTTTATTTTTTGTGTGTTTGTGTGTCTTTAGGAAATTTTGGAAGTGTTTTTGTATAAGGTCATATGGACCATGGTAGGAGTATAGTAGGGTATGAATTAAAGAGTCATAGGACACATTTATGTGCAATTAGGGACCAGAAAGATGTAAAAGCCCTTGATTTGCACAAATCTAATGATGATGTCAACATGAGGTCAGCAGGGTCTAGAATGGGTTAGGATAGTGTTTTAACCATAGCTAAGGTCTTTGGTCAAGTTTGGAGAGTATTGGAACTCAATTGGCCAAGTTGTACAAAACTTGCCAAAAATATGTAAAAGTTGCATTGTGCAACTTTGCAACTTTGAAAAGTTGCATTGTGCAACTTTGTTCAAATGTTGCAAATCATTGACAAGGAGCCCTAAGGGAGAAATAAGTACCCAAACACCTTACATAAGGAATTCCCTAACTAGGATGTGAGGTTGGACACCCATTGTATATAGAGAAATTTTGAACATTGGAGCTTTGAAGTGATTTATAGCATATTTTGTGTACTTTTCATGATAGTGGGTGGTTAGAGGATTGAAGTTGACACTATAATATTTGGTGTGAGCAGTTTCAATTTTTTCCTAACTCTATGTGGAATTAGATAGACATTTTGTGCACATTTTCTTTCATTTTAAAAGTATTCTTGTTTTGGTGCTATTATTGGTTCTAACTCACTTTTCCACTGCCCCTTTTGAATGACCTCTAGGTAATAGTGAGAAAACTCCATGTATATTTATTATATAGGAGATTGGGCTCTCAAATGCAGGGAAGCTATTTTTAAAGTCTTTCCCTAGGCAAGCCTATGGCGAGTCCGATTAGGGAAGACAAAAGTGCAAACATCATAACTTATAGAGGTGGATAGCTAGGGCCATAATCCCTTTTGGAGATTAAATATCGGAGTATTGCCAAGGTAAGGTGAATATGGAATTTTCATACCAATCCATTTGATAGCCTTACACTTTCCAACTTGCAGAGAAACTAAGTAGAGCCTAAAAGCCCCTAAATTCACTCAAATTGAGTTAGGTTACTATGCAGAAGGTGGTGACCCCAAGACCCCCAAAGTACTTGAAGGGTTGGCTTATGATTGAAGAATACTAAGAAATGTCATAGGGTTTCTTTGGAAGGATGGGGCTAGTATCCTTTTAGGTCTATTCATTAAGAATTGATGAAATTATATGAGAACTTGAACCAAATGGGGCTCCTGACACCCCTAGTTGGTTGAGTTAAAGCATTTGGGAATACCTCCACATCTCTACAAGGCTAAGTACAAGTTCTAGAGGTTAAGATCTTTTATGATGGTTTAAGGGCTATGGTGAGTGTAGCAAGAATACATCAAGTTTTGGCTTGATTGATGACTCTTTCTTAATAGGAACGTTGGCTAGAAAGATTAGGGGATCCTTAGACAATAAAGGTCCTATAAGGGACAAGTGGTGTGGTGAAGACACCGTATAAGTCTTCCAAGAAGAATAAGAGCATGAAATAGTGATTGGTTCATCCAACCTCCCTATCAAATTGGTATCAAAGCCTCAAAAGATTAGGCTTGTGGATAAATGTTTCAAGCTGAGCAATCAATAGGAAGAACTAAAATGGTGACAAATGTAGAGTTAGCAAAGAAGGTGATTGAGAAAGAGGATGTAAACATATTTCTCAAAAATAGATTAGCCCAACTAGAAGAAAATTTGGATAAAGTGGAAGAAATGACCGAGGAAGTGAAGGGCAGGTTGAAGAAAAGAAGAAAGAGGTGGCTATAGAAGATGAAGAACCTACACCTATTCCTATGCTTAAAGAGGACCCATTCTTAAAGAATTGAAAGCCATGGGTGGGAAGGCACTAGAGGGAATACCACTATTCAATGCAAAGATGGAGGCAGATCTAGTCATGGATTGGATAGAAGGAATGGAAAACCATTATGATTGTGATAGAATCACAGAGGCACATAAAGTGAGGGTAGAAAAGGAAAGGTTGAGAGCCTTTGCATTAAAATGGTGGAAGTTCATGTAGGTAGAGTGATAAAAGGAAGGTAAGAAACTAATTTCCACTTGGAAGGGAATGGTTCACAACATGAGAGATGCATACATACCAGAGGCTTTGAAATCTAATTGCATTAGAATAGGCAAAGTCTTAGATAGATGGATCTTGATGTAAATTCCTATATTGAGGAATTCCAAAAGCTTTGCATGAGGTCAAATGTAGACAAAGATAAAAGCCTTAAGGTGGCTAGATACTTGAATGGGTTGAAATTGAGTATACAAGAAGAGATAACTCTTCTCAGTCCCAAAATAATACATAAATGCTATCAATTGGCTATCAAGATTGAAGACAAGAGAAAAAGGAAACATAATCATACTTCCAAGGGAAGAGGAAGAGGGAGAGACCAAAGAGGTCATAGAGGTGGATACCAAGGTAGAGGGACTGAATTAAGAAATCAAGGAGAATCTAATCTACAAATCATAGGAATGAAACTACTTCTGAAGGAGGACATGGAAGAGGTAGACGAACTCAAGGAGGTTCTAACAAAGGAAGAGGTTTAGGTAGAAGCAATTCGTACTTTACTAGCATGAAGTTTTATAGTTGTGGATAGATGGTCACCCTTCCTATAGGTTCCTTGAGAAGGCATCTTCTTCAAATAGTGAGAAGAGAGTAGGATATGTCCAAGAGGATGCATCAAGTGTCAAGTTACTAGAGATTAGCCATATTGAGTCAGAGATGAGAGAGAACTTAATGTTTATAAGAGTTCTAATCAGGTAACTAGTTAAAGAGGAGCCAAAGCAGAGAAGAGCCTTATTTAGGATAAGATGTAAAATACTTGATAAGGTATGCAAGGTTATTATGGATTTAGATTCCATAGATAACATAATCTCAAATGAAGCAGTAAAGAAGCTTAAGTTGGAGAAGATATCCCATACTAACCCATACAAAGTGACATGGCCGAATAAGGGGCAAAGTGCACTTGTGAATGAGAAGACATGGATAGAGTTCTCTATTGGAGGATATAAAGATACGTTGATTTGTGATGTGTTGCCTATGGATGCATGCCATCTCCTATTGGGAAGACCATGGAAATATGACAAAGGAGCCATGTATGATGGGAAGGAGAACACCATTTATTTCAAGAAGGATGAAAGGACCTTAAAAATATAGTCATTAATAGAGGAAGAGGAAACACAGTCAAGGACCCCTAGTGTCTTATTAAGTAGTGGAATTTCTTGTATTAATACTCTTCAACAAGAAGGTGAAGGATGCGCTCTAATGGTACAACCAAAAGAAGGAGAGAAGACTATGCAAGTACCAATACCTAAAGAAGTACAAGACTTACTTGGGAAGTTCAAGGACATAATAAATGATGGGATGCCTAAAAAATTACCTCCTAAAAGGTCTATTAGTCATCAAATATACTTCATTCTAGGGGCTTCTTTACCAAACATGACACCCTACAAGCTCACCCTAGAGAAGAACCAAGAAGTGGCTAGACTAGTGTAGGAGTTTCTAGACCAAGGCTTAATCAAGAAGAGCATTAGACCTTGTGTAATACTAGTGGTATTGGCATCCAAGAAAGGTAGTAAGTGGAGGATTTTATTGATTCTAGGTCTATAAATAGGATTACAATCAAATACTAGTTTCTTATACCTAGGATTAAGGATTTGATGGATTGTATAGGAGGATCTATGTATTTCACCAAGTTGGACCTAAAGAGTGGCTACCATTAGATTAGGATCAAGGAAGAGGATGAGTGGAAGATAGCATTCAAGACCACTGAAGGGTTACATGACTGGAGAGTCATGTCATTTGGGCTTACAAATGCCTCTAGCATATTCATGAGGCTAATGAATGAAGTACTTAAGGATAACATTGGTAGGTTTGTAGTAGTTTACTTAGATGATATACTAATATTTAGCAAAACAAAGCAGGAACATATGAAACACTTGGAGATTGTGCTCAAAAGATTGTAGGAGGAGAAATTGTCTATCAATCTAGAAAAGTGTGAATTCCTTAAGAAAGAACTTGTGTATCTAGGACTTGTAGTATCCCAAGGTTCATTGAATATGGACCCAAGCAAGGTGGAGGATATATTGAATTGGCCAACACCAACACTAGGGATAGAGGTAAGGATTTTCCATGGGTTAGCTCAATAATATAGAAAGTTTTTAAGAAACTTTAGTGGTATCTGTGCACCGACATTAGATACCATCAAGGGTGGATTAAAGACCAAGTTTAAATGGACTCTTGAAGCAAGGAGAGATTTTTAGAAATTGAAATAGGAAGTGGATGTCCAACCTATCCTCTTGTTATTGAGTTTTGATAAATTTTTCACAGTGGAGAGTGATGCAAGTGGAATTGTAGTAGGAGGAGTACTAAGTCAAGAAGGCTGACCTGTAGCTTTCTTTAGTGAGAAGCTCAATGAAGCCAATAAAAAGTACTCTTCTTATGACTTGGAGTTATATTCTCTAGTGAAGTCACTTAAAAAGTGGAGAAATTATCTCTTACCCAAGGAGTTTGTGGTGTTTATAGAAAACCACACATTTAGCTACATCAACACACAAGAGAAGTTGAGTAATAGAAACTTAAATGGATGAAATATCTTCAAGCTTTCATATTTAATATCAAGCACAAGAAAGGAAAGTTGAACAAAGTGGCAGATGAACTAAGAAAGAGGATGTTGACAGTCTAAGAAATACAACTTCAGAGCATTCACATAAAGAGTTTCAAATACCTCTACAGAGATGATGGAGACTTCATTGAAGCATATAAGGTATGTCTTGATTTTCAAAACCATTTTCATAGTCAATTCTTAGAATAGTACACTACAAAGTGGACTTTTGTTTAAAGGGAACTAGTTGTGTGTTTCTCAAGGTTCCATGAGAGAGAACCTCATTCAAGAGAAGTGTAATGAAAATCTTAGTGGCCATTTAAGTATTGATCAATAAGACAATAGAGTTAGTATAGAGATTTTATTATTGGACCAAGTTGCCAAGAGATTTTAAGAGATATGTAGAACAATGTGTAGGATATATGAAAGCCAAAGGAGGAGCTAGTAATGTAGGTTTTTACCAACCATTGCCTATTCCTAATAAAACATGGAAGTATATTAACATGGATTTTGTGGTAGGTATTCCTAAGATCAAGACAAGGATAGTGTTTATGTGGTGGTAGATAGGTTTAGTAAAATGAGTCATTTTATCCCTTACAAGACCACCTATGATGCTAGTTATACTTCTCATCTCTTCTTCAAAGAGATTGTAAGGATACATCGACTACCCCTAAGCATAGTATTTGATAGAGATGTGAATTTTGTGATTCATTTTTGGAAGACTCTATGGAGTAGATTGGATACTAATTTGTCTTTCAGTTCAACTTACCATCCTCAAATATATGGTCAAATTGAGGTAACCAATAGAGTGTTAGGTAACCTTCTCAGATGCCTAACCAAGGAATATGGACAAACATGAGACTTAATCATCCAAGAAGCTGAATATCCCTACAATGACAGTGTGAATATGACCACAAGATGGAGTCCTTTTGAAATAGTCTATGGGATGCAACCAAGAGGGGTGTGTGAACTGAAAGATCTAGGAGGCATGAAGTGTAGAAGTGTACATACAAAAGACTTCTCATAGATAATGAAGAAGATACAAGAGCATGTGAAGAAGACTATAACAGAGGCTACTCACAAGATAAAGACTAAAGTGGATATGTCAAGGAGAGATGTAAAATTTGAAGTGGGAGATGATGGTATGGTCCACCTAAACAAGTATAGGTTACATAAGGGAATGCCAACTAAGTTGTAGATGAAGAGTAGGACCATGCAAGGTATTAGTCAAATATGGACAGAATGCATATAAGGTGTAACTTCCAGTAGAGTTAAGTATCTCACTAGTGTTCAATGTGCTTGACTTAGTCCAATAGAAAGGACCATTGATAGATGTGAATCTAAATAGTTAGAAGATATTGGGGGATGTAAGTGCTAAATTTTTTCCTCCCAAGTTTTAGCTACAAGTAGAGATATTATTAGAATCCAAGATGAAGTAATAAACTAGACAAAAGGTATGTATGGAGCATCTGATATAGTGGAAGGAACAAGTAGAATTTGAAGCTACATGGGTAGAGGAAGCTAGCATCAAGAATCTAGACATTGATTTGTCTCTGATTTCTCCTCATGTACCTTGAAAGTTGTATAGAGGGGGAGAATAATGTAGGAGAACTCAAGGATTGCTTGATCCATCCAAGTTTTTTGTTTTGTGTGTCTATGCCTTTAGGGAATTTTGGAAGTGCTTTTGTATAAGGTCATGTGGACCATGGTAGGAGTACAATAGGGTTTGAATTGAAGAGTCATAGGACACTTGTAAGTGCAATTAGGGACCAGCAAGATGCAAAAGCACTTGATTTGCAAAAAGATGATGATGATGTCAGCATGAGGTCAATAAGGTCTAGGATGGGTTAGGATAATGTTTTTACCATAGTTAAGCTCTTTGGTCAAGTTTGGGGAGTATTAGAGCTCTTTTGGCTAAGTTATGCAAAGCTTGCCAAAAATATGTAAAAGTTGTATTATGAAACTTAGCAACTTTGAAATATTGTTCAGACAACATTGTTGGCTATATGGTCAGTTAGATGTCTAAAGTGTTTTCATTTATGGAAACATGTATTCACTATTTCATTTATGTATTTAAAGTTAGAAAATTGTCTAAGTGTTAGACAATTTTTAGCAGTACAGAGAGAGATGTGATGTGTACATACGACACACATTGAGTTAGCTCATGTGTAGTTGAGGATAGCTATATGAAAATTTCATGATGATGTATGCCAATGCACAGACTTGTATAGACTTTACAACATAATTTATAGTCAAAATACTAGTTCAGATATTTAATAAGATGGAACAAAGCATATCAAAGAATTGGATTGTACAACTTAAGGAATTATTTTGGTGACCAAATACTTACTAGGTCATGATGGGTCAACATCCTAGATGTTTACCCCAAGTCATTTTTTTATTTGGTCAAGCATGTGAAATAATTGAGGCCGAATGAGCAAAGATTTATTAAATTGTGAGATATAAGTAAAGATCATATCTTGCATAGAAAATGTGTAAGATGTGTGACATGTGAACTATTGTGAAGAAAGTTTGAAAGATATGCGAGCCTTATGTGATATGTAATCTGATGCATGATTAGATTTGTAGTGCCTCTCATGTTTGTAGTTGTCAACACTTGAATTTGATTACACTATTAGGCAATCATATTTAGTTATCTCCTAGGATATTGCTATTTAAATATTAATTATTTAATCAATTAATTGTCATCCCCTAGTTAATTAATTAATTTAATTAACAATAGTCCAATTGATAAAATCAAATGATAATCCAAAATTAGTTTATCAATTAAAACCTTATTCCTCTATTAAATTAAATAAATGTCTAAATATATTTAATTTAATCTCACATCCCCCAGTTATTAAATAAATCATTCAATAAGTCATCCAAACCCCTAAAACATCCCTAAACCCTATCTTTACCCCTAATCCAACCCAGTCACCCATACTAACCTCACTTAGCCACCTAACTAACCCATCCCGTCAAAGCTAAGCCACTTGCACCCTAAACCCTTTTCTAAACTAAGTCTTATCCCCCTTCTAAACATGTGCAAAACTTTAAGCAAGGGTTTAGACTTGCTAACCCAAGCTAAGGTCAACAAGTCTCCTTTGCCCTCTTCCATCCCTATCCAAGAGCATTAATGGCTCTTACATGCCATTAATGCCTCTTACATTTATCTTACACACTCTTCTTCCCTCATTACTCCCTTTGACCAACCATCTCACCCATCCCCTCACTCTCATCCTCCTCGTGACAAATGTCACTCCCTAATTGGCTACAAACAAGAACAATCCATGTGCTCCCCTTTTAATTCATCCTAGCCCACCCTCACCATTCTTCCATCAAAGCATCCCAACCCTCCATCTCACTACCCCTTGGCCTATAAATAAAGCCTTTCCCTCTCACAATCCTTAAATATATGAAAACTTATAATGCTTCACCAATCACTACAACATACCCATTTACACCCTTACCATGCTAAAATCCATCTTCACCTCCATTGCTGAATCCTCCATCCACCCCCATACTTGAGCACATTGTGAGCATAAATCCCCTATCCAAATAGGGACATATCAACATCATCATAGGTTATACCTAAGGAGCCTACCATTCTTGGTTTGCCTTCCTTCTTGGTGTTAACCTCATCATATCATAAGTGTTTTGCTATTTTTAGTATTGTGAATGCTTAATTAATGTTAGTATTCCTTTATTACACTAGTAATCTAGGTGACACATTTTGGTATGCCTAGTGTGACCTTGCATTTAGGTCACTATAATCATGTTCTTGGTTATTTATGTTAGACTAACCAAACTAATGTTTTGTGCTTGTTTGTGTACACAAGTGGTCTTCTAACATATTTTGTAGCACCAAGGTTTCTTCTCAGGAAGCACAATCCCAGCCATATAAACAAGTTCCAATTTAAAGAACATTTCAACAACCCTTATTCATGATCTCATAGCCACACAATCACAATCTTGCAGCCATGAAATCAAGATCCTAAACTAGTTGGAACGTGGACCCATGAGGACAATATCACATTCTGTCTTAAACCCTATCGCCATGTGTCACTAAAAACAACCCATCATTTCCACTAACCTTATTCCCATGAGAATGCCATTTTTAACCAAAGGGATCACTGTAAAAGACCTATAGGAACACTTAACCTAATTAGTCAACCATTAAAATCCACATTTTCCTTTTTGCATCAATCTTGTAGGTATATTTGTCAGTGGGAATGATTCTTTTAAACCTACAAGATCACTTTCTTGTGGGATCACTCTATTACTTTTGTCTTGCAAGCTTCTTTTTTGCATTTTTCACCAATCCACTATACCCCAAACCCATTTTCTTTAAATTATGTTCCTACATTGCGGGATTGTGGATTAAAATCTAAAGGCTCATTGGTTTCACCAACCAGTGCCAAATTTTAACATTTTTCTATTGCAAGTATCTATTGAAGCAAAATACTAATGTGTGTTTGCAGGTTTTCTTACAATGTTTGCTAGAAAATCCATATTTTAGTGCTTAAAATGAACACTTTTTCATTTCTTCATGGAATGCATGTTTAAATCTTAGACCATTTCTCATTGGAATGCTTGAAATAGTTTAATTACAAAGTTGTCTCTTGAATGTTGAGTGTTAAAAACTAAACCAATGCAATGAACATTATGTGCAAATACCTCAATTTTAGGGGTTAAAATAAATTAATCAAATCTTGAATGATCTAAAGGATAAACTTGCTCTTATTCCCTCCTTTTAAAACCTTTCTTGATTGATTTCCTTTTGTTGATGCGATTTACTTTGTTGGCCATTGCTATGAAATTGGAAATGAACAAATCGAATGCTAAGATCATGCCTCTTCAAAAACTAGTTTGTTAGGATACACTAAATAATCCACAATAGAAATGAACCAAGTGCCTTGCCTGTTTTGAGATTGTTCCCTCTAGAACATCTTTGTCTGCTCTATTTTCTACAACTTAAGACCTTAAGGTATATGATGCATGTATTGAAAGTTGCTAGCTAGATCATTTGCTACAACCTGCTTCTAGTGAGTTCATCCACCTCTAGGAAGTGCATCCCCTTTCGTGAGAAGCTCAAACTGGTAAAAAAATTTTCTAGTATATAAATGAAGGGAAAGGTAACCCTTCTCACTCTATCTCCCAAGTTTGGGCGGTGTGTTTTTGGGGGTAGCTTGAGGTAGGAAAACTTTCCCACAATTTTAGTGTGTTTGGAATAGATCCTTAAGTGGATCACATACATAACAATTGTTTGGAAAGACTCCACAAACCTATTTACAACCCTATTTTTATTCATCATAATTTTATCCATGGTATGTTAATTCATAGTGCAAGGGAAAAAATATCCCCCAAGATTACTCATCATTGTGCTCCCCTGGTAGAGGCATAAGGCTACTTGGGTTTCATCTCTAGAGGTCATTGTTCCCATAGAAGGGGAACTTCTATTTTCCATTCCTTGAAGATTCTTTGATGTGTATCATTTATTGATCGACTCTCGTATTGACCCACCTCTTCGATTAGAGAGGAATATTTTAGTAGAATCAAGAGACATCAAGTTGTGAGCTATTGAATAGCATATTGCAAACAAAATTTGACCTTAGGGATAAAGAGTGTGTTTGAATTGTCTTATTTGTGCAAAAAACCTATGAAAATAATTTGTAAAAACATATATAGTTTCTATGGTTACTATCACATCCTTTTGCTAAAGAGATCACTTGTTTGTCTTTCTCAAAGTTGATTTGTCCTTTGAGAAACTATTTGTTCATAATACATAACATTAGAAAAGGTCCTATCCTTGTTAGTTCAAAAAAAGTTGTTAGTAAGTCCATTCGCAACAACTTTAGTCTCATTGGTTCAACTCTACCATTTTCAAAACCATCCTTGTTATCTCAAAAACCATAATTAGTAGCGGCCAGTTGCAAACAAAATTTTTTCTCCTTGGTCCAAAGTTATCTTTTTCAAAACACCCTTGTTACCTATCTTACTTGAGTGAAAAATTTTCGCGTAAAAAAAAATTCATCCTCAAAATAGGTCATCCCTACCTTTGTTCAAAAGGATTGTTAGCAAGTTTATTTGCAACACCTAAGCCTAGTTTGCCCCACTTTAAAACTTACATCCTAATAAATACCCAAATCACTTTGCCCCTTTTACATAAACACACCATTTCTTGAAAACTTAGCTACTCCTCAAGTGATTTATGCTTTCAACCCAAGGTTAAAAGGTATAATTATCATAGTCATTGCCTTGATAAACCCACAATTGTGATAAAATCTTATAGAGTTATCTTCATGTTAGGCCAAACCAAGACTAAGTTCAAAAAGGATAAAATTCCACAAATACTAGTTTACAAGGAAATAGAAGCATAACACAAGAAGTATATCCCCAACCCAAGGATCACTAAACTAGACCAAGTTGAGAAAGATGGTGTAGACATTGCCCTACAAAATGAGTGGGATTAAAAAATTTAGAACCTAACTCTACGACAAGGTGTCAACCATAGCCTTATCGATAACTCTATTATTACTTAATCTAACAAGGTCCTTCTTTTTCCACACAAACATATGCACTTATCTCCCACATAGGCTTAGTCCTTCACATAGGTCCTCATCCCATTTAAGCATTTGGTAGAATCATCTCCTCCCTTTTTGTCATCAACCTTAGGTTTTTAGAAATCCTTTAAAATAAGCATCATTAAACCCTAATATCCTCCATTATTTCCTCATCACTTAGAGAATTTAGCATCCCCCTATGAAATTTTTTGTTTCTCTCAAGGAGTCTCCATTCATCTCACTATCATAGTTATCCTCAAACTAAGCATTTTTTGGGATAAACTATCACTTGTGTCCCACATCACTTTAAGAAAAAGCCTGGGCTACACACTTGATACCCATTTATCTTCGAAAAGGTCACATGGCTACCTTAGGGTTTGATATCATCATCAAATTTTTGAGTTCACACTTAAGGAAAACATAATCTCCTTCACTTAGTACCAAATCATTTAGGTTTCCTAAATATCACTAAGAACACTTTCACACACCCTCCTTTTCATATTAGGAAATCCCTCCAGCCTAGTTGCACCTAAACTAATCATATTTTCACATACACTTACCGTCATCCTTTTGCATTCCATCCTTAAGAAAGTCAACATTTCATGCCACCTACCACACATTTTGGTAAGAATAAATGGAAAGAGAAGGACATGGATCCTAGTCTTAGTAGTAGCACAACTCAGACTCAACCATACCCCATAGTTTCCACAAAACCACCTAATCCACCACCACAAACTCCCAAAGAAATAGGTTCTTCAATAGATATTGATGCTTTCATGAACCAAACTAGAATACAACCATTGTTAATGCCATTATAGATCAAAATAGGGAGACCATCATGGAAAAATTCTTAAGAGACAATGTTGGCACCTTTGATTTTGGAAAACCACTACTTACCAACATTAAAAATCCTACACATACTCTATTTGGATGGTAACCACCATCTGCATGGTCATCTGTCCCTCATGATCCTTTCTTTTCACCAAAAAATGGGTACTAACCAACAAAAGTAGAACCAACAAGCCCAAATATCCTCTCAACCCAAGTCACTGCTCCCATTCCACAAAAAACTCAACCCATCCTCACTCAACCCTTAGTTCATAACACATCCCAACCAGCCATCAGTGTATCATCTACATCTGTGTCCACCATTCCTATCCCTACTTCACAATATACTCCTTTTTCACTTAGTAACACTCTGTTTTCCCTTTCATCTCAAAAAATGTCCAATCCATTTACTAGTACCATAAACATCCAATCTACAGCTCAGTACACTATAGGAATGCCTCCATTAGGGTTGAATACTTCATCTTCTATCCCATCCAATATCACTATCCATCTATTTGTCACTAGCTGAAGTACTTTGGCCTTATTTCCTTTAGGACCTTGGAGTTTTGGTATGACACAAGGGCTTGCCACTAGTATCCCCTTCAACACTGCATCCATGTCCATACCTTAGTCACATTCATCCCTCCCTCATCAAGTCTATTCATTACCACCCATTACCAACTATTTTTCTATGCCACTCTTAGAAAATAGTCAAATCACTCCATCACAATACCTAGCTATGAACACTCTTTCTCACATCAATTACCTAGCACCTATTAACACTTAATTTCTTTCTCAAGTAGGAGAAAAACCAACATATATTGGGAAAGGTATACATTCCCAAAGCATGGCCTAGGTATTGCCTACACTACCATATTTTCAGCCTCAATCATCATGCCAATAGTATGCCTAGGTACCCCTACAAAATTATCTAGTAAGGAAACAACCTCATACTTACATTCCTCATTAATAGTCTACCCAATAGATGCATTAGTATGCACAAACTCCATTACAACAACTCATAACATCCATCCCAACAATGGTGCACCCTATTTTTCAGCCACCATCATATGGCAGTCAAGGTTTTCCATAGAAAACTTTCAAATTAAAAAATGATTGTCCATATCCATTTGATAAATCATCATGATGACATGTTTTCCTAAACATTTTGAGATCCCCAAGTTTGATAAATTTAGAGGGAAAAGTGACCCAGACACTCATGTCAAGGAATTCTATATGCACTACCAAGAAGTGGCCTATAATGATGTATTCCTCATGCAACTTTTTCCAAAAAGCTTAGAGGGCCCTACCCTCAAATGGTTTTGTCATATACTCAGGCTACCATTCAGACCTTTGGTGATCTTTCTAAAGCCTTTATGGCTTAATATTCTCATCTAGTCGAGATTGAGTTATCTATAGTAGACCTAGTTCATACCAAGTGAAAGGGAGGATAAAGTCTTGCAGAATACTTACAACATTGGAAAACTCTCACAACTAGGATCTCATGTACCATCCACAAACATCACCTTGTCAAGATGTTCATTAACAAAACACATCCTAGTCTTGCCCATCACATGGTTATGAACTATTTACAAAACATATAAATAAATTAAGGAAAAAGGGATGGGACTCAAGCAGGGGCTCATCAAGGATGGTGTCATCAAAATTTAGAAGGAAAACACCTAGGACCAAGGTCCAAGCAATGATAAACCATGATATTGGAATAAAAATAAGAACATAGTGAATGATGGTGTTACCAACACTTGACATGTCCATATCATTGGGGAAGTAGTGAACATTCCCACCACATTTTGTCAACCACCACCTTACTAGCAACAACCACCAATTTATCAACAATTACCTATGCAAAACAATCAAAAAATGTCTAGGTACCTAGCCATCAAAATTGGATGAATTCTATCACACTTTTGGCTTAACCTGAACCATGTGTTTAGAGACAACCTCGTGTATACACCCCATTGGGGGAATCCCTTGATGCAATTTTTGAGCAACTAGCCAAAGATAACCTTATTTGACACCCACAAACACAACCCTTAGAACCTAATCAATCTAGGGCATCCTAGTACAAGGATAATGAGTTTTGCAAATTCCATCATGCCAAAGGGCATACCACCCTCAAGTGCATGCAACTTAAGGACTATGTCCAAGACCTTATTGATCAGAAAAAAATCATAGTGGGGGCATTAACCTCACCGAATGCAAGATTATTGATATACCAAAATTATTTTCCTCCCCATAACACAAACACAGGAAAAAAACCTACAAATACTCCTGTCAATAAACCCAAAAATGCTCAAAACAAATAAGGAGATTATGAAGATAAGTCTAAAAACTATACCTCAACATACTTAGACTATGGGAGCCTCATCAGATGTATATCACAAGTAGAGCCTTCTATCAATGTTATAGACATCAAAGGTCCAGATTCTCAATATGTAGTTACTACTTGATGAGCTTGACTCAATATAGCTAGCCCATTTGCATCTACACCATCAAGACCATGTCCATTGAGACTAGCTTCATCAGGACCACCCCCATTAGGATCACAATATAATATCTTGGAACACATTGGAAATATGCTAGCTTAGATTTCCATTCTAAATCTCTTATGGACAAGCCCACTTTATCAAGAGATCATTGACAATACTCTCCATGAGTCACATGTCCCCACTAACATAAAGGCCACTAAATTCTACAACTTGGTCCACCACCTTTTTGCATCATGTGCTCTATCCTTCAAAGCTTTCGACATCCTAGTAGTTGAACCTAATCATACACTTCCACTTCACATTGTTGTCATGGTTTTTAACTGTTGCGATCAAACAGGTCATGATAGATAATGGATCAGCTCTAAATTTATGTACTTTAAAGTTCATCAAACAAGCAGGATACACTCAAGCAAATATCCTTAATGAGGTCATTACAATCAAAGTATGTGAAAACTTGGAGCGCACCACTGAAAGAACCATCTTGCTAGCTCTCAGAGTTAACCTAACCACTCAAGAAATGATTTTTCATGTATTCATACAACATCCCCCTTAGCCAACCATGGATTCATGCCATGAAAGTGGTTCCATCCACATATCATTAGTGCATCAAGTTTTTTTCATAATGACACTAAGGTAACCATCCACGTAGATCTTGAACCCTTTTCTTATTGAAATGTGGTTGAAGCTTCATACACCAACCATTGTCCTAGAATCAAAATTGGCCACACCATGGCTAGTTCCTATGGCACCTACCATGATCCAGATACCATTTTAGCTTCTACCCTTTCCATAGTTAAGATCAACTACCAAGGTTGTAGAGAGTATAGTCTCATAGATGCTTTTGTTGTCAGTGCTTTACCACTTGATCCCCATACTCAAGGGTGCTCGATATATTAGAGACCAAAACTAGATACAACCCCTTAGATTAGACAACTAGGCCCAACCACATTTATTACCAAGGGGATCCTTGATGGTGAGGAAACCACTCCAAACATTAGTACATGGATATAAAAAGAGCCACCTCTGGAGAGTGAAGAACTTCTTGATCACCTCAAACAAAAATACCCATGGTCATATAGCCTTGCTACTAAGCAATGTGATTATCAAGGAGGTGATCTAGGCCATTTGTAATTAGGCATTAAGTAGCCTATGGAAGCATACAAAGAAAAGAAAAAGAAAGGTTTAGGCTATGGACTCCCCATAACCAAGGCACCATAAATGAAGGTCATGCCTTCAAAAACATCCAAAATAGTCCATCAAGGTTGAAGACATTCCCAAGTAGGTAGAAAAGAGAGCCTATGATGATATCTTCCTTGATAAAATTATCCTAGGAGCTTTTGTGTTCTACCAATTATCATTAAACCTGATAGGCTTACCACTAACTCACCCCAAAGTCATAGATTGGAACCAACCAAATGTTGTCCATGCTGATGAATTCTCTATAGAGCACACACTCCTTAGATTCATGGGGGAAAAAACACCACATAAATAGTTACCACCACCCTCAACATATGTCTACAAGATGGATCTAGCAGGGTTAATTTAGGGAGGAGGAACTCTCCAATCAAAAAATTGAACTTAAAAAGGAAACAAAAATGCAAAAATGAAAAGAAAAGCCATCCTCTAGTGAAAACTCCACTAAAGCACCATTAGATGACTCAAAAAATGAAAAGAAAATAAAGGATGCATTCGATGGTGAAAACCTCTTGGAGACACTCAAGGATGGATATTTTATCCTTCCCCCACAAGATCATAGGCTCGCCATATCATCAATCTTGACAGAAGAAACTAGACCAGTCAATATCAGTATGACTGAGGTACCATAGATCACATTTATTGTTGCATCTCTACCACTTGAGTAGGTCAAGCTTCTCATCAAAGTCCTCCATGAAAATGTTGGTCACTTTGTATGGCCTTATCAAGGCATGCCAGGGTTGGATCCCAAGCTAGTGGTACACCATTTGACTGTAGATCTAAAGTGTAAGCCTATCAAACAAAAAATCCAAAAGATGCACCCCAAAGTTGCTTTACTAGTTAAGGCGGAGTTACAAAAATTACTAGAGGAAAAGATCATTCACCTGATTGACTATTCAGAATGGATCTCCAACATGGTACCTATCACAAAGCCTTTTGGTGATATTAGGATTTGCACAGACTTTAGAGATCTCAATAAGGCTTGCCCACAAGATGATTTCCCATTACCAAACATAGATATGATCATTGATCTCACTACAAGCATGAGTTCTTATTGCTCATGGATGGTTTCTCCAGATACAATCAGATTCATATAGTAGAGCTGATCAACATGAGACAACATTTATTGCCCCTTAGGGCATATTTTTCTATAACATGATGCCATTCGGGTTAAAGAATGTCAGGACAACATATCAGCATGCCATGACAATCATCTTCCATGATCTAATCCATAAGACTCTATAGGATTATGTGGATGATATTCTAGTCAAATGTCTTAATGCCCTTTACCACTTATCTCATCTCAAGAAAGTATTTGATTGATTGGCTAAATATCGTCTCATGCTCAACCTTAATAACTGTATCTTTGGTATTACCTTGCGAAAGATCCTAGGATTCATTGTATCATGGCATGGTATTGAGATTGATCCTAAAAAGATCAAGGCCATCATGGATATGGATCCTCCTAAGACACTTAAGTAGCTTCGTTCTCTTCACATGAAACTACAATTATTCAGATGATTCATCTCCCAAATCGTGGATAAGTGCCAACCACTTACACATTTACTCAAAAAGGATCAACATTTCATGTGGGACCTATTGTGGTGTGCACAACACATGCCCCATTCCTCATTAGGAATGGGGATCCCCTACTTTTTTTGACTCCCAAACTCATAGTTCGAGAGTCGGGAGAAGAAATTTTTATTATAGTTAAATTATGAGTCACCTAAAAGGGAAAAAAAAAAAATTAGAAAATGAAAAAAAAAAAAATTAGAAAATGAAAAAAAAATAAATTAGAAAATAAAAAAAAATTGAAAACTTGAAAACTCAAAAACATAGAAAAAAATAAAAAATTCATCATGCGCCTGAGCGATTGTGTGGGCATTGTGCATGCCAAGGCACAATGTGCACTTGGCCACATGTGGGGTTATAAAACCCTACCTAAACCACAAAAAAACTTATCTTGTTTCACTATTTTTTAGTAGGGTTTCTAAGGCAGCATCAAGGTAAGAACTATGCGCTAACATTGCCAAGGCCGTAGTGCAAACGACGACACAATATGCAAAGCCTGTGTGGCATCCACCACAGTGGTGCTAAGTGTGCACACACACCACATCACATTTGACCCATGGAAATAAAACAACAAGCTTGTGCAACATCTGCCATAGTGGCGCTAAAACAAGCCCACGTGGCATCTACTACAGTGGCATCAAAACTAAGCCCACACGACATCTATTGTAGTGGTGCCAAAAACAAGTGCACGCAACATCTGTCATAGTAGGACTAAACATCCACCGTAGCAGTGCCAAAGTAAAGCCTACATGGCATCCGTCATAGTGGCGCTAAATATTATCTACAAGTGGCATCCCATTTGGGAAGCAACGCTAACATTTTTCAAGGCCGTGATGCAAGTGGCGGTATCCACAAAGCAAGGCACCCATAGTGTTGGAATGGCCTAGGTGGCAGCACTTGTGCCATAATCTTTAATGCACCTGTGATGGAGACATTGCCTACGTGACAACACAATTTTCAAACCTGTGCTTGCAACGAGGAAAATGCCCACTGTGGTGGTGCCAAACATAAAATGTCTTCCACAGTGGTGTGCCTAACATAAGATGCACCATGGCACTAACATAATGCACACCCATGCTTACATGGCGTCATTTGCACCCATGGCATGCCTTGCACCCCTACATCCATTTTTTAATTTTAATTTGTGTAAAAAATTAAGAATTAAAAATAAAAAAAAATTTAAAAAAAATATAAAATTCAAAAAGGGGATAAAAACATAAAAGATAAATGAAAATAAATATAATGTCCAAATAGGGGTGTTTTGTTTTCTTTATATTTATTTTTTAAATGATTTTGGATTAATAACATTTTTTTTCTTCTTCTCACAATATCTAGTGATTAAATGGCATCCACATTTGGAGTAGCTCCCAAACCTATCGTGTTCAAATTCTAAGGTGTACCTTTGAAGTCGAGATTCTATGATGACCACAGAGAGATTTGAGATACTAATCTAGGACACATAGACTTAGGAGAATTCTTGAGAATTTGCAACAAGCCAACACAGAGATCAACCTTGGTATTCACATTGATATGTTCTGGATTGGTGAACATAGCATCACATCCTGTGTTGGTACAATCAGCTGAACTGATCATGGCCTTGTCACAACATTTCATTCCTAATGAAAGAGTTGTCAAGAGTGTCACCGGAGAAGTGTTGGATTTGCGACCCAACAACATTGATAGGGTCTTCCACCTACCAAGAGTGGATCAGTTCATCAAATTTCCATATGAAGTAGCTAAGAGATGGTACAAGGAGCATCAACAAGAGGCCATTGACCTAATACAGTCCTTGTACCTCATTGAGAAGCCTCCTTGGGGAAGGATAATAAGCAAAGTGGATATGACCCGAGGATATATGTAGGAGGATATCGGTCATTCCATCATTCTCTTGAGAAAAGTCATGGGCTTACCTATAGTAGGCCACCTTAGTACTTTCATGTAAAACTTCATTCAGACCATCAGATAGGCAAAGATACAATTGCATTGGGCCACTACACTAAGTGAAAACTAGTGTGAGCAAGTGAGGACAATAAAGGACAAGAAGAAGTTTTACATGACCTCTTACATGGTGTACCTGCTTGTAGCAAGGGCAAAAAACTATCCCAGTTTGTATAGGAGAGGTAGTATTCAAGATCCCAATGCTTGGTCATACATAGTCTACCCTCAGCTAGTAAAGAAGAAGTTCTCAGTGCAAAGTAAAGAATACATAATTGTGAATGATGTGTTCATCTTTGTGATCATTCGATTCATTGAAGGGGACTATGGGAAGAGGTTATCCGACGAAGCCAAAGCACAAGTCATAGCTCTTAGAGCCTACTTTATCCAGTTCAAAACATTTACATATCTATGGGTAACTGGTGCATCCATCAATCTTAAGAAGCTCCTGAGATACCCAAGTGAAAAACTAGTGCTGTTAGAGATATCCAGGAAAATTGAGTCATTGTATGAGAAAATCAAGAGACAATAGAGACCTTGTTGGACATGGCCACTAGTCATTGGACCTTATTAGGTGAAGAGGAAATAGGATATTCTATCCTTTGAATGGTAGTGGGAGAACTACCCTCTTAAAGAATACAACTCTCTCCAACCATATTTTGATAACGTTGGGAAAGTGGAGAGCTTGGCAGGAAAAGACTTCCATCATGAGGATGCTCTTGAAGATCATTGGATGAATGCCACAAATGACTACGATGTTCGCATAAGGGACTATTGTAGGATGATATTTTATCTAGTAGAGAAGGCTCTCCAGTTGAACATCCCTAATGAGATAAAGTAATAGGATTCTAAAGAATTACTAGGCCCCATGTTCAACAAAGATAAAACTGGTGAAAGACCTATTCTGAATGCTGAGATTGATAGGGAGGAGCCCAATGATATTAATCATAGAGTGAGACATGTTATCAAAATGACAAAGGATTGGATTAAGAAGCCTTTTCCACTTGATCCAATACTTGATACTATAATCTTCCATGCACATGCTTGCCCAAAGAGAGGTAGAGGAAGGAAAGTAACAATTCATACCTTTGTAGCTTAGTCTCCTATTAGGCTAGAAATAGTGTACTAGCTTGATCACCCAGTTGGATATTATCACCCTCCTGAAAGGAAGGGAAAGAAGAAAAAAAAGAGGACCTCTCCTCAAAGGATTTAGACAAAATAGGCACGTCCCTAGTAGTAGGGACAATGTCCACAAGGGTCTCGAGATACTAGAGCTACTCAAGTCTAGGATGAACCACAATTGCTTCCCATTGTGTCTAGCCAACTAGAAGAGGGAGAGATTCCACAAGTTTCCATTCCTCCTGCACAAGATGAGCTAGCTTCTCCTTCTACCTCCAAGAAATAGAAGAAAAGAATTAAGATTCAAATGAAGAAAAGGCAAAGGATTAGTAGAAGATTAGTGCCTAATCCCTCTATTCCCAAAAGTATTCTAGAGGGAGATGAAGAAGAAGAAAAACTAGAATTAGAGGAGGATGAGGAAGAACAAGTGCCCCTATAGGGAAGGACTCGGATAGCTAGAGCCATAGAGCTGCAAAGAAGAAAGAGTGCCACGGGTACCCTACAAACCACTCAAGCAGAACCTTTAGAGCTTTCTTCTTTGGAAGGTGAAGTACAAAAGTGGGTGGATGAGCAAAAAGAAGGGAGTGATGATGTTTTCTCAATGTAAAATTTTGATTTCATGCCTGTAGGTATAGAGTTGATCGAGGATAACATCAAGGACACTTGTATAGGTGAACCTCAACAAGAAGACTGGATGTAGATGCCATTAGATACATAGGGTCCTGATCTTACTCCATCTCCACCATGAGTTATAGTGGTAGAATAGGGCTTGGTCACTCCCCCACCTCAAACTTCAGAGGAAGAGCATGTTCAGAAGGAACCATCATTAGAGGAGAGACCGAAATAGATAGTGACTGGTGAAGTGTTAGAAGGACAAATGGTAGAATATTCTTACCCACTTTCCCATGACACTGAGGTTTAGGCTATAGTGTCTACTAAGACTAAGCCTACAAAAGAAGAGCCCTCCCAAAAGGATAAAACTCCTAACAAGAGTGACAAAGGGAAGGAAGTTGTGAAACACACCCCTTCATCATCAAAATCTAGGTCCTTAATAAGAAACATCCCTAGATGGATTTGAAAGGAAATAATGAGGAGTACTAAGCCTCAATTCCATGCTTTAGAGGAAGACATTTGTGATATTGTAGAGATCTTGAACAAACTCGAGTCTCCATTACATGAGGCAACACCATTGGCATTTGTCACCACCATATGGAACTAGGATTTATTTGCACAAGTGGCTCTCCCTCTTGAAGGTACAGATGCAAAAGGCCTTAGTCTTCAGGATTATGAGTTAAAGGATGTTATGTTGGGAAGGCCTACATGAGATTCAACTTGAAAAATGATGACAATGGGAGTCAAAGAAGTCCTCAAGTACATGGAACAAGAGGAGATTGAACTCCAAGCACTTTGAAGGCAAGTTGAGATCTTAAAAGGATATCTAGCTGAGGTCATTGGTCCTTTTGATCCTAAACACCTTGAGCATACTTTGAACACTATACTTAGAGAAGGGGGAGGTGTAAAATTAGACCCATTTTTAAAAGCTTGTTAGGAATGGTGAGAAAGTTTTGAGGAGAAATGTATTACAATCATCACAAGGAATTTGAAGTTACTACATGTTATGTAGGAGAACATGAATAAGATCATAGAAATTTTAAAATAGGACTTTAGTATCATGGATGAGGTACATGCCTGGAGTAAGGATTTGTAGACTCTACAAGCCATAAAGGGCTAAAGATACAGGGTTTTGATTGATGTATATACCAGATAAGAATTAGACATGATTGCTAATTGGATAGAGAAAATAGCAAATAGAAATAAAGTAATGGAGACATTACATGAGGAGATCCATTGGCTCAAGGACTAAGCCCGAGAGTGGATTTTGGAAGTAGAGAGACACTACAGTGATGCATGCTTGTACATTTTTGAAGATGAGGAACAAGAGAGGTTGTTACTTGTAGAGATAGTAGTGGAGAATTTTAGGAAGATTTTTGTGGAGGTTGCTGATGATGAGGACATCTAACAAGCCTTTAGGATAGAAGAATCATTGTTAGAGTTGGACATCAAACTTAGAGATTTTGCAGAGACTCGAATTGAGGTGGGCAACTACAGATAGAAGGTCAAGGACAAGTATAAGGCTTTAGATCTTCTAGATGTAGCTAAGATTACTAAGATGATAGAGAAATTCGAGGGCAAACATCCAAACATAGCTTTGGGATGAAGAAGAACAAAACCCAAATGCTAGTATTCCAATTTTGACACTTAGTAAAATGTCTAGATTTTGACCTTGTCGAGGTCCACAGCTTTGCAGCTCTGTAGGTACACAAGTCTATAGCTCTGCAATATAGAGGTGTGCCGATAGTTAACTACTTGTTACAAAAATAGTGTTCTCCATGCATCAAAAACACATTCTGATGGCAATTTAACTATGACACACGCCTAGTGAAGGACCAACTTCTATTTTTGGCACATCCAGATGCTCCTACTTTGACTGAAGGCTTCCTCCTACTTTCTCTCTCATGCTTTCTCTATTTTTGACATGTAGAGGGCTCATGCACTCAATTAATGAATAAAATATGGATGGAGTCCCTCTAAGAACCAAATTAATTGTTACTTCATATATATTTAGTTTTTTTAATGATTTAAAAGAATTTTATTGCATGAAGATATCTTTCACTCTCAACACAAATTGAGGAAATGATTTCTTATAAATACCCCATTGTAAAATGTAACAAGGGCCGCTGTTATTATGCAATAAAAATATGCTTTTGGTGCTCACATTTGGAGTGTAGTGATTCTTGCCTGAATGCATCATTACTTTTTGAATTTTATTCATGAGATTGTGATTAATCCAAAGGTTTATTACATTGTTATGGTTGTGTGATCTTTTAGTTCTAGTGTTTGCTACAGATTTATGAATTCTACTAATGTAATGAGCTTGAGGAGAGATCATCAAATTGTGTCTAAATAGCTTTTTGTCTCACATGAGTGCACTTTTTGTGGCCTTGCAATTTGAAGAAATGTGAAATATCATACGATTACTAAAGTTTCTCACTGACGATTGCATTAGTGGATTCTAGGAAGCACTACTTCTATTTTCATTGGTTTCCTAGCAATTTCTTCAAAAGTTTAACTTGCAACATGTTGTTTTATATAGCTTATGACCATTTAGGATTTAAATTTCAAGTTATTTCAATTTCATGTTATTTTCTTTTAGTTTTGTTATTTTCTTTGCTAACCGCTTGTTAGAATAGGAACTTATATTAGTTGCACTATTAGAATTGCATTCATTGAGAAAAAATTAGAAAATACAAAATTTTTGTTCTTTTGTGTGTTAGTTTGAGACATAAAATAGATTTACTTCATTCCAAGATCATAGTAGAACCTACAAAGGCCTCCTCATGAGCAATCACATTTATCTTCAGCTGAGCAGATTTTGGTATGTCGCAAGACAAATACTGAACCTTGGAGTTGATCCCAAAAGATTAGCTTTTCAAGAGAGGAATTGTGCAATGGATTTCTGTCATTGACCTTATGTAAAATCATTGCCCAACATAAGTGGCACTAGAAGGAGGGCCCCTTTTGACTCTTGGAAAGGAAGAAAATTTGTCCAAGCTTCAAAATTTTGCACTTCTACAATAATCTGTGCTTCACAAAAGTTCATAAAATTTCCTAAGTTTTTGACAAATTTAGGTTTGCAGCTCTATAGGTCCGTAGCTATGTAGGTTCACAGCTCTACAACTTCACAGGTGTGCAGGTGCACAAAACTTTGTGGTGCTCAAAATTCAAAGAGGTGAGATAGTGCACTTCTATAGAGGTGTGCTTTTTCCAAGATTGATGCAAGCTAGAGGATATTGATCCAAAATCCCCATTTTAGTGAGCAATAAGGTCTATGCCAAGTGCACACAAGTTTATCAAGCTTACCCACCTCCGTAAACCATGTAGTGACAAGGGAACATCTTGAGTTCAACCACTTCCATTCAAACTTTCATCATCTTCTTCAGTCCCACCTCCACTCCAACCACCTCGTGGACCACCACATACTCCAATATCTACTCCTCAAAAACCACTATTAGGTCCCCCAAACCCTCTAATGACCTTTTTCACAAATGATGTAGAATCATCAATAAACTTGAGAGGTGCACTCCATGACCTCCCTAAGAATCCTGAGAAGTTTTGCCCCAAATTCATCTATGGTGAGACACGAACTGCTAAAGATCATGTCAAGGTATTCAAGGAAATTTGCAACTATAATCAAGTTGCTAATGAGGATGTGGTTCATTTATTTCCCTACTCTTTCGAGGAAATTTCCTTCAATTGGTACGTTAATTTTCCATTTGGATGCATTGGAGATTGGGATACATTTGAAAAATTGTTCTTGGAACAATTCAAAACATTCATCAATCTAGCTGTGATACATCAACAATTCATATCAATCAAAAGGGAGCTAGCTGAGACAGTTTCATGCTTCAACCACTACTTTCATATGGCCTACCACAAATTGGAAACACCATACACCATACCAGTTGAAGTCAATATTCAAATTTATTTGAATGCTATGGACCATCTTATTGCAATCTTTTTGAGAAGACTTCCTATAGAAAATATTGAGACATTGGATAAATTCTTTGTAGAAGTGATCATGTTCATGAAGCAAGCCAGTCCTAATGGAGGAGGAATGATGCTTCTATCATAAGAAGTCCCTACAATACTAACATACCCCGTAGAAGCACCCATGGTGCCTAGCTAGTTCATACCTATGAATCTAGTTCCATTACAGCAGGTACCCACTCCACAAAATCAAGCGATAACATATTCGAGGTATGAGCCTCCAAAAATATCTTTCTTTGAACAGAAGGCCACAGTTCCTATGGAAACAAACAATAACCTCATTTTAGAAGTTGTTCAAATGAAGAAGACTATGTCACAAATAAATAATGAATTGATACATCTTACATTGTCACAAGAACAAAATAACAACTTCCAAAGAAACAATGCTGGCCCTTACAACAACAATTTTGGTCAAAATTACAATAGGAACTTCAACAGGAACAATAACAACAATAATGTAGGAAACAACAATGGAGGAAAGAACTTCAATCCTCCTTATCACAACAATGGCTTCCAAAGATAGAACCAACAATGGAATACCCATTTGAATAATGGAAGCATTCCTACCAATAACAACAACAACAACGTTCAATATGTTGATATCAATAAGTATGATGATAGCCAGAATGCGCTCAACAATGATGGTTCTTACTATAATGGCAATTAGGAGATGAATAAAAATTCATAGGTAAATGACAACCCTCCTCTTGTATAATTCAATTCTATGCTTTTGGAATCCTATGATTCTACATAGAATACACAAGTGGAACAACCAACAAGCGAGGAATTTTCATTTCCATTTAGTCAAGAACCTGATATTCAGCATGATGAGATGTTTTCCTTTCATAATGACAACCGGAATACATACAATCTCAGAAATAGAAACGACCCCTTGATGGATGGGATTCCTCTAGGTTTACAACCAACTCCACCTGATCCAAGGGCAAGTAACAATCCACCACCAGTAAGACTAGTGTATGGAGGATAGCAGAATTAGAATCAAGTGAATGTACCAACAATACTGAAGAATCCCACTTGGTCCACTAAAAAGTACAATGCGGTAGAGGCTTTGAAAAGAACTAAAGCCAATATGTCCATGTTTGATATGTTATAGAATTGTCCACAACAAAGAGAAGAACTCATGAAGACATTGGATCATACAGAGGTTTCCCACAATATGAATGCTATTCCTCAAAAGATAGTATCTCAATAGGTGAATGCTATAGAAGCGATGCCCACTATGTTCAAAGACAAAGTTGAGGTACCCCCATTTTTGCTTAGTATCAGGATATATGGGAAGAATATTCACAATTGCCTCATTGATTCAAGGGCTTCATGTAACATAATTCCATTATCAATAGCTCAAAGGCTAGGAGTTAGTCGTCAACCCTCTAATCGAGTGGTGATACAATTGGATAAAATAGAGGTAAAAGTCATTGGTGTATTGAAAGATGTGCAGATACAGTTGATAGTTGACCCCAAGATTTAGGATGTTATTGATATACATGTGGTTGACATCCCAGAAACATATGTGGTTGACATCCCAGAAGCATATGGGTTACCTCTACAGACTTCACTCAATTGCGGTTGTCATGGAAAGGATTGAACAATCAAATCAAGATAGATGTTGAGCCCAAACTAAAAATGATGATTTCAGATTACAATGCCCCAAATGAGATAGCATTCTTACAATTAGATTTGGGTTCATACAAAGTAATGGAATTGGACATGGTTCCAGCCAATTTGTCTCAAGATCATAATGAAGAATGTAAGGTGCCAGTACCCAAAAGTGAAGCCATGACATAGTTCATAGATAATATGGTTACTAATTTACAATGTTTAGGAGAGGAAGCTAATCCCAACATCCTCCTCCTTCAAGGATTTTTTCAGTTACATAAAGTTAGTCACTTAGAATTTGAATTCTCATCATGCAAAGAAGTAGTTGCAAAGGTACTAACACACATAATGGAAAACAAGGATAAAAACACCTCAATAGATGAATTCATAGAAAGAAAAAATTTAGTGAACTCATCCAACCTTGTTGAAAAGATTGAGGAAGAAAGTGAAGATCTAAATGTTTCATAGAGTGATACCTCTTTAGATGGTGGAGGTTTTTCTTCTCCTCCTCTAGGGATGATTAAAGTCCAAAGAAGAAGAAAATATCTAAAAGGTAAAGGATAGACTTTAGTAGTCATTCATCCTGAACCTAAAGTTGAGGAAATCAAAGAAATAATAGGGGAAATCCAAGATAAACAAGAAAAACATGCACTTCCTCTATCTACAAATTACAAAGGGGACTCATCAAGTCCTACATGAGGAAAGTTACAATGGGTTCCTAAGAAATGATCATTCAAGGCTCAAGTGAAAGGGAAATTAAGGATGAATAAGAATAAAGTCAAAAAACCTAAGGAAAATGCAATTTGGACACTCCACTTTGATAGTTCTAGGTGCAAGATGGGAGTCGATGTAGTTATCAAATTGGTCAAACCAAAAGGTAGGTCTTTCTATGCTGCATATTAGTTACAGTTCAGATGTACTAACAATGCTACAAAATATAAGGCATTAATTCGAGGACTTCTCTTTGTACTAGAAAAGAGAGTCACAACTCTCAAAATCAAAGGGGGTTCTCAATTGGTCATACAACAAGTAAAATCCATATATTATTGCAACGATAAAATATTACTTGCTTATAGAAAAAGGGTATGGGATATATTGGATGACTTTCAACCTTTAAACATCAAATCGATGCCAAGAAGAAGGAATATGGTAGTAGATGCTCTCACCATCTCAACAAGTGCTTTGCAACTAGTTGAAAGAACCAAGTTGAAAAGATTTTTAGTGGAATTGGTTGTTGTTCCATTCATTCCTGACAATATCACAAAATTTTAGGTCTTTCAAGATGATCAACATATACTTGAGTTTATCATGTGTAGTTTCCATTTTTAAGGACAAGAAATTGATGATACACCAGATGGTAGACCTGAAAATGATGGGCTTGAAGATGAAGATGGGATTCTAAATTTAAAAACCAACACTATTATGAAAGGAATGGTTGAACTTGAACTTATATTTGATCGTGATGGATCAACACTCAATATAAGGGAAACCCAAGAAAAGGGAATCAAAGAATGTGACTCATTCAATTTGGGTACTGATGAAGAACCAAGAATGGTATAGGTAGGAAAAGCGTGCATCTCACACGAAAGGGAAGACATGCTCAAATTACTCATCGAGTATAAGGATGTCATTTCTTGGAGCTATGAAGAGTTGAAGACTTATGATCCTAAGATTATTACACATGACATCCTATTGAAACCCAATGCCAAACCATTCTGACAAAGACAAAGATTGATAAATCCTCTCATTGAACCACTGATCATGAGAGAAGTAAAGAAGTTAGTGGATGCTAAGATCATATTCCCTATTTGCCATTCAACATGGGTGGTAAAGCTGGTTCCCATGCGAAAGAAGATTGGAGAGATTTGTCTTTGTGTTGACTTTCATAACTTGAATCTAGCATCTTAGAAGGATAATTATCCTTTACCCTCACTAGACAAGGTCCTACAAATTGTAAATGGTTCAAAAATGATATTTTTCCTAGATAGATATTCAGGATATAGTCAGGTGATGGTTGATGATGAAGTTAGGCTAAAGATGGCTTTCACAACAAAGTGGGGAACTTTTTCCTACAGGAGAATGCCCTTTGGACTAATTAAAATGGGAGCTACATTTCAATGAGCGATGGATGAAGCTTTCAAAGGATTGATTAATAGATGTATAGTTATCTACATGGATGACTTGACTATCTTTTTAAAGGATCAAAGTACCCACATCACTAATGTAAGATAGGTATTCAATAGATGTCATAAATATGGCATATCTTTCAATCCCAAGAAATGTTTATTTGGTGTTACTAAAGGTAAGCTCCTAGGACATGTTATTTCTAAAGATGGAATCTCCATTGATCTAGATAGAGTTGAATCTATTTTGAAATTAGCACCTCTATATAGTCGAAAGAAATTGAAGTCTTTCTTTAGGAAGATAAACTTTGTGCAAAAATTCATAAGTGGTTTTGCAAAGATAGTTCATCCTCTTAATAATTTACTCAAAAGGGGGGCTAAGAAAGAATGGGTTCCAGAGATAAAGAAGTCATTTGAAGATATCAAAGTTGCCATTTCTATGGCCCCGATCTTGGTGAGTCCGAATTACAAGTTACCTTTTAAGATCTATTCCTTTGCTTTCGAACACTCTTGTGCAGTGATCCTAACATAGGAAAGGGAAAAGAAAGATGAAAGACCAATTGCTTTTATGAGTTGTCCTTTGAAGAATGCACAATTGAATTATTCAAACTTTGATAAACAATCCTTTGCGTTAATCAAGGAAGTGAAGAAGCTCCATCACTACATACTAAGAAGTAAAGTGAATGCGATTGTACTTGATTTAGTAGTAAAGATGCTTTTGATGAAAAATGAACTTTCTGAAAGGAGAGGAAAGTGGATGGCCATACTTCAAGAATTTGATCTCAAAATTAAATCTATGAGATTAGTTAGAGGTCAAGGATTGTCAAAAATGATAGCTCATAACCAGGATGGAAATGGAAAGGAATTCAATTTTGATGATGAAACAGATAAGGATGATCAGAGGAAGATGGTTGTATCTGAAATGCCCCTTTAATTATTTTATATGATATTTCAAGCCTCTAATCAGATCTTTAAAATCAAACAACCAATATTTCAAAGATCCACCAATTTCTCAATAAACCCCAAATCGGGGTATGCCCGAAATAGTGCCAAAAACTTCACAGCTTCACATATAATTAATGAATCTGAAAGTGGAAATTTTTATAGAAATTTAAACAGAATAACAGCCTATAAAATGAAATTTTCAGATCTATATAACATTTACACAACAGCTCCCAAATGGAGGATAAAAACAATGCTCATCGGGCTCCCGAAAACAACATAGAATAGCCCGGAAACACCACAAAAACACTAATAATCTATCACAGAAGTATAATCATGACCAAATACATATATTCAGCTCTATTTTAAAATCTAAAATTCTGAAATACAGTAGCAACCCAAACTGATATGAAATACTCAACCGAAAACACCAAACTCTTACAAAAAACACACCAGAAAAACCACAAATTTGCACTGTTCAGCACAAAGGAAAACTCTGCATGAGCATGCACATGGAATGGCTTCAAACTCCCATCTTTAGCCTTCCTAAAAACTTTCAAAATCCCATTCTTGGGTCTCCTTCTCCACAGGTTTGGTAGCCTCTGAAGAATAACAAAGAAATGAGCAAAAATCAAGTTTTGGAATCAACCAAAAATGCCTCCAAACCCCTTAAAAGAGGGCATAACCCTAACTCACATCCAAGAGGGGTTAATAAAACATATTTTAATAATAATAATTTATTTATTAGTCCATTAGCTTCCAAATATTATCCCCTTTTTCTGAAACTTCACCTTTTTGGGCCTGCCTGCCTTAGCAAAGATTATTATTTTTAATTATTTGAAAAAGGGGACATGACAAGTCCTCCCCTTCCAAATATTGCTTGTCCTCAAGCAATGGCTGAACAATAAACCAATCAATCCACCTAGATCCCAAATGTAGTCATGAGCTATACTATTGTCAATTAACATGGGCTCCTGCAATATCCTCTGCAATATAACCAAGAGGAATCCATAATCAAACTGACAATTACTGCTCAACCAAACTCCAAAGTCACAACTTCCACAGTCAAAAACCCATGAGACACAAACTCTTAGAACATCAAAACCCAAGTAAAGTGGAAAAATCAAACTACCAACATAGTAAATACCATCAACGCATCCCACTGGCCTATACAGAATGTACAATCCAACTCTGCAACAATGGTGAATGCTCCCGAATGAAACTGTACCAAGTATGGAGAATCCACACACTGTAGAACTCTTGCAGTCAACACAAGTCTGTAGATCACTAGCCACTGTCTCATAACCATAACTCCCATGGACCCCTGATGGTGAAAAGCCATCATAAGACAAATAGCAAGAAATGGAACCCAAACCAAATTTGCCTGCCATCAACTCCTCAACACAAGGATCAAATGCTAACTGATGTACATACCTTGTAATATAATGTTGATAAAAAAAACCAACCTTAGTCAAGATCTCACCATGAACAAGTGATACAACCCATTGTGACTGATCACTAGCTAAGTCAGGAGATGTCATAGCCAAAGGAGTAGAATCAATAACAACACCCATTGAAGCATCACTCCAAAACTCCTGCTCTAAGTCATGTATTATCAAGCTGTCAACTGCAAAACCTATCGCTATGTTGTGCCCATCACAACTCTCATCTCGAGGCATCAAACTATCCCATAACTGATGATAAGCACTAGGAACCAAAGTACATCTCTGTATCATCATCTCATCAATATGGTCATCAAAGGTGTATTGATGAGCATATCTCACAATGTAATGTTGATAGAATGCGTCAATCTCAATTAGTGGCTCAAACTACAATCCAGATGTAACTAATTCCAATTGATCACTAACCAAGTTGGAACTAGCTACTACCTCTAAAGACATTGCCAAGGGAGTAGTATTACTAGTAGGAACCATACCAACTGTCGGCTCACCAACATCACACATGGTCTTTGATACATCATCTCTAGTCTTCATGCCATTAGTATTAGAGGTCACCACCATGTCAAGCATACCACAACAATTTGTTGCAGCACCCAACTCAACTGAACCTGACTCTAGTGGGGACAAACCCGATATGCCAATGTTAGTATAAAGGATAGATGCATCTCCATCTCTACTATCTTTGACAATCTCGACCATGGACATCCTCGGATCACCAGACACCATAGCTTGTGATTGTATAGAATCTAGTAAAGACTGTAGTTTCTCTAACTCCATGGTCACCTTAGCCAAATGAAATTGTGACTCCTTGAAAGCCAACTGTGTACTCTCAAGAATCTCAGAAGTCACCTCAAGCTACTGAGTAAGCTCACTCACCTCATCTTCCTTGGCCAATAATGCATCGTATGCTGTACTGCCCCACTCCATAAGATAATCTCTATCAGCTACCAACTACATATAATCCTGTCTCAGAATCTGGATAGCATCCCATAAAGAGTGAAACTCTGTCAAGGAAAGATAAGTGCCTCTGTGCTAATCACTAGTAGGAGAACCCCATCCATAAAATGCTAACAACTAATGAGCAACATCAAAATGCTGGCAAGCGATAGCAATATCTCGCTCACTAACTCTCAACTGATTAGACACATGATGGCACTGACTAGACTGTCTCCTACAAACCTCCTTTGATGCACTATCTAAAGGAGTATCCTCAAAGTTACTAGTCTCTAGAGTATTACCATCCATATCCTATGAATCAACTCCAAAGCTCATATCAACATATGGAGTATCAAAAACTATAACACTAATGTCTAACTCCTTTGTACCAAAAGAAACTGCCAAGGAAACTAAGTCTTCAAAACTACCCACTGCATCCTCTTGGATGTCATTAATGCCAATATGATCCTGGGACTCATCTATACACACTGCCAAATATGAAAGATCATCAACACATTCCAGCAAGTATGGTCAACTGGATATATGAACAAAGCCCAACATCGATGTATAAAAACTAATACTAGCATCAGACAAGCTGCTGGCACAAGAAAAGACAACACCATGCAATATGCTAATCAAATCCATGATAGCACCCAAACAAATACTGCTACCAAAAAGTGTTAAAGATCTCCAGTCAACTGAATCCCAAATGCCAATATAAAAATCTCGAGTCCATATCTGTAAACTACAATTAGCTGGTAACTCAAGAAAACTCCTCACTTGAGTAATATGACCAATACCAACTAACTCCACATACCTGTCATGATGAGATAATGAAGTCACGATACTGTCTTTGTTCACTTCCAGCTGGCTGGACAAATCATGTGAATTACTACCAGCCTCAACCTCATGTGTCGAAGCATCTAACTATGCCTGGTACTCTTTCTTAGCAAAGTCATGAATGCTCAATGTCTGCTTATCTCTACCAGGTATCCCACCATCATGCACAACAACATCCTCATAATCATCATCTGAACCCACTATGCTATAGTCACTACCTGTTGTAACTATACCATCATGAATACCTGTGACATCACCCTTTGACGACTTGTATACAATTATCTCAATTTGAGTATCAAGTTGACCATTACTATCAATTTGCGTAATATCCTTTCTCACTACCTCCTGTGGTGGAGTAGAATCTGAGACCTTAGCTTGGCTATAAGCTAGTTTCTCAAACTCCTCATGCAAGTTCTTCGTAATTGTGTCATCTTCCCTGTGAGAAAATCTGCCAAATAGAAATCTAGTCAACTTATCCACCTTAGCTAGGTCGGGCAACATGTCATTCATTATACGATGGTGCTCAACCAAATGTTTAGACATGTCATGGCTTATTTTCCTAAGTTTATCTCGAATGTCTAAATAACCATCCTTTCTACTGTTCTGACTTTGGATATCAATTGTCCAAGATCGTGTCCTCTGAGACTCTGTACTATACCTGTCCATTCTAGATAAAGTAGAGTGTAACCCCAATAGGTTAAAACTTCTTCAAACACCAAGAACTAACATGCAATTGATTAGAAGTAGCATTTAACCATAGGTTTTGACATGCAACTAATTAGAAGCAACATGCAACCACCAAATTCACCAGGAACTAACATGCAAATGATTAGAAGTAGCATGCAACCATAGATTTTGACATGCATCTGATTAGAAGCAACATGCAACCACCAAATTCACCAAGAAATAACATGCAATTGATTAGAAGTAGCATGCAATCATAAATTTTGACATGCAAGATTTGGGTAGTTGTCAAAACTGACATGCAAACTTCTACAAACCCTCAGGCTGGCAAGATCATAGCTCTGATACCACTGAAATGTCCCTTTACTTATTTTATATGATATTTCAAGCCTCTAATTAGATCTTTAAAATCAAACAACCAATATTTCAAAGCTCCACCAATTTCTCAATAAACCCCAAATCGGGTATGCCCGAAATAGTGCCAAAAACTTCACAGCTTCACATATAATTAATAAATCTGAAAGTGGACATTTTTATAGAAATTTTGAAAAGAATAACAGCCTAAAAAATTACATTTTCAGATCTATATAAAATGTACACAACAGCTCCCAAACGGAGGATAAAAACAATGCTCATTGGGCTCCCGAAAACAACATAGAATAGCCCGAAAACACCATAAAAACTCTAATAATCTATCAAAGAAGTATAATCACAACCAAATAAATATATTCAGCTCTATTTTAACATCTAAAAGTCTAAAATACAGCAGCAACCCAAACTGATATGAAATACTCAACTGAAAACACCAAACTCTTACAAAAAACACACCCAAAAAACCACAAATCTGCACTGTTCAGCACAAAGGAAAACTCTACATGAGCATGCACATGGAATGGCTTCAAACTCCCATCATTAGCCTTCTTGAAAACCTACAAACTCCCATTCTTGGGTCTCCTTCTCCACAGGTTTGGCAGCCTCTGAAGAATAACAAAGAAATGAGCAAAATCAAGTTCTGGAATCAGCCCAAAATGCCTCCCAACCCCTTAAAAGAGGGCATAACCCTAACTCATGTCCAAGAGCAGTTAATAAAACATATTTTAATAATAATAATTTATTTATTAGTCTATTATCTTGCAAAGATTATCCCCTTTTTCTGAAACTTCACCTTTTTGGGCCTGCCTACCTTAGCAAAGATTATTATTTTTAATTATTTGAAAAAGGGGACATGAAAATATTACAAGTTGACATTAATCAGAGAGTGGTGACAAATGTTTTCTATCAATACATTGTTTATTATCTCCTACAAGACCAATGCCTAAAGTGGATGAATAGTTCACAATGTAGGGGACTTAAGATGAAGTGTGAATCTTATATGTTGCATGACAACAAGTTGTACAAGAGAAACTATGAAGGGATTTATCTGAAGTGTTTAGGCCATGAGGAAGAAAAAGAAGTCTTGGAACACTTTCATGATAAGTATGGTATTGGACATGGTTCAACAGAAGCAACAACCCCCATGATTCTAAGATCAGGCAGTTTTTGTCCTTCGATATTCAAAGATACTTTTGAGCATGTACGCTCTTGTCATATCTGTCAAACTAGTGCCATTAGAGAAAGGAATTTGGAAATGCCCTTATAGCTTGTGTACAAGATACACCCCTTTTCCAAGTGGGGATTGGATTTCATTGGTCCAGTCAATCCAGTGTCATCAACTAGACATGCATTTATTCTTACAACTACGGATTACTACACATGAAGGATAGAGGCAGAAACATTTAGAAATTGCACTACTAAGGTGGTGATAGACTTTTTGGAAGAACACATTGTAACTAGATTCAGAATGGAATTCACTCTTGTGTGCAATAACAGATTTGCATTTGCATCTGCATTCTTGACCCAATAGACATTTGAAAATAAGGTCATTGTTAAGTTATCTTCAAATTACTACCCATAAGGAAATGGGGTAGCAGAACCTACAAAAAAGAACTTGATCATAGTAATAAGACAATTGTTGAAGGAGAACCCTAGGGATTGGCATACACAACTGAAATACACCCTATGAACAGATTGAGTGAGAGTCAAAAATGCCTTGGGGACTTCTCCATATTTTCTTGTTTATGGACAAGAACCAATGTTCCCACTTAATCTCAAGATTCTTATTTTGAAATTCATCAGTGGGTATGCTAAAGATGCTGACAAAGTATAAATTAGATTGATGAATCTTCTAGAGATGGATGAGAAATGAACAATTGCATTGGAGCACATGGCTAAACATCATGTTGTCGTGAAAAGATAGTTCAACAAGAGAGCTACAATCAAATCATTCAAGATTTTTGACCTTGTTCTACTATGGGATAAGGAAAAAGAAAAGCTAGGTAGCCATACCAAATTTTAATGCTTGTGGATAGGCCCCTATCAAATTGCAAATTTTTTGGGAGAAAACACTTTTAGGCTAAGTTCCTTGTAGGGGAAATTTCTTCCCTTGCCTATAAATGGGCAGTTTTTGAAGCATTATTTTGAAGCCTAAAAGACAAAAGAAAAAAAAAAAGTACTTAGATTTCATTTCTACATTTAGCTTAGATTTTCATTCTTGTAAGTGTGTTTATTTCTACAAGTGTATTTTATTTCATGTTGTGGGTTTGCTTTCAGTCATATGTTTCTTTTCAAAGTTGTATCAGTCCTAGGGGGTAAGGTGTACTTGAGATTTTCTCTTAAGATTTCACTAACCACTCTTTGATTCTGATTTTAGGAAGAAGTATTTCTTTGTTAGAACATTTGGATGATTGTGTGTCTTATACCAACCTAGCAACTGACATTTCTTGTGAAAATAGGGGATTTTTGGTCTAGAGATCAGAAGCCTAGACCAACAAGTTCTCAACACTTTGAAAATTTAAAAATCTGACCATTTTAGGTGTTGTTGAATTAAAGTCAAAGATGATAAGAGATGATCCAAACTTCAATTGGTTCAGATAGGAGGGGTCTCCTCAAGAGGTTGCTAAGATCATTAATCGACGTGAGAGTTTCTAAAAAGTTCTAAAAGAGGAATGCAAGGGATGTTCATAAGAGACTGAGTCTAAGAAATGACACCGATGTCTTGACTACACAGTCTAAGAATGGTCAGGATATAGAAAATAAAAGAATAATAAAAGAGAGAGAGAGAGAAAAATATAGTGTTAAGTCTGAAGGATTCTAAAAGATCTGAAATGGAAAAAGATACGCCTTCAAAACAAAGAATCTTGTATTCAAAGTATTGTTTCCACAAAAGTAATGTTTTGAATGACATGGAGAAATTATTCAAATAGCTAGTGAATTTGAAGAATGTGGCATCTCACCAAGAGCCCTCGAAATGACTCCCTCATTTGGTCAAGCAAGTGATCAATGAATAGCCTTCATGGAGATTTTGAATGAATGAGCCGGTAGGAGTCGAAGATTTTTTTAAGTTATTAGAAAACTTTGGTAGATAGCATCTTGAGGCATCAAAAGGAATGAATACACAATGCACATACTGAGTTTAGAGGTTCCAAATTTTGAGATTTTGATTGTAATATCATTTGAAGAGACGCTCGAGATGTTCAAAGTTTGGTTGGTGTTTGACACATGTTGCAGGAATATTTACTAATGAAGAAAATGCCTTGGTCATTTCTTCCTTTTTTTGGGCCTATTTTTTGTGGTGTCCACAACACACACCCCATTCCTCACTAGGAATGGGGACTCCCTACTTTTGTCAACTCCCAGACTCATAGTTTGAGAGTCAGGAGAAGAAAAATTTATTAGAGTTAAAGTATGAGAAGCCAAAAAGGGAAAAAAATTAGAAAATAAAAAAAAATTTAGAAAAATTAAAAACTCAAAAACATAATTTAAAAAAAAAAAAAAGAAAGTTCATCACATGCATGAGCGTGTGCGCATCATGCACTTGGCCGCATGCGGGGTTGTAAAACCCTGCCTAAGCCTAAAAAAAAAACTTATCTTGTTTCACCTTTTTTTTACCAAGGTTTCTAAGGAAACATCAAGGTAATAACAATGCACTAGTTAACATTGCCAAGGATACAACACAAAAGGCAGCATAATATGCAAAGCACATGTGACATCCGCCACAGTGGCGCTAAACACACACATGTGCCACCATCACATTTAACCCATGGGAATAAAAAAAAAAGCCCACATGGCATCTTCCACAATAGTGCCAAAATAAGCCCACATGGCATCCATTGTAGTGGTGCCAAAACCAGGCTTGTGTAGCATCTGTTGCAGTGGCGCCAAAACATCTATCACAATGGTGCCAATGTAGAGCCTGTGTAGTATCCACTATAGTAGCGCTAAACATGAGCTGCAAGTGGTATCCCATTTAGGATGTGTTGCTAATATTTTTTAAGGCCACAATGTAAGTAGAAATATCCACAAAATAGTGCACCCACAGTGTTGGAATGGCCCACACGATGGTGCTTGCACCATAATATTTAATATGCACCCGTGGCAGAGACATTGCCTATGCGATGGTGCAATTTCCAAACTTGCGCTCACAGCGGGGAAAATGCCCATCGCAGTGGCGCTAAACATAAAATGTCCACTGTAGTGGCATGCCTAACATAAGATGTGCCATGGTGCTAACATAACACATGCCTATGCTTACACAATGTCATTTGCAGCTGCGGCGGGCCTTGCACCCCTAGATGCTTTTTAAAATTCTTTTTTGTAATAATAATAATTTAAAAAAAAAAAAAAAACAAACAAACATAAAATTCAAAAAGGGGATAAAAAATAATAAAAATAAATGAAAATAAATATAATGTCCAAATAGGGGCATCTTGTTTTCTTTATATTTATTTTTTTAATTTATTTGGATTAAAGTTTTTTTCTTCTTCTCACAATATGCAAGTGATTAAATGGCGTCCACATCAAGAGTAGCTCCCAAACCTATCGTGTTCAAATTCCAAGGTGTACCTTTGAATTCAAGATTCCATGATGACCACATAGAGATTCAAGATACTGACTTGGGACACATAGACGTAGGAGAATTCTTGAGAATTTGCAACAAGCCAACAAAGAGATCAACATTGGTATCCACATTGATCCGTTCTAGATTGGTGAACACAGCATCACATCCTTTATTAGTACAATCATCTAAACTGATCATGGTCCTATTACAGTATTTCATTCTCGATGAAAGAGTTATCAAGAGTGTCACCGGAGAAGTGGTGTTGGATCTATGACTTGAAAACATTGAGAGGGTTTCTACCTACCAAGAGTAGATCAGTTCATTAGATTATCATATACATTAGCTGAGAGATAGTAGATGGAGCATCAAAAAGATGCCATTGACCTAATATAGTCCTTGTATCTCATTGAGAAGCATCCTCAAGGAAGGATAATAGGAAAAGTGGATATGACTCAAGGATATATGAAGGAGGATATTGGTTATTCCATCATTCTCCTTAGTAGATTCATGGGCTTACACATAGTGGGTCACCTTAGTACTTTCATGGTCAACTTCATTGAGACCATCAGACAAGAAAAGATACCATTGGATTGGGCCACAACACTAAGTGAAAACTTGTGTGAGCAACTGAGGATGATAAAGGACAAGAAGAAGTTTTACATGACTTCTTACATGGTGTACCTACTTGCAACAAGGGCAACAAACTATCCTGGTTTGTACAAAAGAGGTAGTATGTAGGATCTCAATGCCTAGCCATACATAGTCTACCCTTAGCTAGTAAAGAAGAAGCTCTTAGTGTAGAGTAAAGAATACGGAATTGTGAATGATGCATTCACCTTTGGGATCATTTGATTCATTGAAGGAGACTATGGGAAGAGGTTATTCGATGAAGCCAAAGCATAGGTCACAACTCTCAAAGCCTACTTTATCCAATTCAAAATATTCACATATCTGTGGGTAGTTAGTGCATCGATCAATCCTAAGAAGCTCGTGAGATATCCAAGTGACAAACTGGTGTTGTTAGAGATATCTTGGCAAATTGTGTCAATGTATGAGAAAATCAAGAGACAATAGAGACCTTGTTGGACATGGCCATTGTTCATTGGACTTTATCAGGTGAAGAGGAAATAGGATATTCCATCCTTTGAATGGGAGTGGGAGAACTACCCTCTTGAAGAATACAACTCTCCCTAGCCATATTTTGATAACATTGGGAAAGTGGAGAGCCTGGTAGGAAAAGACTTCCATCATGAGGATGCTGTTGAAGATCATTGGATGAAAGCCACAAATGACTATGATTTTTGCATAAGGGACTATTGTAGGATGACTTTGTATCTAGTAGAGAAGGCTCTTTAGTTGAACATCCCTAATGAGATAAAGAAATAGGATTCTAAAGAATTACTGGACCCCATGTTCAATGCAGATAAAATTGGCGAAAGACCTATTTTGAATGCTAAGGTTGATAGGGAGGAGCCTGATGATATTAATCATAAAGTGAGACATCTTATCAGGATGATAGAGGATTGTATTAAGAAACCTTTTCCACTTGATCCAATTCCTAATACTATAATCTTCCATGCAGATGGTCACCTAGAAAGAGGTAGAGGAAGGAAAGTAACAATTCCTACCTTCGTAGCCTAGTCTCCTATTAGGCCAGAAATAGTGTACGAGCTTGATCACCTGGTTGGATATTATCACCCTCCTGAAAGAAAGGGAAAGAAGAAAAGAAAGAGGACCTCTCCTTAAAGGATTCAAATAGAATAGGCACCTCCCCAACAATACGCATAGAGTCCACAAGGGTCTCAAGATACTGGAGCTACCCAAGTCCAAGATGAACCACAATTACCTCCCATTGTGTATAGCCAACCAAATGAGGGAGAGATTCCAAAAATTTCCATTCCTCCTACGCAAGATGAACCAAATTTTCCTTCTACATGTTCATAGGTATGTAGGTCTGTAGCTCTGCAATTTAGAGGTGCGCCAAAAGTTAACTGCTTGTTCTAGAAATAACATTCTTCATGCATAAAAATGCATTCTAATGGCAGTTTAACTACGAAACATGCCTAGTGAAGGACAAACTTCTATTTTTGGCACCTCTAGATGTTCCTACTTTGACTAAGGGCTTCCTCCTACTTTCTCTCTCATGCTTTCTTTGTTTTTGATATGTAAAGGGCTCATGTATTCAATTAATGAATAAATATAGATGAAGTCCCTCTAAGCACCAGATTAATTGTTAGTCTATATATATTTAGTTTGTTTTAATGATTTAAAAGCATTTTATTGCATGAAGATATCTCTCACTCTCAACACAAATTTAGGAGATTATTTTTTATAAATACCCTATTGTAAAATGTAACAAGGGCTGCCATTATTATGCAATAAAATTATGCTTTTGGTGCTCGCATTTGGAGTGTAGTGATTCTTGCCTAAATGTGTCATTGTTTTGTGAATTCTATTCATGAGATTGTGATTGAGCCAAAGGTTTAGTGTGCAATCTTTTAGTTCTAGTGTTTGCTATAGATTTATGAATTTTGCTGACGTAGCAAGCTTGAGAAGAGATCATCAAATTGTGTCTACATAGCTTTTTGTCTTGCATGAGCACACTTTTTGTGGCCTTGCAATTTGATGAAAGGTGAAATATCATATGATTGCTAAAGTTTCTCATTGATGATTGCATTAATGGATTCTAGGAAGCACTGCTCTTATTTTCATTGGTTTCCTATAGATTTCTTCAAAATTTTAACTTGCAACATGTTGTTTTCTATAGCTTATTCCCATTTAGGATTTCAATTTGCAATTATTTCAATTTCATGTTATTCTCTTTTAGTTTCATTATTTTCTTTGCTAGCCCCTTGTTAGAATAGGAACTCATTTTAGTTGCACTGTTAAAATTGCATTCATTGAGAAAAAACCAAAAAATACAAAAATATTGTTCTTTTGTGTGTTATTTTGAGACAAAAACTAGATTTACTTCATTCGAAGATCATAGTAGAACTAGCAAAGGCCTCCTCATGAAAAATCACATTTATCTTTAACTAAGTGGATTATAGTACATTGCAAGACAAATACTGAACCTTAGAGTTGATCCCAAAAGATTAGCTTTTCAAGAGAGGAATTGTGCAATGGATTCCTACCATTGACCTCGTGTAAAATGACCCCCCAATAGTATCCCATTTGCCAACAGAACTTTGAACTGATCAAGTAATACTTAACTAACCCATCTATATTGGTTCCTCCAATTGTAGGACACTTGCTCATATTATACATCATAGCTAGCCCAACATCAGTAGGTGTTCTTCTAGTACAACTTGATGATACAGGAAAGGAAATGACTATTTACTACATTAGTTGTACTCTAGTTGGATGTTAACTCAATTATGCACTAATGGAAAAGGCTTGCTTAGCCATAGTATTTTGCACTCAAAAGTTGCATCATTATATGTTAAGCCACATTGTGCAACTAATAACCAAAATTGATCCATTAAAGTATATGTTGTCATGCATAATGCTCATAGGGCATCTAGCCAAATGGGTCATGCTTCTTAATGAATTTGACATCCAGTATGTGAACATAAAGGCTATCAAAGGCCAAGCTATAATAGATCACTTAGCAGATACACCTTTGGTTGTGGATCACCCCCTCATTATGGAATTTCTAGATGAACACCACTAATTAGTAGAAGAACAACCCTCCTAGAAATTATACTTTGATGCATCTTACACATGCCATGGCTTTGGAGCTAGCATACTCTTGGTCACACCTTAGGGAGATTACATTCCTATGACTTTTAAACTATAGTTCCATTGTACCAGCAACATCTCGAAGTATGAGGCCCTTATTGCAGGACTCAAAATAGTTGTTGAGTGAAACATCATAGAGCTATAGATCTTTGGAGATTCATAGCTTATTATCAAGCAGGTCATGGATGAATATTAGACCAAGGATGACTAGCTACAACCTTACAAAGAGTTGGTAGGTTAGTTGAAGGATCATTTTATTCAGATTTAGTTCATACGAATACCTAGGTTACAAAACAAGGTAGTAAATGCTATGGCCAATATTGCTCACTTTTGGAGGTCCCATGAGAGGCGATATAGTATGAATTCTTGGTTGAGCAACTACACGAGCTTGCATATGAGAATGATGAATCAAAATGGGTATGTTTCTTGGTTGATCCCCAATCCCCATGGTACCACAAAATTCATGCTTACTAAATGGTATCTCATCTCTGCATCTCACCCAAAACCAATACCAGAACCTTATTCACAAAGCATCCTATTATATTGTCATAGCTCAAACCCTATATTGTTGTGGTTATCATGATACTCTTTCTTGATGTTTAGACCAAAATGAGGCTACAATGGCTCTTAAAGAGGTACATGTTGGACTTTGTGATGCTCACATGAGCGAAATAGTTCTACCTAAGAAAATCCTCCAGGCTGGATATTATTGGCCTACTCTAGAGCATGATGCATGTGATTTTGTAGAAAGGTATCTACCTTATCAATAACTTGCTAATTTAATTCAAGCCCTAGCTCAAGATCTTCAACCTATTATGGAACCATGGCCATTTACACGTTGCGGGTTTGACCTTGTTGGTGTTATAGCACCTCTCTCTTCTAAGGGACACAAGTGGATAATCACCACCACCGATTATTTCACTAAATGGGTAGAGTCAGTCCCCCTTATCACTAGTACAAGAGTTCAAGTGTCTAAATTTATCCTCTATCATATCATATGTCACTTTTGCATCCCAAATTACTATTTTTACTAACCATGTAGGTAATTTTTAAAATCTCAAAATGGAGGAATTGTGCACTTCCATTCATATCCATCACCAATTTTCTAGTCCATACTTCCCACAAGGTAAAGGTCAGGCATAGACAACTACTAAAAATCTACTCAAAATCCTAAAGAAAATTGTCACTAATTTTTTCTGTAATTGGCATTTGAAAATCAACCCCGCACTATGGGGCTACCACATCTCATTTTTTACATCCATATGTACAACCCCATACTCCCTATTTTTTGGTTCTAAAGAAATATTACCTATTGAGGTCAAACTCCCATCCCTACACATTTCTTTGTGGTACAAGATATTAGATGAGGATTATAGAGTGGCTAGGCTTACCTAGCTAGATTTGCTTGATGAAAAGAGGCAACATGCCTATGACCATCTCATGGTCTACCAAAATTACGTCAAGCACAACTTCAAAAAGAAGGTCCATCCATGCCAATTTCAATAAGGAGATATGGTCCTCAAAGAAAACATGAAGGTCCAAGTTGACTGAGAAAATAAAGGCAAGTTTGAGCCCACATGGCTTGGTCCTTTCATGGTCAAAACCTCTTTTGGTTCAGAGGCATATCAACTATCCAAACTTGAAGGTGAAGTCTTGAATGGTCCCACAAATATCATTCACCTCAATAAATTCTATGCCTAGAAATCCTTAGTGTATCCTGCTCCCTCAAAAGGAAAAGTGAAAACTTGGCAATTCAAGTGCCTTGGATAGGTACCTTAGTGAAAACCTAGCAAATAGGTGCTAGGTGTACTTAGCCTATTTATTATCTATCAATGACCTACATCTCCCCCATCACCACTTCACACCTCATCACACATCTTCATATTCTCCAAGATGTTCCAAGAGTTTCATCCTCATACCCCACCAAATCATGACATTTATTTTGAATGTCCATTAGCTTGGAAAGCCTACCTAGATCATGTATTCTACCATGGTTAGCATGTTTGTCCCACTCTTGTACCCTACCACATGTATTATATTAGATGTATCATATCCTTGTAAAAACAATAGTATTTAGATGTATCATACCCTTGTAACAATAATAGTATATAGATGTATCATACCATTATAAAAATTATAGTATTGTATGTATCATATCCTTGTAACAACAAAAATGTTCTATGTACCATACCCTTGTAACAATAACACTCCTTTTTGTATCATACCCATGTAACAATAACCATATTGCATCGATGCTATCCCCTCATCCTAAGCTTTTCCCCATCATATGCACACCTATTATTTTATTCTATCACATGTTCCTAAATAATTCACCCATTATACCATCATGCTTGTACATTTTAAAGTCCTATAGTAGAAACTTGTGTCACCAGTCAATTTCCTATAGAAAGTTCTAGTTGCCAATTTTGTCATTATCCAAAAAACATACTATCGCTAAGTTCCTATAGGATGCATCCTTCCTTGTACCTAGCCTCAGCCTATCAGTATCCTATTACCCTGATCTCTTTGGAAAAAAGTTACTTTCTCCTAGAGTTATTCTTTCTTCTAATACTGGGTTTTTGTGTATTCTTATTTTGATTGGATCATTTCTAGGTGATTTAGTTGTTCCCTCCTTACAGTCACCATGGTCTTCTATATCATGGTGTGCTTTTCCTGGGGCAACTCAAAAGCATGGTGTTGGCTAAGGTCTTTTTCTTCTCGTGAGTCAGTTAGATATCACCCTTTCATATTCCAAACATTCTTTCATCCATGATGATATGATGCAATGGGGAAATATTGTTTTCTTGTGGATCACCCAACATCATTTCCACATTGATTTCTATGGGACTCATGTGTGATGCTGGGGAAATACTTAAATTCTTGTTTGAATTAGTCCTATGTAATATTGGGAAAAAGGCCTTGAAATTCTTAGTAACCTTGGCATGTCTCTAATATTTCTATATCAAATAATGTGCTCACACTACATGGTGGTACTTCTTTATGAAGTACCCTACCCTTAAGCTTCCAAGGTATCACTTCACTCCCACTGTTTTGTCCTATAAAAAAAATTACTTGTTCATACCACCCTCACCCACATCTATACCAGCCTTATCCTACACCTTCTCTTCCTCCATCACACCTCTACTCTCTACCCCTATTCTCTCAAAGATATTATCTACCATTTTCTCACCCTTCCCTATCATCCCAATCTCTTACCCAATTCCATCCCCCTAAATCTTCTACACACATTGTGTTTAAAGTTGTGGATATTGTTCCTCCCTCCTAACCAAGGTCATGAATGATTTGTGATATCCTGCACCATCCTCCTACACCCCAAATATATTTTCATATCACCCTACTCACCTTTCATTTTGTAATCACTCATCTTCCCTACATTCCCCAAAATCCCCTCTCCTATTTTTTTTCATCACTTGCCTCAACTGCATTGTTTCTTTACATCACCCATCTTTTTCACCCTTTGGATCTTTCCACCATATGAATCTATTGATTTAATTTCCTTATCCTCAAACATTGAGTTCATCTTTATCATCATCCTCTTACAAGTCTTAATTCCTAGGATAACATTTTACCATCATCAATTGCATTTTCTATCATCGTTCACCATCCTAGGCTTAAGATTCATCTATCCTATATCCTATCATCATAGCTAAAGTCCTTTTTGAATCATTTTCCATCACCATACTCTTAAATATTATTTTTCCATTTTTCTAAAGTTCATTCTTTATCATAGTTCATCATCATCGATTGAGTTTGTTTCTCATGTTAAAGCATCATAGTTTTAAATTTTGTTATCATATTTTACCATCATAGATTGTGTTTATTTTTCATATCCACCATCACATCATTTTAAATTTATCATAGATTGTGTTCATTTATCATATCCATTATCATAGTTTGGATTTATCTTATCATGTTTTACCATCATAGATTACATTCATTTATCATATGTTATGTGCATTTACCATATTTCATCATCCTAATCTTTAGCTCATTTATCATATGTTATCACCACAGATTTTGAGTTCATTTATAACATTTTTCCATCATCATACATCTCACGTCCACTTTATCATAGTTTGCATTCTATTTTTAGTCATTATCATAGTTTATGTTCTTTTTATCATCTTTATAATAGTTTAAAGTCTCTTTTTAGCATAGTCATCATCATAAGTTTGCAGCCGCCTTTTATCCCTTTTTTTTTTATCATACATTCATATTTCATCTCTTAGGTCATGTTTTTATTATTATTATTATTTTATAACCAATCATTTCCATTTATCTTTTTCAAAAGTCAAAACACATTACATCCATCACCATCTCTTAGGTTCAATTTTTAATTACTTAATCAATTACTTTTCTTAGTTATCATTAATACAATTTTTTCAAAAACTCATCATAAAGCACATCACATCTTGGATCATGAACATATCAAAAATATCCAAAAGAGCTCATCATAAAGCACATCACATCTTGCATCAAAAACATATCAACAACATCCAAACAAGCTCATCATAAAGCACATCACATCTTGTATCACAAACATATCAGCGCTATCCAAACAACTCATCGTAAACATCATGTCCTTTTTCACAAACTATTAGCAACATCATATCTCTTCTAAAAATCACATCCTACATAAAAAAAATTAGTCTCTCATCTACATCTAATCATATATAAAAATCCATGTAGTAAAAAAAATCATGACATCATAAGTCCATACATCCATATCCCACCCCAAAGAATTATCCAATCTATATATATCTCTTATCCACAAAGAATAAAGAATAAATCACCCATCCCTACAAACAAAAATACCATAGTCCACCATAGTCCAGATTTCCAATATCCATATCATACAAATAATCATATTAATACATTAGGTCTATACCCAAAAAAATACATCCAATGATACATCCAAAAATAATATGTCAGAAACAACATATCACTAATATCCCTCATTTGTTGCCTCCTCATTGTGGGACTCATAGGTGTCCCTCTCTACCCTTGGTGCTACTAGTAGGGGAGGTGGTAGCCTCATCTATCCTCCTCGCATACCTAAGCCTTCTGCCTCATCCCTCCTCCCACTCATCCCTCTATCTCACCTCTAGCTCTGCCTTGTCTTGTGGCTCTACCTTATGTGTTGAGACCCACCTGTCCTCGGAGAGCCCCCATTACTCCATCCACTCTCTCCCCCTCCCTCCATGCTTGTATGTGTCCTAGCTATCCCTAAATATGTGGGCCATTTGTAGTGCTCTATCTAATCCACTAGAACCAATGGATGATATCTCCCTCGGTAAAACCATACCATCTCCCTCAACTCCTCCACCTCCCCCTACAACCTCCTTAGCTCATCCAAACCTCCACCTATTGCCACCTGTGCTCTTAGGGTCACCACCTCCACCACTAATCTATCCCTCTCCTCTTGGATAGTGTCCATGTATGCTTGTAACCTCTACCTCTCCAGTGTCACCACCTCCAACCCCCCCTCCAACAACCCACCCTCCACTTGTAGTGTCCTAACCTTTGGTCCTACTCTATCTACCTATCCCTACACCACATTGTGCTCATTTCATAGTTGATCTCACTCTATCCTGAGCCAATCTCTCTCATATTGAGTGTCTCATAGCAACTGGCTAGTCACCTCGTGTATCTGCTATAGGGACTTATATTGGTTCACCAATTCATCATCCCCTCCTCCTAATGATGAGCCACCTCCACCACCACCTTTGCTACCACCTCCTCCTCAACCTATGAGCCCCTATGGCCTCAGCTCACCCTCCCCTTGTAGTCTCCTCTCCACCACTATCCTCTCCTCTTGTCTCACCTCCCTCATACCCCTCCACCTCTACCTCACTGGCCCCTCTTCCTATGCCACCACCTCTACTCAATGTCATAGTCCCCTAGCTACATATCTACCCTATCTAGCTTCTTGGACTATCTCTCCCACCACCATTGCTACTCTAGTCACTTGAGCTTGGCCTACTAGCCTTGGCCGCTAAAACCAATCTTGGTACTCTTGTATGGAGCCTACATATACTAGTCACCCAAACTAATCCCACTCCTGTGGCACTAGGTCTTTCCATGTCTATAATAGTTCATCTCTCCAAAGTGCTAGCCCAAACATTATCATTGGCTCGTGTGTCATTCGCTGATACTAGTTTGGCTCCCCTAGAGCCAACTTTACCCATCCAAACTATTGCAAGGCCCTATCTAGCCAGTACTACTCTATGATGTACTCCCATCACCTAAAAATGGAGTAGGGTTATATGGTGTATGTCAAGTGTTGTCTCTCCTCTTCCCATGGCCCGAGACCCATGTATGGTCTCCATGTCACCACCCAAATCTCAACTATCTAGATTCACTAGTAGTCCACTTCCTCTAATTGTTGGTATGTTAGTGGTTCCCCTAACTATATGTAATTGGCTCCTTTGCCTACCTATCCCTCTACCAAATCAGCCTAAATGCTGCAATGTGCTCCCACACCCACACTTGTAACAATGTCGGGAACCGCACACTCTTCCCTTGCCATCCTGCCCCCTTATAGACTATCTAGTGAAGATCTTGGTATAGCTCTACCAAAATCAATGACCCCTAGGACACAGGGACTCCAACATCCACAATCTACATAATTGTCGATATTAGCACCAAAGTGACTCTTGTCCCACCCGTATATGGGGAAATATACCCTAATACTAGCCCACATACATAAAAATAAATCTTCCTCTTCGTGGCTACCCGATCTAAGTGCTCATCTAGTGTGAACTACCCACTTTGAATCTAGTATGCTACTCTAAGCCTTGCCAGACACTGTACTACTACCTCACCTATCATCTTCGTCATCACCATCACTAACATCCCTCACAAAGGTAATCTAAAAATCCTATACACATCCTCCAACATCATTGTAATCTCTCCTTTGGGCAAGTGAGACACTGCTCGCATAGGGTAGTCACCATCACCATATAAGTCCATGTATGAGGTAATCTTGCCAAGTACCCCATGCTGATGTAATCAATCCTCACCTAATTAGTTGTGTGAGCTACTCTCCAATGCATATTACTACCACCCATCACTCTTGTGACACCAAAGCATCTAGAGACCACTGCACACAAACTAGTAGTGTGTTTGTTTTTCTTGTCATATAAATGTTCTTTAACTTCTATCTCAACCCCCCATCCCTCCAAAAAATCCCTATTTTCCTACCCACCTTTCCACTTTTCCCCTTCAAACTTGTGCTCTTGCCATCATGTTCCCATGAACATTTAAACCTTGTGATCCCATCAACATAGGTTATGGTGAGATCACTCTTTAACATTTTGACCCCCCAAAACCCTAGCCCATGTTCCCACAAGCTTGTTCCCATGCACTAAAAACCTAGTGATCCCACTTAATCCATTTATCATGGCATCATGCTTTGACTCTTACCCATTGGTCAACCCTATCCCATTCTTTCCTTGACTCTACCCATTTTCATGTACTTGTGTCCCCACCACCTAGATCAAATTTTTGCTTGTGAGATCACTTTCCTACTACCAGACCTACAATATCGCAAACTTGCCTAGCCAAATTCATGATTTCACAAAAGGTGTTTACAATTCCTATTTAACCCCTCCCTTCTATCTATTTTTGTGGGATTGTGATCCTACCAATCCCTATAGAGATCTTACTAGACCCATGTCCATAGGATCATGTTTTCTACATTGCAAGAATGCTAATAATATAGTAAAATAAAAAATTGTAGGCTAGTTTTTTTAACCTACCAATCAATCTGGTGTCCATCACACTCATACTCACCATACCACATCCACCCAATGCTTTAGTTGTCCAAGTGTAGCCTTCGTATCATCCATGCTAGAGCTCCAAGAAGTAATTTCCCATCGCCAGTATGAGAGAAAATAACCCTTTCTAGGCCCCCTCAAGCCCCTTATAGCCCCCCATGGGGTGCCCTATTTTCCTCTCTAACTCCTCAAGTGACCTCCTTTTCCTCCAACTTTCTTTCTTTTTTCCCTTTAATTATCATTTTCACCCTCTTTCATTCCTTCTATGTCCTCCTACTCCCCCTCACTTACTACAACTTTTCAAGAAGTCACTAAGCCTCATTTTCTTTCTCCATCGTCTTCTTGAAGGGGCATCCCACAATCCAATCTCTCCTCTTCTACTCAAAACTAAGGCAACTAGGTTGCTTTAAAAAGTATTATTTTCATAATTTATATTCAAACTTCTTTGAAATAGTATTGTTCCAACACTATGTCAAAGAGGGGAAAAATGTAGACACCTAAAGGTGATTACACCATTAGGTAAAATGAGTCATTTTATCCCTTGAAAGACCACTCATGATGCTAGTTATATTGCTCATCTCTTCTTCAAAGAGATTGTAAGGGTACATTAGTTTCCCCTAAGCATAGTATCTAACAGAGATGTGAATTTTGTGAGTCACTTTTAGAAGACTCTATCAAGTAAATTGGGGTTTAATTTGTCTTTTAGTTCAACCTACCACCCTCAAATAGATGGTCAAACTAAGGTGACCAATAGAGTGTTAGGTAACCTTCTTAGATGCCTAACCAAGGAATATGGAAAAACATGGGACTTAATCATCTCAGAAGCTAAATATCCCTACAATGATAATGTGAATATGACCATAGGATGGAGTCCTTTTGAAATAGTCTATGGGATGCACCCAAGAGGGGTCTGTGAACTCAAAGATCCAGGAGCTATGAAGTGTAGATGTGCTCATACAAAAGATTTCTCATAGACAATGAAGGAGATACAAGAGCATGTGAAGAAGACTATAATAGAGGCTACTCACAAGGTAAAGACTAAAGTGGATATGTCAAGGAGAGATGTACAATTTGGAGTGGGAGATGATGGTATGGTCCACCTAAACAAGTATAGGTTACATAAGGAAATGCCAACTAAGTTGTAGATGAAGAGTGGGACCATGCAAGGTATTAGTCAAATATGGAAAAAATGCATATAAGGTGTAACTTCAAGTAGAGTTAAGTATCTCACTAGTGTTCAATGTGCTTGACTTAGTCCAATATAAAGGACCATTGATAGATGCGAATCTAAATAGCTAGAAGATATTGGGGGATGCAAGTGCTAAAGTTTTGCCTCCCAAGGTTTAGCTACAAGTAGAGAGAGTATTGGAATCCAAGATGAAGAAATCAACTAGACAAAAGGTATATATGGAGCATCTGATATAGTGGAAGGAAAAAGTAGAATCTAAAGCTACATGGGTAGAGGAAGCTAACATCAATAATCTAGGCATTGATTTTCCTTGATTTCTCCTCATGTACCTTGAAAGTTTTATCGAGGGGGAAAATGGTGTAGGAGAACTCAAGGATTACTTGATCAATCCAAGTTTTTTATTTTGTGTGTGTGTGTGTTCCTTTAGGGAATTTTGGAAGTGTTTTTGTGTAAGTTCATATGAACCATGGTAGGAGTACAATAGGGTTTGAATTGAAGAGTCATAGGACACTTGTAAGTGCAATTAGGGACTAGAAAGATGTAAAATCCCCTGGTCTACACAAAAATGATGATGATGGCAACATGAGGTAAATAAGGTCTAGGATGGGTTAGGATTTTTTTTTACCATAGTTAAGCTCTTTGGTCAAGTTTGGGCAGTATTAGAGCTCTTTTGGCTAAGTTATGTAAAACTTTCTAAAAAGATGTAAAAGTTGTATTATGCAATTTTGTAACTTTGAAATGTTGCTCAAACAATATTATTGGTAGTATGGTCAGATAGATGTCTAAAATGTTTTCATTTATGGAAACATGTATTTAGTATTTCATTTATGTATTTAGAGTTAGAGAATTAGTCTAAGTTTTAGACAATTTGCAATAGTACAGAGACAGAGTTGATGTGTACAAATGACACATTTTGAGTTAGCTCATGTGTAGTTGAGGATAGCTATATGAAAATTTCATGATGATGTATTCCAGTGCATAGACTATAGAATAGAAGTTATATTCAAAATACCAGTCCAAGTATTTAACAAAACAATATAAAACATGTTAGAGAATTGGATTGTGACTCAAGGAATTATTTTGATGACAAAATACTTACTAAGTCATGATGGGTCGACATCCTAGATGTTTACCCCAATTTGTTTTTCTATTTGGTCAAGCATGTAAAATAATTGAGGCCAACTAAGCAGAGATTTTTTAAATTGTGAGATATAAGTAAAGATCATATCTTGCATAGAAAATGTGGAATATGTGTGACATCTGAACTATTTTGAAGAAAGTTTGAAAGATATGCGAGCCTTATGTGATATGTAATCTAATGTATGATTGGATCTGTAGTGCCTCTCATGTTTGTAGCTATAGACACCTAGATCTAATTACACCATTAAGCAATTATACTTAGCAATCTCCTAGGACATTACTAATTAAATATTTTTAATTTAGTTGATTTATCATCATCTCCTAGTTAGACAATTAATTTGATTAACTATAGTGCAATTGATAAAATCAAATGATAACCCAAAATCAATTTATTGATTAAAACCCTATTCCTCTATTAAATTAAATAAATGTCTAAATCTATTTAATTTAATCTCACATCCCCCATTTGTTAAATAAATCATTTAATAAATCATCCAAACCCCTAAAACATCCCTAAACCCTACCTTTACCCCTAATCCAACCCGTTCACCCATACTAATCTCACTTAGCCACCTAACTAACCCATACAATCAAAGCTAAGTCACTTGCCGCCTAACCCCTTTTCTAAACTAAGTTTAATCCCCCTACTTAACATGTGCATAACTTTAAGTGAGGGTTAAGACCTGCTAACCCAAGCTAAAGTCAACAAGTCTCCTTTGTTCTCTTCCATCCCAATCGAAGAGCATTAATTGCTCTTACACACCATTAATGCCTCTTATATTTATATTACACACTCTTTCTCCCTCATTACTCCCTTTTACCAACCATCTTTCCCATCCCCTCACACTCATCCTCCTTGTGACAAGTGTTACTACCTTATTAGCTATAAATAAGCACAATCCATGTGCTCCCCTTTTAAAGCATCCTAGCCCTCCCTCACCATTCATCCATCAAAGAATCTTGACCCTCCATCTCACCACCCCTTGTTCTATAAATAAAGCCATTTTCTCTCACAATCCATATATCTACCCATGCAAACTTATAATGCTTCACCAATCACTACAACATACCCATTTACACCCTTACCATGCTAAAATCCATCTTCACCTCCATTGTTGAATCCTGCATCCACTCCCATGCTTGATAAAGCACCCATTTATTGGAAGCTTGAGCACATCATGAGCATACATCCCCTATCCAAATAGGGACATATCAATGTCATTATAGCTTACACCTAAGGAACTTACCATTATTGGTTTTCCTTCCTTCCTAGTGTTAACCTCATCCTATCATAAGTGTTTGTGATTTTTAGCATCGTGAATGCTTAATTAATGTTAATATTCCTTTAATACACTAGTAAACTATGTGATTCAATAGTCTGCACCTTGTTATATTTTGATCTAAAAGATACTTGTTACTCATGTCATTTTTACATTTGAGATGACCTGATGGTCAGATGTTATACTTTGATTTCTTGTATCATAGATTTTAGATTACTATGTTGTTTATTTGATTATATTTGCATGATGATGCCTTTTTGAGATGACAGTATATTTTATGATGATATCTGATTATCCGATATTTGGACATATCCTCTAATTATGTTTATATGATGGATTTAATGCTATGGTTACTTACTTCATTTTTTCTTTGTAGTGCTTTATGGTTATTTGCTTCATTTTTACTTAATTAATTTATTATAATTAAATAAATGGTTAAATTATCTCATTTAATGCATTTATTTCTTTGGCTATGTTATTATATGAAATTGCACTTGATCATGTGTTTTAGTGTGTATGATTTATATCCTTGCCAACGACACATAGAGTTAGTGATACAACTATTCATATTTAACCTATGTTGTCCATGTATGGTCGACATATCCTATTTAGTTTTTTAAATTAAACCTTCAAGTGATTTATTAAATCCAAACTCTTTTACATTATGTGATTAGACTTGTAAGCATGTTTGTGCATTTATAGGTTCGCATTTATCATGAAAGTTATTAAGAAATTCTATAATTTTGGCTTAAGGGAATTTTAGACTTTATTTTAATTAATTTTATTTCCTAAAAAATTTGTCGTAGATGAATTCCAATTACGTGGAATAACCTATTTTCATTTGGGTTGAATTAGGGTTTTAACTAGGTTACTTGGTTATTTATCCTAAGCCATTATTCACTCAAAAAGTGAATAAGTATCCAAAACGGAATTTTATTCCTCTCTTCTCACTTTCTGAAATAAGAAAATTAAGAGCCTTTTCCAAATCCTCCTTTGTAGGACTATATTTGTATTCATTGTAAGAGCTACAAGTGTGGGATCTTTGCTAGTTTGGCTCCATTGGATCCAGCTTAGGGAGACCTTGGATTGCCATGACTTTTGGCAGCTTTTGCGAGTTTTTTTTTTTTATTGAGCTATTTCCCATTTTTTCCCTTTTAGCTATTAGGTAGGGCTCTCCTATTTTTATTTTTCAACTCTATATTTACTTCCATTTCTAGTAGTTGTATGTTAGGAGCTTAAGAACTAGTGTTCCCCTTTATTTTTTATTGCTAGTTTTGGCCGAGTGGTCAAGTATGAATGTTTCCTTGATTTTTGGGATGAGGGTTTGGGGTTTTGCACCATTATGCTTACCATTTTTGCATACAGTGTTCAAACCTAAATTTTATTAGATTTTTTTGGCTTATTCATCCTTAGGGTGAATGGGTTTTGTTTTCATTGACTTTTTTCAATGTTGATTTTTGAGAGGTTTTCACCTCAATTTTTGTGCTACCTAGTTTTCTCAAGTTTTCTTGGCATGATTTTGGTCGTGGACTTGGATTATTTGTTAAATGTTAGTCAAACCACTATTTCATTAGGATGCATGCCACATTCCATACTCTTGAGCTTGTATAGGTTGAGTGTTATTTTTCTTGTGTTCTAATCCAACCCTTGTTTTATGATCTTTGTGGTGGTGGTGCATCCACACATGAGTATGTGTGCATGCATTTATTGGGTGCTTATGTGGCCCAAATTCTTGGTTGTATTTTTGGTGGAGTTATGTTCATTGGGTTTGGGTTGGGAATGTGCATTGCCTACAAGCACTCATCATGTGATGAGCATGGGTAGGGTAAGGTGGCACCATGGAGTGGCTTCTATTGAAACCTTGGTGACTATATCCTAGGTTGGCATGAAGAAGGTTTTAATTAAGTGATAACTAAATAAATTACTATGTAATCAATTTAAGATAATAAAATTTTATGTGAGTACCTGGTTAAGTCCATAGACATATGATGTGTGCCTCCCCAAGGGAGTTGATGCTACCAATACTAGCTTGGGCTACCTGATGCCAAGCAACTTACCCTCTATAACATCTTAAATTGGAAGAACTTCCATTTTAATAGTGTTTAGCTCTTGAAATAAGTGGTTTGGGGTTATGTCAAGTTCCTTGAATGTGTCTTTTCATGGATCTAGTCATTTCCCCCCTATTCTCTCTCTCTCTCTCTCTCTCTCTCTCTCTCTCTCTCTCTCTCTCTCTCTCTCTCTCTCTCTCTCTCTCTCTCTCTCTCTATTTCAAACCTATTTCTGAAAACTTGCTCTATGAAATTGAGGACTTTAGCTTTTGGATCAAGCATGACCTCAACCCTAACCTAGGGCAAGGTCAATCTTGTCCCTAACCGTAGGTTCATTTTTCAATTTCTAAAAGTATTGGGATCTCGAGCTTCACAAAGTTTCTTTTCTTGCTTTTGGATTGACTATTTTGAGTTTTAGACTCTTAAATTACATTTAATTTAGGTCCATTTCTAGGGGTTAAGGTTAATTGGGACTTAATTCTTCCATGTCAACTTTCTCTAGCAGTTTGTGTCCTAGATCTCTATATAAGGAAGCCTTCTTCCCTCATTTGGGGATCCATCTACTATCTACAAATATATAATTATGATGTGCATATCTACTTACATGAAGTTAAGATCTACTATCCACCAATGATTCAAGTGTTCAAGCATTCAAGTATTCAAGATTCATCAAGGAGATCCATTGTTAGCCACTAAAGGATTAAATCTCTATGGAGCCCTCTTGCTAAAGATTTCTCCATTCATATTCATCGAAGCCTTTTCCTATGCAAAGATACATTCAAGATTGGTGTTGAAGATCTAATTTGATTGATTTGAGACATTCTACATATATTTCTACATTCATTTGGAGCATCTATACTTGTGGATTTAAGGATTAAAATCCACAAGGACTACAATATAAGCAAGGTGAATAGTTTCATTTACTTTGTTTATGCACATTACAATTTCAATTACATTTCAAGGTTAATTCCAAACTAGGGTTTGACTAAGTAAAACCCCTCATCCAAAAAAAAAAACCATTTTTCTTGCAAATACTAAGTGTGGAACAATGAATTGAAGATCATCTTTGGATACCCTTTTCATCAAACTTGTAGGATTTGTGAACAAACAAATTGTTGGAGCAGTGCAGGTTAAGGTCAACTTTTTGGGGTACAATTGTGCTCTAGGGTAAGATTGTGCCCCCACTATTAGGGTAAATGTCAACCTCTTTTCAAAAGAATAAAATATTTATGGATTTTCTCTATCTCAACATTTCCAGTCTAAAACAAATTATAGAATTCCCCAAAATCATACACAGAGATAAAAAATTAGCATTTTCCTACATCAAGGTTAGTATTTGTCTTTTATCTATTTTAAGATTTAAGAACATACTCCTTAAAATAGAAAGATCATAGGACCTTTTTTCTCCCTATTCTATATCACATGATCCATTTCTATATTGATCATTTTCTTGTGCTTAATCAATTTGGATTATTCCTTTTGGAAATTAGGGTTAAGAAAGGAAATCTTATTTTCTTTCTATTTATTTTGGTGAACCCAACATGCTTACCCTCTTTTATTTTATGGAATTAGATTCCCTATTGTGTTTTGTGGTGTTAGATATCCTTTCATATTATCTTGTGTGTTCACCTTCGCTATTCAATTTGGTGAACTCAACACACTTACCCTCTTTACTTTTGTAGAATTAGATGCCCTATTGTATTTTATGGTGTTATATTTCATTTCATGTTTGTTAGGTCTTTTCTTGCATTAAGATTAGATTTAAAAAATACAAAAAAAGAAATTGCATAATTTCTTTTAAAATACAATATACTTCTGCTTTATGTTTTCTTAGTTTAGTTCATTTGCATTGCATTGGTCTATGAGCTTTATTAGTTCTAGTCCTACTTCTAATCTTAGGGTTAGACATAGTGATTTTCTTATGGGGACCTTTGAGCTTGAGTTTTCTTCTCCTTTCCTTAGGATCTTAGATGAGACTTTTATTCTTCATGATTCTAATCCTCTTAAGGAGCTCAATTATTCTCACTCAAGTCACGATGAGGATGATGCTTTAAGAGTTCCTCCTGAATAATTCCAAAAACTCTCAAATGAAATTGATAAAATGGGTAATTGGGTTCTTCAAGAAAACCATAATCAAGATTCTATTCAAGCTATAGAGGCTCTTAAGAAAGTTCTTTGTGATAGTCACCAAGGTGTTAATCTCTTGCATGGTATTAGTCACATTATGTATTATAATGTTAAACCTTTAGCTCAAGAAGCTCAAGATTTAGAGTTGATTCCTCTAATCACTAGTGTCAAACTTCTTGTATTCCTCTTCCTAGTGTTCTTATTTATACTCCTTTGGCAACTACAATGGTTCTCTCTATCCATATGAGTGTTCCTCTTGTGTTTCTTCCTACATCACAACCTTCCTATCATACTATTTCTTTTATTTATTCTACTCCTTTGCCAACTATCATTCCTAGTATTCCTCCAGTTGTGTCTTCTATTCCTATAGCTTCCTACAGTTTACCTAGTATTTCTAATGTTGCTAGTTCTCCTATTTCTTCTCATGATTCCACAATTATCAGTTTGGCTCAACCTATGTCATCTTTAAAAAAACAACTTGCATGCTTGAGTCAAAATAAGTTTACTATCCCTACTTGTGACATGAGAAGTCCATTGTCTTAGGATATTATTCATACTTCCATTCCTTAGCAAGAAAATATGCCTTATCTTGAGAATAATAATGGTATGGAGACCCTATTCATCATGTTAGAACATTTCAAATCCTTTCTAGTGATTAGTCTCATGATCATATTATTTTAGCTAAGTTGTTTGCTCAAACATTTTGTGACAAGGCCTTACAATGGTTTTGTTCTTTGATTCCTTATTCTATTGATTCATTTCCTAAACTTGCTAATGCTTTTATTCAACAATTTAAAATCAAAATTGGCCCACAAGTGTCTTTGGCTGATTTGATGCATTGTAAACAGAATTCTAAGGAAAAATTGATTAAATTTATTGGTAGATTTAAGTATTTTCATGCTTAGATTTCCTATCTTGTTCTTGATATTGATATTCAATGTATTTTTCTTTCAAATTTGCAAATTGATATTAGAGATAAGATTTTTCTTACTAAATTTATTTCTTTTCAACAAATTTGTGTAATGCTTCATCATTATCTATCACAAGTGAATCAATTTGAGAGCACCACTCCAATAACTCCTATTTCTATTGATAAAAGTGATGCTGCTTCTATTCCAAAATGAAGTCCAAAAATTCAACAACTATGTCAAGATAAATAAGAAAGAAAATGTAGTTTCGAGTCAATCATATGTTTACTCCTCTCTCTGAATCTTTACATTCTATTATGAATTGGTTGTTAACTACTAATATGATTACTTTATCTCCTATTCGACATCTTTTACCTACTATAATGGTAGCTAAATCTTTTGATCTGAAAGATTTTTGTCAATATCATCACCAGAATGGTCATGATACTAAGAAATGTTATTCTTTAAAATATAAGGTTTAGGACTTAATTGATTATAATGATTTATCTATTGATAATTTTGATGGTAGTGGAAATAAATCTATTTCTCCTCCTAATCAAAATATGAAAATCTATATGAATCCTTTACCTACACATGATACTAATACTATTGATAAGTCATCTTCTATGGATATTGTGTATGATTCAAAGATGGACAATCTTAATCATATTGTTAATCAAGTGGAGCATGTGGCTCAATTTTGTAAGAATTTGGTATAGCTACGATACTAAACAAGAAATTTCCTTCGGGAAAAATCACCCAAGATAAAGGAACTCAAGCACAAGCTCAACAGTAGACCAAAAAGGTATGATCCGAATAACAATATCAAAACGAATTTATGTAATTTCATGTACATACACACTAGGAGTGCTTGAATATAAAGGTCTCTAGAATGCTTCTAGAATGTCTAGGAGTCATCACACTGATAAGTCATAAAATAAGGCATATGTCCACCAAGAATGGATTAGCCTCCATTAAGCACAAGAGTTAGTGCGATGATGAGAGGATAATCCTACAAAGGTGTAGCACGTAAAGTTATGTTGTAGACACCATGTGCTAAAATAGAAGTGTGAATAACTCTATTGTCTACATGACAACTCAGTTAATTATGCAAACTCTAGTATTGTAGACACCATGTGCTAAATTAGAGTTTCTTACTCTAATGTTGTCAACATGATGATTCATAAGAGTATGCAAACTCCTAGGTGTCAAACTAATAAATAATAAAATGATGCATTGACCTAAGTAAACTTAAGTAAAGTGTAATAAGTAAATACTTATTTACACCCAACACCTCCCCTTAAGTGTAACTTAGGGGAATGCACTTAAACTCATGAAAGCTAGTCTAAATATGCATGATGGGTCCCAACTACTAGGCCATATTAGGTACTGATAAAAAAAATGCAACGTAATCTCTCATAAAGTGGAGAAAGAGGGAAAACCTAATGGAAAAAACCCTCCCCCCAAAAGATAGATGAAAAAATAAGATGCATGGATGGATGGAGTAATCAAGACCACTCTATTATGACATACATCAAGTATGTGCAAAAGAGAAGTAGAAGGACAAAACCCCATAAGAGGAAAAAGTCCCCCTTATAAAAGAGAAGAAGAAGGAGACAACGTAGTTCCTTCCCCCACCCAAAATGTAGAATGTCAATCAGTGATAGCTACTCTAATGTAGAAGTTGATCCATGACTACTGAACAATGTTCCTCCCCTTTGGAAGAAACAATGGTAGAGGTATAGGTGAGATGCTTCCCCTATTTGTAGAAAGAATCCCAATGATGAATGGTGACTTGAAAACCTACTTAAATGTCCCTATGTCGATACTGATGGTTGCCCCTTCCAACACTAATAAAAAGAGGAAGTACAAATCTAGCAAGGATGGATGTAGAACATGTCCCAAAGAACCAACTATCTCCTCAAATGATAAAGAAACCTCCTATAACTTCTATACATAAGGATCCATAATCATATCAACCTATGAAGAGTGATCATGTAGAGAATGAATAGGAGAGTCAGAGTGAGCCCTCACAACAATTGAAGAAGATATAGATCATCAAAGATGTCTCCCAAATCTGCTATGTGTGACTCCACAAACAAACATGAAATATCTGTCAAGAAGTCATCCATTGCTGTTGGAGCTAGAAGAGTAGGTGTACCCTATTGTGCTTGACCTATCATTGTGGAAATGGATGAAGTATTCACTTCAACAAAGAGAAGAAAAATATCATTGATGATGTCTCCCACATCCTCAATGTGAGACTCCATGAATAGACCTGCAATATTTGGAAGGAAGTCATCCCATGAAGCTGAAGTAGGGAGACATATTGTTTCCTGCTACACTAAATTAGATGCATCTGTGGCTGGAACTAGATCAATAGTAGCAACAAGAGCATTAGGATGTGACATCTCAACTAGAGAGGATGTAGCTACAGCTAGAGGTAAAAGATCTTTTGGGAATGGGGGAATGTGTGGATCTCCCTACATCTCCCAAAGATAGATCCAAATATCATATAAATCAATTGACTTCATGTCATCAAGTGAATCCATAACCTCCATATCCATATGTAGAAAGAGAGCACGAAAAATGATGGAACCATTTTCACCATTGTATGAAAGTCCTTTTTCATATGGAAATGCATTATGTTGACCAAGATAAGTGAGAATCAATTGACTCTACTACTTATAGTTTTTTGTTTTTAAGGTAGTGAAATCTTCCTCATCCATGATGTATTAATCAATGTACCCCCCAAAATGCAAAAATATAAATTAACCCCCCTAAATGTATGATTTGGGCACTTTATACTTAGTGCATGTACAATAGCCAATTTAGGGCCTATTTATGAAAGTAGTATTTCTATCCACATAACCCTATAATTTGATTGTAGATATAGAAATTAGACAAAAAATTAAGCACCTTCAAAAAAAATAGAAACTAAAAATGTGTCTAGATGAGCCCATACTAAGCCTTTGAAGTTACAAAAATTGCAATTTGCAATTTGCAGAAAACTTCAGGAATAGAGGTATCAAACATCCTACACCAATGTGTAGATCACAAAATTCTACCCCAAAAAAATTTTTTTTTTTGCAAAATGCAGTTCATATGAGGGAGATATCGCTATTTGAAAATCACCTCTACAATAATTTTTTCTAAATTACTACTGTCATGCCTCCAAAAATTAGATGACTCTAGATTTCACCTTAGATGTCCAATTTTGGTGAAGCAAAAGTCAATTTGGTCTTTTTTTGACTTTTTAAATACGATGCCAATATTTGTTTGGCACTAGCAAGTTCCAATTTTCACCTACAAAAAATCTCTCCTCTATAAGCCAGATGGCCAAATTTTTTTTGAAGAAAATGTGCTGATCTGAAAAATAATGTAGAGAAATTCCAAAGACTAAAATAATGAAATATGCAAATCTAAAAATTAAATTTAGAGATCTAAAATGATCATACCAATTTTGAAAATTGGGCCTTTAGGTTCCAATTTCCAAATTTTTTTTGCGTCAAATTCAACTATGGCCTAGGATAGGTGAATTTATAGTCAAATTTCATTGAATCAACATTCCAGATTCACTAACAAGGTCTACTTTAGCTCTATATTCTCCCAATGACTGTGATACTTTGGATCTGGGTCGAGGTGTCCTCAGAGAGGTGAAGTAAGATTTGTCTTGAATGGCTATGTGAAGAGAAATTCCTCAAGCTTTAATACCATGTAATAATTTGGTATAGATGTGATACCAAATAAGAATTTTCCTTAGGAAAAAATCACTCAAGATCAAGGAACTCAAGCACAAGCACAAGCACAAAAGTAGACCAACAAGGTATGATTAGAATAACAATATCAAAATGAATTGATGTAATGTCATCTACATACACACTAGGAGTGCCTGAATATAAAGACCTCTGGAATATTTCTAGAATGTCTAGGAGTTAGCACACTAATAAGTCTTACAACAAGGCACATGTTGAGTAGGAGTGGATTATCCTCCATTAAGCATAGGAGTTAGTGCAATGATGAGAGGATAAGAGTGTAGCACATAAAATTATGTTGTAGACACCATGTGCTAAAATAGGATTGTGAATAACTATGTTGTTTACATGACAACTCAGTTAATTATGCAAACTCCAGTGTTGGAGATACCATGTGTTAAATTAGAGTTGCTTACTCTAGTGTTGTCAATATGACAACTCATAAGAGTATGCAAGCTCCTAGGTGTCAAATTAATAAATAATAAAATAATGCATTGACCTAAGTAAACATAAGTAAAGTGTAATAAGTAGATACTTATTTACACCAAAAAATTTGTATCTCCACCTTCATCTCAACCTCCACTTCAATCTAAAGTTTTAGCTCCACCTCAACTAAAACCTAAGCCTAAATTGAAGCCTCAACCTAAACCTCAACAAAAACCTAAGAAAAAATGGCCTCAATAACTTTTGATTACCTTTGATGATTCTAAGATTATTAGAGGTCCTAATGGTCCCCTTTATATTTATGCTAAGATTGCTGAGATAACCACTCATGGTTGTCTTGTTGGTCCTACCTGCTTAGTCAATGTTATTACAAAAGAAAATACTTTTATGAAAATTTTGCAACATGATTTTTATGATAAATTAGATGTATGGATTCAAACTTGTAATGGTTTTCTTTATCCATCATTTGGTTCTATTGATTTGTTGGTTGAACTTTATGGAAAAATTATGAACACTACCTTTGTTGTTATTCCTACTTCTGATCAGTTTCAAGTTAAGCTTGGTTTACCATGGTTAAATGCCATGCATGATGTTGCTTCATGTATTCATAAATATCTTAAGTATTTTTATGATGATGAAGTGAAGATGGTTAATCATAGTTTATATCATACCTCTAGACCCAAGGATTCTGTTACCATTGACTTCTTTTGGCCTTCATTACCTAATTCATGTCCTTTTTGACCTAACCACCTTTTTCACTCATATCAAGTCTATAAGCATTGCAATATTTTTGAGTTAAGTTTACCTCCTATGGACCTTAATCATGGTCTTTTTCCTACACCTTTCATACCTCCTTTATCTATGGCTTCTAGAACTATTAATCAAGCTCCTCCTATTGCTTGTCAACCTCCTGATAATACTATAGAACTTGTGAAGGATTCAATAATTTTTCCTCCTAGTTCTCAACAAATTACAAGGAAAAATGTAATCAATCTACTAACAAAAAATGTAAGAAGCGTCATGCTCAAGCTAAAGCTCATAATTCTATTATTCAAAAATCTTTACCTTCTTTGGATACAACTATGTATGATGTGTTAGAAGAAGTTGTTGCTAATGCTGATATTAAGATGGATGATTCTAATGATTCTATCTTCTCTTATATCCTATTTTGATTAATCTAGATGATGAAGATACTCTTGATGATATTGATGATGTTAATGATAAATATAGAACTATTTAAATTTGCATTGATTTACCTAATATGCTTTCCTCACAATTGATACTTATACCTAATGTTGAACATTGTGATTCTCAAGAGGATCCTTGTTTGGAACTGGCTACCATTCCTACTATGTTGGATATAGTCCCTCTTACAAGTTACTCACCTTCCCTAAATGATATAGAACAAGATGGGGAGAGTAGGTGGCACACTTGATTGGATTGTTCTTTATGGAAGCCTTTGTTGTGTGTTTGTCAGTTGTATTGCATTTCTTCTATGATGTATTTGCTAAATGTTGTTAGATTATTTTATATGATCTTTGTTCCTTTGTTAGTGCAAGGTGATAAAAGAATCAAACCTATTGCACCATTCCTCTATATGTAATTCTATTCTTCCATATGTTGTTTCATGTTATGTTGTACTTGTCCTATTGTTCATACATGTTTCCTTGTGTAATCTACTTGGATCATTGACTTGGTAGCACTAACTCTTTCTGGTCAATAGGTCTTGGTCTAAGAAGATTCTTCTTCATATCTCTTATGTGATCTTTCCTCCTTTGTGATTGTAGTTCTCCTTTCTTTGGGAAATGTTGTCAATTTATTTGCAATAATATCATATATATATTATCTTATGATCATATTGACCCTAGGTGGAATGTAATCAATAGAGTTTTTTATCTTTTTGTCAAAGCCATTACTCTCGTTAAAGTGTCAGTAATGACTTTAACATGGGGAAATATGCTCTACTCACTTATTGCAAACACACACACACTTTTCAATACGTATTTATTATTTTTTAAGATACCTTTTCTCCTTTTTTGGATTAGTGACTAATCCTTAAAGCATGGATTTACATTTTAGGGTTTCTTGATCCCTTCAGTTTCAAATATATTTTTGATCCCTTAAGGTTGAAGGTGCCCTTAAGATTGTATCTCTTTTTCTTTTTGGTTTTACTCTTATAGAATAGAATATTCTTGAGGGTAAATCCTTGATAGGTTGACTAGTGAGTAGTCACATTCACTAGGCAGTTCAATTCCATCTTTCTAGTTGCATAGTTTCCTTGTGTGGTTCATAGTGAGACATTTATTTATATTTAGTTTTCATTGGATGAGATAATCACACTCTTTTTATTTTTCTCTTTTCTAGAGATGTCTCTCTTTTTGTGATCTTAGAGTTGATGAAGACTTAGGTCTTTGGGCACTTGAGGATCTCTTTGCCTCTTTGATTTTAATAAGATTATCTTTTCATTATGATCTACTTAACCAAGAATTATTATTGAGTCCATACTCTTGCCAAAGTGGGGGCTAAATGCATCATTTTAAATAAGAGTATTTAGTCCTTCAAGTAAGTGGTCTAGGGTCATGTCAAATGCCTTGAATGGGTTTTTGGATGGATCTAGATGTTTTTCCCTATTTTGCCTCTCTCTCTCTCTCTCTCTCTCTCTCGCTCTCTCTCTCTCTCTCTTTCAAGCCTCTTTCTAATAAATTTCTCTGTGAAACTAAGGACTTTGAGGGTCAAGGATAACCTCTTAGGTCAAGGTTGACCTTGACCCTAACCTAGGTTAAGGATGACCTCGACCCTAACCTAGGTTAAGGATGACCTCGACCCTAACCTATGGCAAGGTCAACCTCATCCCAAACCCCAGGTTCATTTTTCAATTTTTCAAAGTTTTGGGATCATAGGCTTCAAAAAGTTTCTTTTCCCACTTTTGGGTAAGCTATTTCAAGTTTTAAAATGGAAGACTCTTAAATTTCATTTAATTGAGGTCTATTTCTAGGGATTAAGTTTAATTGGGATTTAATGCTCCCATGTCGGCCTTGTCTAGGATTTTGTGTCCTAGATGTCTATATAAGGAAGCCTTCTTTCCTCATTTGGGGATCCATCTATTATTCATGAATATACAATTATTATGTGACTATCCTCCTACATGAAGTGAATATATACTTTCCACCAACCATTAAGGTTTTCAAGAATTTAAGTATTCAAGATTCATCAAGGAGATCCATTATTAGCCATTGAAGGATTAAATCTCTATGGAGCCCTCTTGTTGAAGATTTCTCCATCCATTTTCATCCAAGCCCTTTCCTATGCAAATATACATTCAAGATTGGTGTTGAAGATCTAATGCCATTGATTTGAGACATATAAAATGCATTTCTATATTCGTTTGGAGCATCCATACTTGTGGATTCAAGGATTTGAATCCACAAGGATTTCAACGTAAGAAAGGTTAATAGTTTCATTTACTTTATTAATGCATAATTCCAAAAATGGGTTTGACTAAGGCAAACCCCCATGCAAACAAACAAACCATTTTTCTTGTAGATAAATGTGTGGAACAACAAATTGAAGAGAAGATTTGGATACCATTTTGGTTGAACATATGAGATCTAGAAATGAAAATTTCATCAAAACAGTGTAGGTGAAGGTCAACTTTTCTAGGTACAATTGTGCCCCGAGGTAAGATTATGCCCCACTATCAGGGTCAAAGTTGACCTCCCTTGAAAGGGACAAAATATTTTTGGGTTTTCTACGTCTTGACATCTCCAGTCTAGAACAAGTTGCACTAAAACTATACATAGACATCAAAAATTAGTATTTTCATATTTCAAGGTTAGTATTTGTCTTTTATCTATTTTAGGATTTATGAACATACTCCTCAAAATAGAAAGATCATAGGACCTCTTTTCTCCCTATTCTCCATTACAAGATCGATTTATACATTGATCACTTTCTAATGCTTAATAAATTTGGATCATTCCTTTTGGAAATTAGGGTTAATAAAGGAAATAGTATTTTCTTTTTTTTCACCCTCTCATGAGTCCCTACATAGTTGATGCATAGAGTGTCTGATCAGGACCTATTGTACCTGCATTATCTCATGATCTTAGTTACAGTCCTCTCCACTATCTAGCATGAGTGTTAACCATGTACATGTTCTTTATGTGTGTTTATGGGTGGATCATTATCTCCATTAGCATAATAGGAGTGGACTTATGGGTCTCACATGGCTGGGAGATGTAGCAACCTATACCACTAATGGGAACTAGTGTACAAAGATGGTCTACTGCCAGTTGTGATCGATGCTTGATTTCACTTGATTTATCTACCTGGTTCTAGAGTATGTTCCCTTGCGATTTATGCTTTAATTAGAATGGTTGGATATCATGTATAGAGCATGTTAGATTATTTGATGCATTGTTTATTTATGATGTTTAGCATATGGTTAGATGATGTGATTCACTTAGTTGGACATATATTACTTTAATATTGGTTTTAGCATTTAGATGTTCTTTTTCTTATGATGTTGTTACGTTGTAGTAGTGACACCCTCATAAGACAACTCTGACTATCTAGTTGGCAGTTTGAGATGTTACACATGGGGGTGGCTACGACCTTTGAGGTCTCATGGTTCTATTATGGTTGGGGGGACTCACTCATGAGTTTAGTTGTTTTTGTACATTGTGATGTTACTTTCAACATGTCTTTCATTTATTGCTTTGGTTTAGATGGTTAGTTGTATTCCTATCTTGCCACTCTTGTGCTCAAGTGTCTAAGCCTCAATTTGTGGATCTTCACTCCTTGATGTGGAGGTTCTAACTCTTACTCTTCCTTTTGGATGTTTAGTGGAATGCTTCTTGCATTCTTGGGTGACATGGCTTCAAAATTGGGTGATGCTAGAACGTATCACACACCCAAAGGAGATCTATCATATGATACTGGAAAGTATTGCATGCCTTAGGGAATTTTATCATATGATATTGGAAAGTATCACATGCCCATTGGAGAACTTTTGTACAATATTGGAAGAGTATGAAATGACCATAGTCAACTTTATTGCCCAGACCTTAAAAGTATTGCACAACCTTTTGAGAAATGACATATAATAGTAGTGAAGTATCACCTAGGCTATTTGAAAATGTCACTTGGGTTGTGAGAAAACCTACTTGGGTGACCAGTGATTACTTTTTGACTTGGCCAAAAGTTTTCAAGTGGTGATTGGGATACCCTTCACAAAGTTCGTGAACCCTAGTGTTGGACAATTTGAATCAAGGCTATTTCAGATTTGAATGGATTCTTGATCTTCGTAGCTTTGTCATTTTTGGTTAGTAGTGGTGCTTGGAGATTTGTTGGTGTTTGGATGTTTGTTTAGTCTTTCATTGTGATATTTATGATCCTTGTATGTTGATCGTTATGGGTATCCATACTTGTTTAAATTTTTTTTATCTTGGGTTCTATTTATCCTTGTTCCAAGGATCTCTGGGTAGGGCATTACATCTGGTATCAGAGCCCATTTTGCAAAATTGGTATCATTGTGTTATGCTTCTAATATGTTGTTGTTATGTTTTGTTAGTTTTGATATCTTGTTTTGATTCATGCTTGTGACTTATGATTTTTACATATGATTATAACCTTATCTTATTGCTTCCATAGTGATGCCTCCTATACGTAGATCCAGTGGTTGGGGTAGTAACCAATAGAATAACCATGAAAAAGAAAAACAAGAGGAGGAATGTCAAAATGGTAGGAAAGAACAGTGTAACAACAATCAAGGTGGAATTGGGGCATTGATTCCTTTGCTATAGGAGATTATAGCTTGGTTGGGATCTTGTGTGGAGGGACACCAACAAAATTGTGGCCAAGAAGATTGATCTCATCATGGAGATTTCCATATGCAAAATCATAGAGAGGAGCATGAGGATGAGTGTGAGCATGAGCGTGAACATTCTTACACACCACCTAGTGGTAGAAGGCACCATTAGGGAGGTCAAGATCGTGATGGTGAGGATTTCATCTATTTGGATATTATGAAATATCTTTAGCAATCTAAACTACCATTCTATGATGGTAAGGGAGGTGGCCTTAGGTTGAGACTTGGTTATTAGATATGGAATGTTGCTTTTCCATGTATCCATATATGACCAATTTGAGGGATTTCTATGATGGTATGCAAATGAGAGACTACACATCTATTTCATGGAATATAGAGGGGCAAACACTTTAGATCAATATAGAAAATCTCAAGATCTTTGAGGAGAGATTGAATGAGAGGTTCCTATCCCCTCAATTTAGGGAGGCTAAGCTCAGGATTACTCATGCTATAATAATGATGAGATACTCCTTACTCAGCATTTTGTCTATGGTCTAAAGGACTCCATCATTGGAGAGGTTTGGATGTATCAACCTAGTCCATACTTATCCTTGTTGCTAAGAAGGCACAAATTGTAGAGATTAATTTGGCTAGGGGGTTTAGTGGAAAATTAGGTTCTCTAAACCATAGTGCATTGACTTTAGGAAAAAATGCATAAGGAAAAGGCCAAACCGAACCATCACCCTCACAAGGTGGTGATTGTCATGGAAATCAACAACAAGGGTATTAGACTAAGGGTGGACATAATTTAGGTGTCTTAGGGAAGAAAGGAGATGACTAGAGCCATTCCTAGAAGTCTCAGTAGAATCAAACCACTTAGAGTAGTCAACAAAAATCTAGCAAGGGAAGTGCACCATATTTTAGTGCTACCCAGGGTGGAGGTTGACTTGGTTCTAGCTATGCATGAGAATTTTATTCTTGTGGCCAACTCAGCCATAAATCAAAAAGATTCTCTAGCAAGACTTCCTTAGTACCTAGTAGAGGTTTAGCTAGGTCAAAGCCTACTATAGGAGATGTAGGTAAAAACCATCTAGTATTTGTGGGTGTTGATAACCGTCATGCTAACAACTAGGGTACTGTAGTCGAGGCTATAGGTACATTGCATGGTATTTCATCTTTAGTATTATTTGAATTAGGTTATATACATTCTTTTATTTCACCCTCTCTTGTTCAATGATGTGGGATAGTGGCATCATGTCAGGTCAATAGGTGGAAATTTGAGTTAGCCACAGGATCCAAAGTGGTTGTCAACTCCTTGGTCAGTGGTTGTAGATTGACCTTGGGTACCTTCACTAACATAGTGGATCTTCACATCCTACCACTAGGATCATATGATATTGTGTTGGGCATGGATTGGTTAGCCTCCCATTAAGAGAATATAGATTGTTGATCTAAGTTGATGCTTTGTTTTGATGACATAGGTAGGTAGGTGGAGCTTTTTGGGTTTTATAAAATAGTCTCACTTTGGATGATCTTAGCTAACTAGATGAAGTAGAGTGTGTAGAAGGGATGTCAAATATTTGTAGTATCTTTCAGTGATCTTAAGGAGACTAAGAGCCATATGGTGACACTTAATGATCACCCACTCCTTCACGAGTATGCAGACATGTTTCTTGATGAGATACCTAGTATGCCACTGTAGCATGACATTGATTTTTAGATTGATCTCATACTAGGAGAAAAAGTAATTTTAAAAGCTCCTTATAACATGACAACTAAAGAATTGAGTGAGCTTAGATTGTAGTTGGAGGAATTGTAGGCCAAGGACCATATTCATCCTAGTATATCCCCATGGGGTGCACTAGTCATCTTTGTGAAGCCAGATGTATCATAGCATTTATGCATTGACTACTGATAGTTGAATAAGGTGATGATGAAGAACCTATATACTTTACCGAGGATAAATAATTTATTCAATTAGATGAAGGGAGTCTGAGTATTATAAAAGATTGATCTTAAGTCGAATACCATCAGCTTTATATTTATGAGGCTAACAGTCATTGGATAACTTTTTGTACATGTTATGGGCATTATGAGTTCATAGTTTTACCCTTTGGGTTAACCAATGTGCCATCAGTGTTTATGAGTTTGATGAATGGAGTATTTTTTATGTACCTTGATTAGTATGTCATTGTATTCTTGGATGACATATTCATCTATTCTAAGATTGTAGAGGAACATGAGGTCCAATTATGCCAAGTGTTGTAGTTCTTGTGAGATCATTAGTTGTATGGAAACTTGCGTAAATGTGGATTTTTCTAGTCAAACATGGAGTATTTGGGGCATATCATCACTAATGATGGTATTATAATGGATCCAGAGAAAATAAAAGCTATTATGCATTGGATGATACCAACTAATATTTTTTAGGTTTATATTTTGATTGAATTGGCAAGTTACTACCATTGATTCATGACAAATTTTTCACATGTAGCTCATCCCATTACTTCTCTTCAAAGGAAAGGGAAGAAGTATGTTTGGTTAGACTAGTGTGAGGAAACATTTACTACTCTTAAGAAGTTTTTGGCTAGTGCACTAGTCCTCGCAATGCCTAATCCTATAGGCAATTTTATGGTTTGTATAGATACTTTGTTGGAAGGTGTGGGTGTAGTTTTAATGTAGGATAGTTATTTGATTGCACATGAGTCCAAAAAACTCAAGGTCCATGAGCTAAACTACGCCACTCATGATTTAGAACTTGCAACCATGGTCCATACACTTTTGCATTGGAGGTATTTCCTTTAGGGACACAAGTTTGAGTTGTATAGTGATCATAGGAGCTTGCAGTATATCTTTAATTAGCCAAACTTGAATGCATGAAAAAGTCAATGGATGGAGTTCTTGTGTGAGTGGATTTTCAAGGACATATCTTGGAGGCTTTTCCTAGTGACACATGGTATTAGGAGGTGAGAGCAAAGATCGAGTCTGGATGAACCCTTGAGGGGAAGTTTTTACATTATCTGCTTGAGTTCAATGGACTGCTGTGACACTTGGCCCCTATCTATTTACTACTGCTTGGTGATCTTCATACCTTAATTTTGTCAAAAGAACATTGTGCACCATATTTTTCACATCTAGATGTTAAGAAGATGCATTCCAATCTTAAACAGTTGTACTTTTGGGTAGGGATGAGGCATGGTGTTTCTAATTTTTTTGCTCGATGTCTCAAGTGCCAAAGAGTGAAGATAGAGCATCAACATCTAGTGGGTCTTTTGCAACATCATACCATTCCAAAATGAAAGTGGGATACCATATATATTTATTTCATCATGGCGCTACCTATGTCATCACAATGACATGATTGTATCATGGTGATAGTGGAAAAGCTATCCAAGGTAGCACATTTTTCACCCATGAGAACATCATAGATGACTTCTTCAGTAGTACATGTTTTCTTGGAGGGCATTGTTTGATTACAAGAGATCCCTTATTGGATAATTTTAGATAGAGATCTAGTGTTTACTTCAGCACTATGCATGTCTCTCCAACATGTTTTGGGTGCACAACTCAATTTTAGCTTGGCTTACCAGCCAGAGACTGATGGTCAGACAAAGAGAGTGAACTAGGCTCTAGAAGACATGCTTCACATGTATATGATAGATAAGTAAGTGAAGTGGGAGGATTATTTATACCTTGAGTTTGCATATAATAATGGGTATCATAGTTCTATTGGCATGTCACCTTTTCAAGCCTTGTATGGTAGACTATGTCATACCCCTTTGAGTTGGGATCATTTGGATGATCGAGTAATTCTAGGTCTAGAGATGCTTCAAGATATGGAGTTGTAGGTTGTTCACATTAGAGAGAATTTGATTACTACTTAGGATAGGTAGAAGAAGTATTTAGATTCCCATAGGTTGGATCATTACTTTTCCATTGGTGACAGGGTGTTTTTGAGAGTGCATCTGAGGAAGAGCCCCATTCATTATGGGAAAGGCTCTAAGTTGGTGCACATTTTGTCAAACCATTTGAGATCCTTGAGAGGATTAGTTATGTTTCTTATCAACTACCATTTCCACCTAGCCTATTACACATCCATGATGTTTTCCATGTTTCTTTTTGAGGTAGTGTATTCTTGATGTGACCTATGTTCTTGATTGGGATGCTTTACAGGTGGAGAAAATGAAACATTCTTTAGAGTTCATTCATATCCTTCAGCATTGGAGGCTGACTTTGAGAGGTCAAGACATAGAGTATGTAAGGGTCTAGTGGGACTTGAGTGATGAGTCTTTCTCTACTTGGGAAGATGCTACACAACTGAGAGATTTGTACCCCAATCTTTTTGTAGGCTTCCAAGAGTAAGCTTATGCCTAGTGCAGGAGGATGCAGTGTCTCTCATTTTGCTACTCTATACCTTGTTATATTTTGATCTAAGAGATACTTGTTACTAATATTATTTTTACATTTGAGATGACCTAATGGTTATATGTTATACTTTGATATCTAGTATCATAGATGTTAGATTACTATGCTATTCAGTTGATCATATCTACATGACAATGCCTTTTTGAGATGATAGTATGTTTATGATGATATCTGGTTACCCAGTAGTTGGACATATCCTTTGATTATGTTTATACACTGGATTTAATGTTATGGTTATTTATTTCATTTTTTCTTTGTGATTCTCTATGCAAATGTGAGTGATGTAAATGGATTAATTCAATATAATTAAATAAATGGTTAAATTGGCTCATTTAAAGCATTTATTGCTTTGGCTATGCTATTATATGCAATTGCACTTGATCATTTATTGTAGTGTGCAAGATTTATAACCCTAGTAGTGTCACATGGAGTGAGTGGTTCAACTATTCATATTTAACCAATGTCATCACTGTATGGTCGACATATACTATTTAATTGTTAAAATTAAATATTTTGGTGATTTATTAAATTTGGACTCATTTTCATTATGTGATTAGACCCGTGAGCATGTTTGTGCATTTAGAGGTTTGCATTTATCATGAAATTTATTAAGAAATTCTATAATTTTGGTTTAAGGAAATTTCGGGCTTTATTTTTAAAATTAACTTTAATTCCCAACAACTTTATCATAGATGAATTCCAATTACTTGGAATAAACTATTTTCATTTGGGTCAAATTAGTATTTTAACTAGGTTAATTGGTTATTTACCTAATCCATTATTCACTTTAAAAGTGAATATGTATCCAAAAAGGAATTTTATTCCTCACTTCTCACTTTCTAAAATAAGAAAATTGAGAGCTTTTCCCAAATCCTCTTTTGTAGGATTGAATTTTTTTTTTTGTAGGAGCTAAGGGTGTGGGATCTTTTCAAGATCAATCTAATTGGATATAGCTCAAGTAGATATTGGATTTCCATGACTTTAGGCATCTTTCACTAGTTATTAATTTTATTGGGCTATTTCTTATATTTGCCCTTTTGGCTTTCAAGTAGGGCTCTCCCATTTTTATGTTTCAACTCAATTTCAGCTTTCATTTCTTGTAGATGTATGTTAGGAGGTTGAGAACTAGTGTTCTCCTCCATTCTTGATTACTAGTTCTGCCCAGTTGGTCAGGTACGAATGTTTCCCTAATTTTGAAGATGAGGGTTTAGGGTTCCACACTATTATGTTGGCCATTTTTTCATATGGGTTTTATCTTTGTTGATTTTAGTCAACGTTGGTTTTGGAGAGTTTTACATGTCAATTTGTGTGCCATCCAATTTTCTTACATTTTCTTGGCATGATGTTGGTCATGGACATGGATTATCCATAGGATGTCAGTTAAACCACTTTTTCACTTTTGTGTTGCATTGGGATGCATATCACATTTGTACTCCTGAGCTTGTATTAAGCTTAGTTCTATTTTTCTTATGTTGTCATTCAACCCTTGTTTTATGATCTTTGTGATGGTGGTACACCCACACATGAGCACATACACATGTATTTGTCAGGTGCTTGTGAGGCCTAAACTCCCAGTTGTATTTTGATGGAGTTATCTTCATTGGGGTTGGGTTGGGAATGTGCATTGCCTATAGGCACTCATCATATGATGAACATGGGAAGGGTAGGTTAGCAACATGGAGGGGCTTCTACTGCAACCCTAGTGAATATTTCCTAGATTGGCATGAAGAAGACTTTAATTAAGTGATAACTAAATAAATTATTGGGTAATAAATGTAAGATAATAAAATGTTATTTGAGCACTTGGTTAAGTTCAAAGAAACATGATGTGCACCTCCCTAGGGGAGTTGATGCTTCCAATACTAGCTCAAGCTTCATGATGCCAAGTGACTAACCCTCTAGCGAGTCCCTACATAGTTGACCCATAGAGTGTCTGATCAGGACCTTTTGTACTTACATTGTTTCATGATCTTGGTTGTATTTCTCTCTACTATCTAGTGGTGTGAGTATTAGCCATAAATGTGTGTTTTATGTGTGGTTGGTTGGATAATTATCTCCATTAGCATGGCAAGAGTGGACCTATGGGTTTCACTTGGTTGGGAGGTGTAGCTATGCATAGCCTTGTCAGGGATTGGTGTATAGAGACAATCTACTACGAGTTATGATTGATGCTTGATTTCACTTGGTTTACCTAGAGTTCTAGAGTATGTTCCTTTGTGGTTTATGATTTAATTACAATGCTTGGATACCATGTTTAGATGATGTTAGATTATTTGACGCATTCCTTATTTACAATATTTAGCATATGGTTAGATGATGTGATTCACTTAGTTGGAAATCTATTGCTTTATTAGTTTAGCATTTAGATGTTCTTGTTCTTATGATTTTACTACATTATAGTAGTGACACCCTCATAAGATAGCTCCAACTATCTAGTTGGCAGTTTGGGATGTTATGTTTAGGGGATGACTAGGGACTTTGAGGTCTCATGATGCTATTATGGTTGGGAGGGACCGCACATGAGTTTAGGTATTTTTGTACATTGTGATGTTGCTTTCTACATGTTTTTCATTTATTTCTTTGGTTTAGATGGTTAGTTGTATTCCTATCTTACTAATCTTGTGCTTGAGTGTCAAAGCCTTGATTTGTGGATTTGGTACTCCATGGTGTGGAGGTTCTAACTCTTATTCTTCCTTCTAAGTGTTTGGCAAAAAGTTTCTTGCATTCTTGGGCAATAGGGCTTCAACATTGGGGGATACTGGAAAGTATCACATGCATAAAGGAGATCTATCATCTGATACTGAAATGTGTCACACACCTTAGGGAATTCTATCATACAATACTAGAAAGTATCACATGCTCATTATGGAACTATTGTATGATACTGGTAGAGTATCACATGACTATAGTCACCTCTATCATCCAGACCCTGAATGTATCGCATGACCTTTTGAGAAATGTTGTTTGATACTAGTGAAGTATCACCTAGGCTATTTGAAAAGTTCACTTGGGTTGTGAGAAAACCTTCTTGGGTGACCATTGGGCACTTTTCAACTTGACCAAAATGTTTCAAGAGTTGATTGGGATACACTTGATAGAGTTCTTGAACCCTAGTGTTGGACCTTTCAAATCTAGGCTATTTTGGATTTGAATGCATTCTTGATCTTTGTAACATTATCATTTTTGGTTAGTAGTAGTACTTGGAGTTTCACTAGTGTTTGGATGTTTGTTTAGTCTTTTGTTATGATCTTTGAGATCCTTGTATGTTGATTGTTATGTGCATCCATACTTGTTTCAACAAAAAATTCTTGGTTTTTATTTGTACTTATTCCAAGGATCTCTGGATAGGGCATTACAAGATCAAGTATGAGTTTTAATAGTGAGAAATTATTGTATGTATACCTATACTTGTGAAGAACTTTATTTCTTATTTCATGTTAGGATAGTATTCTTTTATTGCATACTTTGTATTTGATTTGCCTACTACTAATAGGGTTGAAGAAACTTCCTAACAGGGTTAAGGCTTTTAACAGGGCCTAGTCCTCTAACAAGGACTCAAGACACTACATGTACTTTATAGATTCCTAACAAGTTCAATATCCTTAACATGATTCTTTTGTTTTATGGATCATCTTGTGGGTATCATCCCAACCAAGGTTTTCCCTTGGATAAGGTTTTCCTAGTTAACCAATTAATGGTGCTATGAGTTCTCTTTGTGTATGGCTATATGTATTGTTCAACGTTGTTGGTTTACTTTCATATGAAAGTAATAAAGTAATTAAAAATATTCAATTGTTGGCAAACATTTGTAGAATACCGATTCACCCCACCCTCAATATTATCTATTTCTAACAAAAATTGTCCAAATGATGTAAATTATTGACAAGGACCTTTAGGGGAAATAACTACCCAACCACCTTACATAAGAGATGCCCTAACCAAGATGCGGGGTTGGACACCCATTGTACAAAGAGAAGTTCTAAACATTGGAGTTTTAAAGGGATTTTTAGCATATTTTGTGTACTTTTCATCATAGTGGATAGTTAGAGGATTCAAATTGATGCTATAATACTTGGTGTGAGTAGTTTAGATGTTTTCTTAACCCTATGTGGCATTTGATATATTTTTTGTGTACATTTGCTTTCATTTTGTAAATATTCTTGTTTTTGCACTGTTGTTGGTTCTATCTTGGTAGTTGGCAAAGATGGGGTTCTAACTCACTTTCCAAACACCCATTCTAAATGGTCTCTTGGGAATTGTGACTAGAATCCATGTATATTCATTTTTTAGGATCTTGGGCCCTCAAATTCATGGAAGTTATTTTTAAAGTCTTTCCCTAGGTGAGCCTATGGTGAGTTTGGCTAGGGATGACCAAAGTGAAAATGGCATAACTTGTAGAGGTTGATAGGTAGGGCCATAATTAATTTTGGAGATTGAATATAGTAGTCTTGCTAAGGTATGGTGAAGAAGGTGTCTTCATACCAATCCAATTGATATCCTTACACTTTCCAACTTGTAGAGCTAGCAGTTAGGGCCTAGTAACCCTTAAATTCACTCAAATTGAGTTAGGGTACTATATAGAAGGTGGTGACCACAAGACCCCAAAAATAATTGAGGAGTTGGTTTATTATCCAATAATCCTAAGAAAAATTATAGGTTTTATTTCGATGGATTAGGATAAAATCTCTATTTTCTTAGAATAGAAGACCTAATTGGGGCTAGTAGACTTTTAGGCCTCTATGTGAATAATTGATGAAATTAGACTAGAGTTTGAACCAAGTGGGGCTCCTAACACCCCTAGTTGGTTAATTTTAAGTATTTGGAAATTACTCCATGCCTTTACAAGGATAAGTACAAGTTTTGGAGGTTAAGAGCCTTTATGATGGTTTAAGGGCTATGGTGAGTGGAGCAAAAATGTATTAAAATTTGGCTTGATTTTCTTGGTAGTTGGGTTGTATAGGAATACCAAGGGATCCTTAGATAATAAAGGTCCTATTTATTAAAAGTGGTGAGGTGAAGACACCATAGAAGTTTTTCAAGAAGACTAAGAGCATGTACCAATGATTGGTTCATCGAACCTCCCTATCCTTCACCACGTTAGATCTAAAAGGAGTTCAAAAGGTGATTTGAAAGGTTGAGAAAAGATTCCAAGTGATATTATGAAAATCATATCTTTATGTCTTTAAAAGGTATTTAGCTTATTTGTAAGATTCGTTTGGAACTATTTGAAGTTAAACTCTATTTTCTAGATATGGAAAAATCATAAATTTACAATGTCAATGAGAGACTTAAGTTTCAATTCAATAAAAATATATTATGTCAATGGAAGATGACACTAAGGGAGTATTTTTACAAACCCTTGATGGATTCTTACATGTTGAAGATATTAGAGATCACATACACTACAAGTATGAAATTATTGGAAGCTTTAACATTTGCAAAATATTTATAATAATGATAGGTCATTCAAGGAGGATTTCAAATATTTAGAAAACATAAAAAAATAGTACATGTAATGGAATTTGAAGAGTTTGAGGAGATCACATGGATTGGATAGTTTAAAAGCTAAAATGTAGTGTTAATAAACATTAATCATGCCAAAGATTGTAGAAAACAAACCGTCTTAACACTTAGATTAGACTAGAAAATCAAAAATATCAAAGAGAATGCAAACTAAAATAAGCATTCAAAAATAATTCTTTATATTTGGATGTAGTCCAAGGACATAATTTATAATCAATGATGGATTCTCTAGCTTTAAGGAATGAGATACAATAAAAAATGGAGGATGAAGGATTTAAAGATATGGAATTATGTAGAGATTTTGGCATTATAATGATAATTTAGTAATTTTAAGGCTCTCAACTATTATTATAACATTACTTATGATTTTTAATGATTTATGAAGGGGAGAAAATTAAATTTATAAGATAATGGGAGGTGAGATGGATGGTTGAGAAATAACTCTATTAGTGTCTTCGAGATTCAAGAAATAACTCTAGGAGTGTCTTCTAGATTGTTTTCTCTATGTTTTCACCCTCATATTTCTTGGAAGCTACCTCTTTCTTAGCACTAAATTCTTTCCTAACATTAACCTCTTGCTTGGGTGCCATTTGAAAAGGAATCTCAAATTTAGGAACAAAACTCGACTTAAAACTTTTCAAAGCTTGAAAATGCAACCTTGTAGCTCACTCAATTTTTCTCCAAATCCTTTTGCACCTTGGAAATGGTGTTTCATAGAGAATGATTTATTAGCTTTAATATCTTATTTGTTTTATTCCTCTTTTAACTATGATTGCTGATTTTAGACACTTTGCACAAGTGGATACTTCTCCACTTCCCTTACCCATCACTTCAAACATTCTACAATCAATGCCTTGAACTTTGATGTACAAAAAAAGGCTTATTTCACCTTTTCAAGATGTTTATTTCATACTTTCTCTATGTGGTTCATTAATCCCTTTGAGAATGATGAAAAATTATCACTTTGCACTCCCCTCTCAAAGGTACCTTCAAAATAGTGAAAATTGCTATTTCATGGCCAACTTGTGTTAGTATGTTTGATTTTGAAAAAATCAGCAATTCGCAAGCCTTCTATATTTAGTCATCCAAAATAGAAAAGCATTTATACTTCACGAGTCACTATCCTTGTATCACCCGAAATAGAATTTTTTTCCATTTTTTAGGTACTCCTAATCTCTTCCTTTAAAATGGAAAAAATATACTTGCCTACATATTTAATAAGTAGAAATAAAAAATTTATAATTTAATTTGGAATGGAAAAGTTGGAACTTTAATTGGAACAATTTTTATGTTGTCATTGATGTCAAGCCTTTCTTGTAAGACATTTGCTAATAGTGAGAGTGCCATATTAGTTGATTGATGTAGAGGATTTGAAAAGAGTGATAACAAGATAAGCTAGTAGAGTGGCTGAGTAAAGAGGAGTATGTATAATGGAACGTCAAAGGGCACTTGATTAGTTAGTGTTTGATAAGATACTATTTGTTGATATTGTGGCAACTAATCATGTAGTGGGGGTTGATGTTGTTTCACCTTCTCTAGTAGTTTTTGGAGGTGAGAGGTGGTAGCCCTGAACATCTAACTAGCACACAACATTGATTTTTTGTTCTTTTTTGGGAAAATAAAATTGGTAACATTGTAAAAATCCTAAAATGGTCAATTTTAGAGCTTTCCCTAGAATGTTCTTATAAGTGGCTAAGAGGCATAATGCATTGTAATATTGATGAACATTTTTGTTGGATAATAGAAAGTTTGAAGGCTATATAGGTGGACATTGCCTAGGTTTTGGGGGAACCATGTTAAATCTGTGTGATATCTATGTTCTTTGTGTTTTCTTGTATTGTTTTTGCATATAATTGTTTATTCTTATATTGTTCTAGATCTGCCAAACCCTAAGAATTGGTATTAGAGCAAGGTTCATTACTGTAGATTTATAAGACTTTCAAATTTGAGTGGGAGCAATGGAGGATTCTAGATTCAAGATTGAAAAAATCAATGGCTAGAATCTCTAGTTATGGAAAATGCAGATGGAAAATTACTTGTATCAAAAGGATCTTTGGAAGCCATTAGAAGGAAAAGCCAAGAAATATGAAACCATCATAGATGAATATTGGGAGATCTTAGATAGGAAGGCGCTATGATCTATTTGACTGTGCCTTGCACCATCTCTAACTTTCAACATTTCAAAGGAAAAAATGATAGTAGAGTTGATGGAGGCATTGGCTACATTATATGAGAAACCCTCAACTTTGAATAAATTATTTCTTATGAAGCATTTGTTTAATATGAAAATGGGTGAGGGATGATCTATAGCAAATCATTTCAATTAATTTAACACAATTTCTAGTCAGTTTTCATCGATACAAATTTTACTTGATGAAGAGGTTAGGGCTCTCTTAATCAGATGTTCTTTGGTAGAAAGCTAGAATAGCTTGGTTATGGTTGAAAGTAACACTGTCTTTGGTTCAAATACATTGAAATTTGGTGAAGTTTTTGGTGTTATCCTAAGTGAGGAAATGCGACAAAAAAACATTGGTGAAACTTAGACCTCATTAGGTTCCACTTTAAACATGGAGAACATAGGAAGAAAAAGGGAAAAAGAAAAAGGGCCTTTGCATGACAAGTCATGAGGGAAGCCAGCGAAAGGACATTCTCAATCTAAAGGAAAGAAAGATTGTTGGTACCATGGAAAGCTTGGTCACTTGAAGGAAGACTATTGGTCTCAAAAAAACAAACAAGGACATGAAAATGAAGATGATAGTAAGGAAGTTAATGTTGCAAGTATTACTTTACAAGATGCTTTGATATTATGTTTGGATAATGTTAATGATTCTTGGCTAATGGATTTTGGGGCTTTATTCTATGCTACACCCCATTGAAAATATTTTCAAGATTATGTTCAAGATGATTTTGGACAGGTATATTTGGGCGATGATGAGCCTTGTCCCATTGTTGGGAAAGGAAAAATAAAGATAAAGTTTCCAAATGGAAATGATTGGATATTGCAAGAGGTAACACATGTAAGAAGAAATTTAATTTCTACTAGATAAGTGCGTAGTGAAGGATGCATAGTCATGTTTTCAAACAATATCTGGAAGGTCACTAAAGGTTCATTAGTAGTAGCTAATGGTTAAAAAGTAGGCATCTTATATCTATCTATTGGTAACACTTATTCTACCTTAGCTACTACTGATAATGTTAATGTAGGCAAAGCTACTATAGATGTTGCAAGAATAGGTTAAAAAATGTGGCACCATAGGCTTGGACACATGAGTGAGAAAGGGATGGAAATACTTCACTCTAATAATCTATTGCTAGGACTAAAAAATATTGATTTAGAGTTTCGTAAAAATTGTGTTTATGGAAAACAAAAAAGAGTCAGATTTCTTAGAGTTGGGAAAAAGAAGAAGAGTGAGAAGTTAGAGCTAGTGCATTTGGATGTATGGAGACTAGCTCATGTATCATCTCTTGGTGGCTCCTATTCTTATGTTGTTTGAATAGATGATTCAACTAGGAAAACATGAGTGTATTTCTTGAAGAAAAAATTTGATGTTTTTGAAATATTTAAGAAATGGAAAGCTTTGGTTGAGAATGAGACATGAAAGAAGTTGAAGTGTCTCATATCTGATAATGGAGGTGAGTGTTCCAACACAACCTTTAAATATTACTATTCTATTAATGGAATTCAAAGGCAAAAGACAGTTCCAAGAAACTCACAAGAAAATGGGGTGTCAGAAAGACTAAATAGGACAATCATGGAACAAGCAAGGAGTGTGAGATTGCATGCTAGTCTACTTCTTCATTTTTGGGAAGATGTTGTAAACACTACTATTTATTTGATAAAATAAGATCTTAACCCACTTTGGATGGTGGTATTATAGAGGAAGCATGGACTAGAAAAAAGGTAAATTATTCATTTCTAAAAATTTTTGGTTGCAAAGCTATTGTCCATGTTGATAAAGAAAATAGAACCAGGCTTGATGTTAAATCTCTAAAATGTACCTTCATTGGATCTAGAGTAGATGGCTATGGTTATCACTTATGAGATTTTGAAAATATTAAAATAATTAGAAGTAGAGATGCTATATTCAATGAGAAGGTCATGTATAAAGAATAGTTGCAGGAAAAGAAGCATGAGCGTGTCAAATACGAATATTTGGTGTTGGATGAGACTCCTAAAAATGAAAAGCTACTTGTATCTCATTCTCAACAAGAATAGGTTATCCCAAAAACTCCTATAAGTGTTAAACATTCTACAAGGTCATCTAGACCTTCTAAAAGGTTTTCTCCTTCTTTGTATTCCATTTTATTGGTTGATTTTGGTGAACCCAAAGAATTTGAAGAAGCAATGTAGGTGGATGCAAAAAAATAGTGGAAGCTGGGCATGAAAGACGAGATGAAATCCTTATTGAAAAATAAGAGTTGGGACTTAGTCCCTCTACCTAAAGGAAAATGAGCCTTTCTTGACAAATAGGTTTATGGGTTGAAGGAGGAAGATGGAGGAAAGAAAAGGTATAAGGCCAAACTTGTAGTAAAGGGTTTTGCATAGAAAAATGGTAAAGATTTTGATGAAACATTCTCCCCTATTGTAAAAATGACTTCAATTAGAACTGCACTAAGTTTTTTGGCTGCAAATGACTTGAATCTTGAACAACTAGATGTCAAGACAACTTTTCTCCATGTAGATTGGGAGATGGAAATTTATATGCAGCAACTAGAGGGATATGAGGTCAAGGGTAAGGAGAATTTGGTGTGCAAGTTAAGGAAAATTTTGTATGGCCTAAAGAAATCACCTTCGCAATGGTATTTAAAATTTGATAGTTTCATGGCTGAAAAAGGGTACCATAGATGCCATTTTGATCACTGTGTATATTTTAAGAGATTGGATAAGGGGAGTTACATTATCTTGTTACTCTATGTTGATGACATGCTTGTCACTAGGTCTAATATGCAACAAATAAATGAAATTAAGCACAAAATTAAAAAGGTCATTTTCTATGAAGGATTACATGGGATAGGAAAAATAGAACCTTGAACTTGTCCCAAAGTGAGTATATAGAGAAGGTGTTGAAAAGATTTAATATGCAAGATGCAAAAGAAGTCAGTACACATTTGGCTAGTCATTTCAAATTGACTAAGGAAATGTTCCCAAAGGCATAGGAAGATGTAGATAAAATGTCCAACATCTTGTATTCATCAGTAGTTGGTAGTTTGATGTATGCAATGGTATGCACACGACTAGATATTGCTTATGCATTTGAAGTTGTCAACCTGTATATGAGCAATCTGGGTATTGAACATTGGAATGTTGTCAAATGGTTTCTTCAATATTTGAAAGGTACTACTACAAAAGCATTATGTTTCACAAGATCTAGTTATGCTATGAGTGGATTTGTTTATTTTGATCTAGTAGGAGATATTGATACAAGGAGGAGTACTACAGGGTAAGTTTTCACTATAGGGGGCATTGATCTCAGCTGGATTTCCATATTGCAAAAGGTTAAAGCACCTTTAACCACTCAAGAAAATTATGTCATTGCTATGAAAGCTAGCAAGAAGATGATTTGGTTACAATATTTTCTAAAAGAATTGGGTCAAAAGAAGGAAGATTTCCAATTGTATAGTGATAGCTAGAGTGTCATTCATCTTGCAAAGAATTCATTTTTTCATTCAAGGATAAAGCACATACATCTCATGTACCATTTTATAAGGTTTATTTTGGAGGATGGAAAATTACAGCTTGAAAAGATTCAAACAAGTGAAAATCATGTAGACATGTTTGTGAAGGAAGTCTCCAAGGAGAAGTTGGTTTCTTGCTCAACTTCTATTGGGCTTCTTGATTTATGATCATGGAGGTATTAGAAAAAAAAGTATTTTATCTAGTGGGAGTTGCACATGCTACATTGTCATATGGTTTTAGTCTCCAAGTGAGAAATTGTTGATATTGTGGTGACTGATCATGTAGTTGTTACCATTTTTTATTGCTATGCAAAAAAGGATAAAGATGTTGACTAGTCTCTTTTCCTCTAGGTTGGTGGCCATATGTATTTCACATCCTTATATTTGATTCATTAAATAATTGCATGCATGAGAGGGATACATAAAATGATTAATCATGTTTTATTTTCTATATCCCTAGGTTCTCTAACTCTTTGAATTTTCATGTCTTATGCTTACACTATCAAGCTTTGTTAAAAAATTTAAGTCATGATCTTACAATAAATTCATGGTCACATGATCATTAGTAGTGATGACTTTAACCCCAAGATAGTGGCAATGGTGTGATGTAGTTATCAGATAGTTAAGATCCTTCTTGTCTGCATGCTTGTAGTAGGTTAATGAAAACCCAGGGTTAGTGCAACGATGTAGTGAAAAGCGTTGTTCACACAGTAATAGGAAGTAGAAGATAATCATGGTTTATAATCATGATAGAGTGAATGGTTTTTCACTAGGTCATTGGGGTTTGCATGGAGTTAAGATTTTAAGTTATAGTGGTGTGATTGTGATTCAATTCAAGGATGTATATCAAATCTTCCCAAATTGATAGTAGGCATATGCCTACATTTTTAAGTTGAACGAAGTTTAAGAAAACCAGGAATACACATGATTGCCACATGTATCTGTGGGTGCATTTTGAGTTGTAGTTAAGGTTTTCTCTATCACTTGGTCACAATAGATAAATGATAACCTTGGGTTAATATGGAAAAGTAGTGATCAAATTTAAAGTATGAAATTGTCAATTGGTCACACTGAGTTAACATTGGCCTAAAGTTTGAGTGGCAATGATGTGATTCCTCTTTGGTCACATGGTCGCAAGGTTAAATGCTTAACCCATGGTTTTGATTGCAAAGATATGGAAGAGTGAGACCTATCTATGAGCTTTGCTTCATTTTTTTCAAAGTTTAAAGGATTGATGCATTTTCCTCAGCAGTCAGATGATGAAGATCAATGATTGGCATATCACTGCATTTTGAAGATGCACACAATTTAATGAAAGTGGGGATACACCAAGCTAACATGTGGAAAAGGTGGGACCTATTTTAGTTTGTTGGCTGCAAATGAAAGGATATCAGAGTGAGTTGGCATATGGATGCATTCCAATTGGTCAAGGAGACTGACATAGATAGAAGAAAGCTTCAATATTTCAAGGTCATTAGACAACAAAGATCAACAATCCACAGATGCCCATATTTTGAAGGTGATTGAAAGTTAGTGAAACCAGGGATTTTCTATTAAGACATGTGTCCTATTGGGCTTAGAGGGTGGATCAAGAGTAGAGGGAGATGAATCAAAATATGACATGTGGCATATCTCTAGGAAGGATGAAACATCAACAAAAGTGGTAGGGTTATCTATTGAATGGGTTTCATAAGGCCATCGATAAAAGAAGTATGAATTCATTCAACATCCTTTTTTCAAAGAAGTAGTTGATGTTCAAATTTGACACATCATTGCAACTTAAACCTAGTAGTTGCATGATTGTAGCATTGTAGTTTCTCATGGTCACATAGAAGGCTTATGTTTAGTTTTTGAATGATTGTTGATCAATAAAGGAATGCTGATTCATTTGATGACTTTTAGCCAAAAAGGAATGGTTACAACCTTACGAAATCACCTTAGTCATAAGATCATAAAGAAAAGGAAAAAGAATTAAGGTAATACAAAGGGCTTCTTCTCCAGTGTATTATGAGATTGTGAAATCATAAGCTCTGGAGTTAAAGGGGTTCAACAAAATTTCAAATGATATGTACATGGATCTCACTAGGGAGTTAGTTGAGAATTTGAGCAAAGGTGGCAGAAAATAAGAGGTTTGAGTTGCAAAGCTATAATGAGGGAAATATAGAGATCTAATCTTAGATAAAATATAATAGAGAAGTTGAGAGAAAAGATTAGATGTTTCAAACAACCCCAGAGAAGAAATGGACATAGGAGGAGTAGTTGAAGATGTCATGGCTCCATCAACTAATGTAGTTGAAGAATTTCATGATTAAAGGAAACACAATCAAATAGAATCAATTAAGGAGTCCTTGTAGCAAATATCACTTGGAAAATTTCATAACCACCTACCTAGTTTTACCTAAATATAGAAATGGTAAAAGAATGTAACTTTCTAAAATATCTCTGTTTCTAGCAATAATTTTTTTTTGACATGTGCCCTCCCATCTGAAGATTATTTTACTCCTTCTCTTTATAAAGATTCCCAAGATGTGGAAAACAGGCTAGCCTTTGGAATTTTTTATGCAAGATAATGTTGTCGTGATTTCTGAAGATTCCTTCTTGCTTTTTCTGTAGATTACTTTACAATCAGTTTGGATGAATATTGTGGAACCACCTTTGAAGCCTAAATAAAGGAATAGTTCAAGAGCCCTTCTTGTGTCTTTTTCTTCCTAAATTAATGATCTAATATAAATTTTGTGATTTATTTTGAATCCCTAAGTTTTGTCCCAATTTTATCTACAAGTGAAGTTCTAGAATATTCATAGAGGTTGCAAGTCATGATATTGTGATTTCTTTAAAGCTTGTGTTAAATTGTGAATGTCATCATTCCCTTTAGAATCTTTTTTGAAGTATATCTCACTTATGAAACATTTATGTATTAATTTTTTGAGGTCAATATTGTGCTCATTTTAATTGTTAAGAAGTGTTTCATCATGTTAGACCAGTAATATTATTATCTTAATTTTCAATGTATCACTTTAGTTTACCTTTTAGCATTCACATTCAAGAAATCATTTTTTCCATTTCCTTCTCAAGTTTAATTTTATGTTTGAAGAAGAAAATAGGTGAAACATCATAAGGAACCGACCTATAACTTGGACATTCACTCCTAACCTTGGTACATCCACTACTTAGGAGTGTTTCCATGTTACTTGAAGTGACTGAATCTTAGAATTCAATCAAGGGACAACTTTTAGAGATACCAATGGTGGGGGTTGATGTTACCTTCCCCAGTAGTGAGGGGTTGTAGTACCGAACCTCTAACTGACGTGCATCACCAATTTGTTTTCTTTTTCAAGAAAAGAAAACAAACAACATTGTAAAAACCCTAAAATGGTCAATTTAGATGTTTCCCTAAAATACTCATATAAGTAGCTAAGATGCACAATACATTATAATATTGATGAACATTTTTTCTAGATAATAGAAAGGTTGAAGGTTGTGTAGGTGGATGTAGCCCAAGTTTTGGGTGAACCACGTTAAATCTATGTGTTATCTATGTTCTTTGTATTTTCTTCTATTGCTTCTACATATAACTATTTATTCTTATATTGTTCTGGATCTCAAACCCTAAAACTATTTTTTTATTAGTGTATTAAGTGATGAAGAAAGATGAGTTGAAGCGTAGAAGAGATGATTAATAGAAGTTACAAAGTTTTGTTAAAAATGAGTTTAACCAAGTAACATGTTATTAGGTAAATGAAGAAGTTAATAATTACTAAGTAGAAAATAAAGGAACTTACGTATTAGCCAAGTGATGGTAATCTCAATTCACGATGAAAAAAAATTGAAGCAATGACCTAGTACAATTATGGTTGAGCGAGTCAGACTAGTAGTGACTAAGCTACCTAGTGATGACTAAGTTGAATAACATAGTGATGACCAAGTGTCAACATATTAATAGTTTGTGAAAGTATTAAGATTTGTGAAAGATAGTTGAATTTACAGAATAGTCAAATTGTGTTAAATATGAGGATTGATGAGCTGGCATATTTAATACATGAATTGAGTTGGTTAAGTAATCTAAGGTGAGGATTCAATAAGAATTTTCTACAATTTTCAAGTAAAGAAGAAGAAAGACAAAATAATGAATAGATTCAATGAATATGATCAAACCCTAAGATCTATGAATATGTTTAAGAAGAAAAAAGATTAAATATATCTATCTATGGAGGCATATGAGATTTTTTACAAGTTAGCTAATTGGAAAATTTGTGAGGAACAAGTGAAGAATAGAGTCACAAACAAAAAGTGAGAATTTTGTGAAAGCAATATTGCTTTAAGAGTTTCCAAGAAGATCAAAGATGAAGAATGTGATGAAGACCAATCAATGAACTAGGAATGAGCTGAATGGAGATCTAAAATGTAAAGTGAGTTTTAATTTATCAGATCAATCTAGCTATTACTTTCTAACCATTATGGAAGTAAAATACTTTAATCAAGGTTGACCTAATAGTCATGTTGTAAATCCTCTAATCAAGGTGAAATTCCAATGGGATATTTTTGAAGAAGTCTAACAAGACCACTCCTAAAAAGGTGATCAAATCCTTTTATAGAGCCTTACCTAACCATGTGTTTTGTAACCTTTAATAGGGTTATCTCTTAACTAAGCTCACATGAGAAGAGTGAAAAAGTGGTAGCATGTTATTGTTGGAAACCACAATTGAGACAATTGTTATGTTATCGATGTCAAACCTAATTGGTAAGACAATTTTCTATATGATTTGAGTGTCATATCAAGAAGATTGATGAAGAGGATTTGAGAAGAAAACATAACAAAATAACCTAGAGGAAAGGTTGAGTTATAAGGAACTACAATGGGCACTTGATTAATTAGACTTTTACTAGATAAAGTGATTGTTTAATCTTACTACATGTAGAGAAGATAGGTCTACTAAAGCCAATAAGTTATCAAATAATGACCAAATATGTATGCTTGATCAAGTAAAAGAGTAGAAGATTAAGGAACTTAAATTTTATGCCGAGTGATTCTAGTGTCAAATGAGTGCTAGCATAAGCTGAGAAAAAATAGTGTTGATTAAGCATTAGTATTCATCAAACATTAGTAAATGTGCCAAACATAAAAGTTAGTAGAGACTAAGTAATCTAGTGATGACTAAGTGACAAAAAAAAAGTTGGTTGAGGGATAGCATTAGATAGATTAAGAGGAAATCTTAATTTCTTGGAAAATGTAAAGTGTGTGGAAAATAAGGATGGATGAGTTGGATCATTTAATTTAAGGGTTTAAATAATCTGGAGTGACTCTATGCAATAATTCAAGGTGAGGTTTGGAGAATTTTCTAGAAGAGAAAAGATGAGACAAAATTATGGAAGGATTCGATGAATGTAAGAAAACCCTAAGATCTATGGTGGTATTTAAGCCGAAAAAGGTCATAATTATGATGTAAGACAAGGAAGTTTGCTACATTAGCCCTTACTTTCTCAAAGATTTACCCAGGTTTTTTCTTAGCCTATTAGGGTTCCCTTTTGTGCTCTAATCTCTAGAGGATCTCTAGTCTATCCTCTAACTACTCACTACCTAATTACACCAATGGTTTTAGCTTCTTCCTTCACCAAATACCTTTGCAAGTTGACTTGACAACTTCATTTCTTACTCTTTCTTGATCATTTTCCCAACCAAATAGAGTGAGGGGCTCTTATAAGAAATATTAGACTTCACCCAAGCCTTTGGACTCAAATCACACACACTTCCTTCAAGTTCTTTGCTCCTACTCCAAAACTGCCAAAAATAGGCCTAATAGAATTAGTCCTCCTACTTGGGTTTTGGACCTAAACTCTATTTCTTCCTAAACAAGGTGGACAAATTTTTTTGGATTTGAACACCCTTTTGGTAAAACTAATGGATTTTTTGGGTCTTAGGTCTCTAAGTCATCTGTATACTTGAAAGTAATTTTTATGCCTATAACTAAGGGCTTTATAATAAGAATGGCATAGCTGACCAAGGCCTGATCATTGCCTCAAAAAAGCTTATTATGAAACCTTATCCTTTTTCATATAGTGACATCACTTTCCCCTCCTCCTTTTTCAACTCTTCATTTGAAATATCCTTCACATTCAAACTCCAAAACGTTCTTACCAATACTATGATTACCTAATGAAGTATTAATGACTTGCCTAGGGCATCACATTTGAACTTCTTAACAAGCTTTCTAGGGCCCCAAAAACTATGTACATTATGTAAATTGGCTCCACTCTCATTTCTTATAAATCCATGAAGAAATCACAATAGGAACTCATGGTAGAGACATTTTTGCACATATGGTCAAAACTAGACCAACACATAGAGTATTTACAAATGAATTTCAAAACCTACTTAAATGAATCCCTAAAAACTTGAAATATTAATAAAAAAGTACTATAATAACATGAAAAAAAAGATTAAAACACTAGAATGAGTATTTAAATCCATCATTCAGTACATGAAACTAAGAAACTCTAAAATTGTTAAAAATTGGACTATAATTCATCAATGCACTTGCACAAAATTACTAATTACAATGTCCAACCCTTAGGATGGGTTTAACTCATGGTTTTATAAGTTCCCCAAAAGGTTGTAGGTAGTTGGAATAACCATCAATCTCTTTCTTTTATTATGCAACTTTCGTATTAAGAAGTTGTCAAGCAACTTTTCAAAAATTACTAACAACTTTATCAACCTTTTCTATTTTTTTAGAAGCTTTGCTTTCCTTCACTTGGGAACTTCCAAAACTGTCCATTATGATTTATTAATGATTTATAGGCATGATTTATCATTTAGGACATCAATTTTCATGACTTTTTGATTCTTGTCTATTTGACAACTTTTGCACAATTGACATCTTTTTGACATCTTTTCCCTTTCTTGATCCAAATGACACATAGGATATCATATCCATGAAATAGGATGTAAAAAAAACATGTAGGAAAAGGTAGGTTAATACCTAAATCTTCCTCATGCTTTATGGTCCTAGACCCATGAACCCTAACACAAGAAACACTAAACAATCAAACGAAAAACTCCTAGAATAGAAGCTTTACCTAGGAACAACTCAAATAAGGAGAGGATATTGAAAGGTCCAAACTCACACTCTTGACTTGGCTAGAGTTAGTACGTGACACAAATCCAACTAGAAACCAAAGCAAAGAATTAGTCCTAGGGAGTTATATTAAGGTGATCCTACACCATACTCCACCAAATATAAAGAAGTTAATCCATCCTTGGATTAGGTAAGGTGGACTCAATACACAACATCTTGAAGTGTGTCTCTTTAATACAAGTACCATCAACATCATTTCTAGTCTATTTGTAGACCTTGAATCTAGTATCCAATCTAGTTATAGAGGTGGAGTAGAGCTTAGGTGTAGGTCTCCTATGTCTTGTGTGACCTCTTGAAGACTTTGAACAATATCTTGGATCTATCCTTTGTAGGAAATCAAATCTATAACATTGAAGATGGGGGACAATCTAATTTCTTTAGGAAGTGCCACATTGTAAGCATTGTTTCCATATGTGGCACTTGTATTTTGTGAAGACTCAACCTCCTCAACTAGATCTTGTGAGGTATCCCTTTTGGGAGTCTTTGTTTTTTAGTTATACCATCACAAGATCCCCTATCTCAAACTGTAACTCTCTCTTTGAGGCATCCACATTTTGCTTCAATTTGTTAGCATTTTCAATTAGTGTCTTCCTTACACTTTCATGGACTTCCCTCATGGATTGGGAAAATTTTAGCATATCCACTACCTTGTACTCCATCCTTCAACTCTCTCAACTCAAAAACCCCTCTAGGATGCAAACCATAAATTATTTCAAAAGGAATCTTACCTATTGATCTATTCATTGTATCATTGTATGCATATTCATCCTATCCAAAGAGTTGATCCAAAGTGTGACCATACTCCTTTGTGAGACACCTCAGTAGGTTGACACAACTCTTATTGGTCACCTTTGTTTGGCTATCAATCTATGGGTGATAGGAAGATCCAAAAGACAAGTTAGTCCCAGTCCTTCTCCACAATGTCTTCCAAAAGTGGCTCATGAATTTGGTGTTCCTATCTAGAACAATGCTCATAGGTAGACCATGGATCATAACCAACTCTTTATAAAAAGAAGAAGCAATCAATGAAGCATCATGTATGGTCTTGCAAGATACAAAATGGGCCATCTTACTAAACCTATCCATAATAACATAAATTCTATTATACCCCTGCCTCTTCCTTGGTATACCAACTACAAAATCCACAATTATACACTCTTGTGGCCTTTTAGGGATTGGAAGTGGTTGGTAAAGACCAATATTTGAGGATGTTCCCTTAGATTTTTGGCACACTATGCGACCCTCCACATGCTATCTAATATCTCTAGCCATCCTAGGCCAAAAATAGAACCTAGTGACTAACTCTTGAGTCTTATTGACTCCAAAATGACCACTAAGTGCCTCATTATGCTTCTCTAGGATCAAATTTTCCCTCATTGACCCTCTAGGAACACAAAGTTGACTTCCATTAAACAATAAATTATTTTTCAATTTATAATTAGAATACTCACCATGAAGGGTGTTCTTGAACTCCTTGCATTTGTAGACTTGAGAAAAAAATTCATTATCAGCATATAGGTCTTTGGAGCTTTCAATGTCTATTCTTTGTAGTTGAATCTTTTGGACTATGAGGATTCTTCTACTCAATGAATTAACTACCTTAATCTTATGTTTGATAGTAAATGTATAGGCTTGTAGGTACTCTACCCATTCCATATGCTTGCTGTTGAGTTTGTCTTGAGAATTAAGGAAACTAATAGCTCAATTATTTGAGTATACAAAAAATTATTTTTGAAGAAAATAGTGCCTCCATTATCTTAGAGCTTGGACTAGAGTGTACAACTCTAAGTCATAGGAAGAATATTTCCTCTTTGCATAATTGAGCTTCTCACTATGAAAATCCATTGACCTTCCTTCTTGGCTTAGAATATCCCAAATGGAAAAATTAATGGCATCAAACTCCACTTGGGAAAGTTTCTCAAAACTAGGAAGCACTAGTGTGGGTATTTTTGCTATCCTCTTTTTGAGTGTCTCAAAACCATACTTAGCTTGTGGGGTCCAATGGAACTTTATCTTTATTCTTCCCTTGATTGTATCCAACATAGTAGGACATATGCCATTGAAATATTTGATAAAATTTCTATAATATTGGATGAAATCATGGAAGCTTCTTACATCTGATGTAGTATTTGGAGTAGGCCAAATTAGAATGGTATCCACCTTGTCTTGATCCATTTTGAGGCTACCTTGAGATAAAATAAAGCCAAGATAAACTAGCTCATATTTCATGAAGTCAAACTTCTATAAGCTTATCATTATCTTTTCTTCATGCAATTTCTTAAAAATAATTTGCAAATGCTTGACATGCACCTATTTAATTTTGCTAAAAATTAAGATGTTGTCTAAATTGACAACAACAAACTTACCAATGTAAACTGCTAATAACTCATTCATTAGCCTGTTTTCTCTTTTGGATAAACAAATAGCATTAAAATACATTTATACAAACCTTCTATATTCTTGAAGGATATTTTCCATTCATCCCATTCATTTATTCTGATTTGATGGTAGCCACTTTTTAAGTCTATCTTGGTGAAATACTTTGCTCCCCCTAAAGAGTCCATTAGGTCTTAAATTCTAGGTATTGGGAACCTACACCTAATGGTGATTCTATTAATGGCTCTAGAATTAGTATAGAGTCTCCAAGTTCTTCCTTTCTTGGGTGCTAAAATAGTAGGGACTATTGGCCTAGTATTTCACATTTTTCTCTTTGAATTCTGTAGTGAAAATCTAGTTAACTTATTGAAATTAGGGGTTGTGTGTTTCAAATTTGTCTTCCCTAGATAAAACCTCTAATTTTTCATTATCCTAATATTATTTGTATCCTATGTTTTTAGAAATAAGGATGCATATTGTTCAAAATATTTAAAAGGAAGAACGTTGGAAAGTTTTCGTGAGCCATAAATGCCCTTAGAAAACCTTTGTTTCATTTTTTTTTGCATAAATATTTTAAATATTTTCCAAAAATATTTTACCTTAGCCCTTATTCCTCTTACCATAGTTTTTAGTTTAAGTTAACTGGCACAATGTTCTTTTGAAAATTTTAAAGCTTTATGTCATTTAGTTCCCAACCATTCATCAAAAAGAAGATCAATGATAGGTGCTTCCCCACACCTTGAAAATGTCAAAACTTTAAGAAATGCAGGGAAGTGTAGTCATGAAAGCTATCATTGTGGGTCTCATTCAACCTTTTGAAACATTGTAAGATTGAGAAATTTTCCTAACTATTAGACCTTGAGTAGATCGGCAATGGGTGCTTCCCCAAAATTTGAAAATAAGAAAACTTTAAAGAAAGAAGGGAAGTGTGGTAATGCCACATGGAGTTGGTGAGGTCATTTCTTTTGTGGGCCAGAAAAAGGAAACATGTTAGAATAGCTAGAAATTTGTTAGAATAAGTTGGTAGATTGGTGTTACCTCATTGGATATAGTTGATGTCTAGATTAAAATAAATAAAATCTTGTGGAACTATAAATTATTTGGAAGATCAATGGTTTTTGCTTCACCACATTATAGAATTGATCAAACTTTAAGCAAAGTAGGGAAGCAACTTTGCAAAACATAGCCATGTGGGGTTAGTTTTTTTGAAGGTTTCTAGGTAATGCTAAGATGGATTGCATACCAAATGTGTTACTTTTATTTGATAAGGTATATTACATGTATGCAGATGTGGATAATGAGCTAGCTCGATGGGTCTGGAATCTTAAGGTGAATACATTAATGATGTGAATTTTTCATGATCATCGATCATTTGGAGATCAATGATCAATGCTTCCCCACATTATAGAATTGATCAAACTTTAAGAAAAGTAGGGAAGTGAGGTTTTAACATGTTTCCTATTTAAAAAAAGGGTAATGTAACCTTTTTTTTAAAAAATCTTAGTCATTTGATTTGATGTAGATCAATGGTTGTATTTCAAATTTTGTAGTGCAACCTAAAATATGACTATTAGAATCATTAATTCTAATCAATAAAACTTCATGTGAGACCAAATTTTCCATAAGATTTTAGATTTTCTCATTATTTAATAGAAATGTTACAAAATTCTTAGAGAGAAGAAATATTCAGAGCTCAGAGTGTATTTTCTAAGAGTTACGAATTACTGCTAACAAATTTTTCAATGAAACAGATAAGAAAATAGGTTAAGTATTAAAAATTATTGTTAAGTGAGAAATCACATTAACAGTAAGATAATATATTCAATATGTGTCCATGAAGGGATTTCTTAGCAAAGTAGATTACCAACAAAGGGCTATACATGATGATTTCTTAGACCAAATGCCATAGTCTACAAATGAATTCTCCAAGGGAAAAGAATTCATACCAAATAACCATAGGTTATTAGTTAGTGAGGATTTCTACAACAAAGAAAATTGGTTGAAGGATGCTAAGACATCAGGTTTGGGTTTAAAGTTGTTCTATAAGTGATTTCTAGAAAGAAAAATTGAGACTCTTTTAAATAACATATGGGAATTTGACATTGGTAGGATAATTATCCTAGGAGTTTTCTTTGATGATGATTTACTCACAATAATGGCGAAGAAATATGATGCCATATCAAGGATAGTTAAAAATCATGTTGGGGATAATCTTTTTAGTGTTTCACTAGAGTTAATTAGGGAAGTTTTTAAATTAAACCCTAATCATTTAGTACATGAATAGATTGACCTAGAGGATTTGCAAACTAGATATGATGCATAGAAGGTATACTTGATTAAGATAGGTCAACTGCCATTAGTAACTGCAACTACCCTAGAGCTACAGTTGAAGAAATATTTTAACCCTAGGGCTCAAGCACTCTATTTTTCCCTTTGCAAGATACTTGGGATGGATGAATAGGAGCATTTCCAAGGATCCATTATGTTTATTATTGCTCAAAAATTGCAATATGGCATGAGCTCAATATTGGATTCTACCACATATTTATCAAAAGAAATTCATAAGGGACTAATAGAAATAAGAAAGGGAAAAGTTGAAAAACCTATTTGCTAGTATTCCATGTTGATGTACATGTGTTTGTACAAGGGTGTCACTTTATTTTCCAAAGAAATGAAACTAGAGTTAGAGAAAGATGGAGAAAGACTTTCTATCCAATTGTGAAGTGTAGACATGACATGGCAGATTATTGATGCCAAATTTGTCAGATTTGATAGGTATTTTTCCTCCAAGATTAGAATCTTATTAATTGGAGAGAGCCAAAGAATACTTTAGTTCCTATTGGAATTAGTCAAACCAAAGTATTATGCTAAGGGGTTGAAGGTAATCCATAATTGGGGGGACATTATCCTATATGCAGTATCCACTGTGTACAAAGTATATGGTTTCCTTGAGAAACCACATGTACTACCATACTAGGTGCCTTTAAAGGTAGGCTTTGCTAAACTCCTATGGTAGATATAATTTCTAGAAGAAAAAGAGCTGATTGGTATATCCAAATGTACCCTTTTTCCTCAAATTACTATTGTGCATAATTTTGTTATTGTTAAAAAGGAGTGGAGACATAGAATTTTTTAAAGATAAATATCAAATGGCCCAACCTCATTCCTGGTTCATAGATCCTAAGGGTTTTTATGATTTGTTCAAAGAGAGAAAAAATGCCAAATCCCATGAGCATATTTTCTACTTCTAGAAGATGTAATCAGAAATTAGTTTTCATTACAAGAACAAGAGGTTAGGAAAGAAAAGTGGGAAGTATAAAGATAGGTGTTGGAATCTATTAATGTGTTTGTGTTGGAAATATAGATGGAGTAACTTACCGGGGGGGGGGGAATCAATTACTTCAAAAAGAAATCCACAAATCCCTTAGATGTCTTAAAAACTATTTGCTACTGTCACTCGGTACCCACACAGAAAAATGTTGTAACTCGGTAGATATATGTTAACTTATTACTGATCTTTAAGTATTCACAAAGATTTAACATGCATACACAAAAGAAATAACATGAACACAAGAGACAAAAGATTTAACACAGAAAACCAATATGGGAAAATCACCAAGTAATTAGCTACTAATTTTCACTCTTTTGAATTGAGCCCTATTAGGAGCAACCCTATTAAAGGTTACAAAACACACTGTTAGGTGTGACCTTGTTAGAGGATTTAATCACCCTGCTAGGAGTGGCCTTGCTATAAGACTTTAGAATAATTCAATAGAACTATCCACCTTGTTAGAAGATTTACAAAATAGCTATTAGACCAACTCTATTAGGAGATAGAATCACTGCTACAATGGTGAGAAAATAACAATGAAGTGACCTGAATGAGATGCAATTGAACTTTGCTAATATAGATCTCTATTCTGCTTCAGTAGATCCTCTCTTGATCAAATACAACTTTGTTTCTCCTCAAGGATATCTGATCCTTCTTCAAAATTTCCTCACACTTTCATCTTCACACAATCAACTCACTTGCATGCTCACTCATTCATACTTTAGAATTCACTTGAACTTTTATTTATAGCTTAAAAATTATCAAGTCAGCTCATTTACAAGTTATAATTACCAATAATCATTACAACATTTGATTAAAACATTACATAAAATAATTAAACTTTATTTCACAAAATAATGAAATCCTTCATTGGTTGACCTTGCTTGGTAAAAATTGCTCCAGAAATGATTTCCAGTCTTAACCAACTGAAGCTTAGTAAAAATTGCAAACTCTACAAAATCCTTTGGAGTTTGAGTGAACTTGGTCAACACTGCCTTCCCTTCACTAACCTTGTGAGCTAGGTAGAAGTTGACTTTTGTCATAGAAACCTTCGATGCCCGAGTGAGCTTGGTAGAAACTTTTTCCACAGAGTAACACTCATAGACTGTAGAATCTACTATGTTGACCAACTGAGCTTGATAGACTCTGACAGATAACTAATATGACATTTGTGTAAGATCAAAGACAACACACAATTGAATGATTTTATCCAACAATCTCCCTCTTTGGCATTAATCACAACACAAAATGTCATAGCAGATGAAATTTGAAAACAAGTCTTTTTCTGACAGAATATTTCTCCCTCTTAGATTTTATGCCACAAACTCCTCTAATGCAGTAATCTCCCTCTATGAAGGAAATACATAGCTTCTTTTCAAATAGAAAAGTCTTCATAAAAAAATTCAAATTTTAGAAAGATACGACAGTATACTCTCTCTCTTTGACAACATATGCCAAAGACAACACATTCCAAATGAGTAACAATGTACCTTGAGTACTGATTCATATGCAATGTTTCCATGACTATGCTACATCAACTAATAGATCTTCAATTTGGTACTTGTTGATGCATCACTAAAACTTCATTTTAGTGAGCTTCAGATATGGGAATGACCCCTAACTTACCTGTTACATACAAGAATGCATCCTTAGGTAATGGCTTGTTGAATATGTTACCAATTTGTTCTTTTGTATGGACATATTCCAATCTGATCTCTTTATCCTACACCAATTCTCTAACAAAGTGATACTTGATTGCAATGTGTTTGGTTTTTAAATGCATCACTAGATTTTTAGATATGTTGATTGCACTTGTATTGTCACAAAACATAACCACATGTTCTTTGATTTCCACCTTCATGCCTTCCAATAGATACTTGAACAAAATAATATTAGAACAATTTACTACTATTGGAACATACTTTACTTCAGCTATAGATTGTGATGTAAAATTTTTCTTTTTAGTTGTCCAAGAAACCAACCTCTTTCTAAGAAAGAATGCTCGTTGACTTGTACTTTTCTATCATCAATGTTTCCTGCCCAATCTACATCAATAAATACTTTCAAATCCATATTACCTCCAAATTTGTACCACAATCCATAATCTTCAGTGACTTCCAAGTATCTCATGATCCTTTTGATTGCTGTCATGTGATTTTCTCTTGGTTTTGCAAAAAATCTTGCTACAATACCAACTGCAAGAGCAATATCTAACCTTGTACGAACTACATACTGCAACTTTCCAATCATTGATCTATATAATGTCTAATCTACCTCTTTTGATTCATCATCCTTGGTAAGCTTTAGTCCAGTGCACATAGGAGTCCCAACTAGTTTACAATCTTCCATACCAAACTTTTTGAGTATCTCCTTGATGTATTTAGATTGAGTGATGTAGATACCATTCTTTCTTTGCTAAATTTGAAGACCAACAAAGAATTTGATCTCACCAAACATTGACACGTAAAATTCCTTATTCATTTGCTCTGAAAATTCTTTGCATAAATCATCATTTCCTATAAACAAAGTATCATCCACAAATTTTTTTGCCAAAATAATCTTGTTATCTAGTCCTTCCTTGATATACAAGCTACTATTATCATTAGTTCTCTGAAAATTGATATGAATAAGATAGTTATGAAATCTTTCATACCTTGCTCTAGGGGCTTGTTTCAAACCATAAAATGCTTTGTGTAACTTACAAACCATGTCTTTCTTGTTTGGATCAACAAAACCTTCAAGTTGTTTAATTTATACTTCTTCATCTAGAATACCATTAAGAAATGTTGATTTGACATCCATTTGATATACCTTAAATCCTTTGTATGAAGCATATGCAAGTAATTTCCTAACACCTTCCAGTCTTGCAATAGGAGAAAATGTCTCTCCATAGTCTATTCCTTCTTCTTGAGAGTAGCCTTTACACACCAATCTAGCTTTGTTTCTTGATACCTTACCATTTTCATTCAACTTATTTCTGAATACCCATTTAGTTCCAATCACTTTTTTCTATTTAGGCCTAGGTACGAGAGTCCATATTTTATTCTTCTCAATTTTCTCTACTTCTTCATTCATAGCCTCAATCCAACTTTAATTTTCTAATGCATCCTTGACATTTCTAGGTTCAAAATTAGCAAGTAAACAAGTACCTTTTAGCTCACTTCTTGTCATAGTACCTTCAGATTTGTCTCCAATAATCTGATATGGTGCATGATGTTTCTTGACATACTTAGCTAATACAGATTCCTTACCTTTTGGCTGAGTTCCATTATCTTCATTTTGAGTTTCAACTTCTGGCTCTGTCTACTCTATCTATTGCTCAAGTCCTTCAGACTTGGTAGGCATTGGCTTAATAGCATCTGAATGTGACTTGGGTTCTTGCAACTCAGTTACTAACAACTCAAGAATAGAAGATTCTTGATTGATAGATGTATTTGGCACTGTATCAGGTTCAATGAAAACAAATCTCCTGTAATCTTCTGGTTCCTTTTTGCTTTCTTCTTTAGCCCTTTTTTCAAACTCATCAACTTTCACATGTGCACTTTCTATGACTTTGTGAGTAGATATATTCAAACATCTATATGCCTTACTCTTGTAAGAATATCTCAAAAATATGCCTTCATCACCCTTCACATCAAATTTGCCTTTTCTAGATTCTTTCAAAATGTAACATTTACTTCCAAATACTTTTAGGTAACTTATATTGGGTTTATAGCCATACCATAACTCATAGGGGGTTTTGAATGAGTCCTTCTTCAACTATACTTAGTTCAAGGTATGAATTATAGTGCTGATAGCTTCCTTCCAATATTTGATAGAAATGTTCTTTTCAATCATTAAAGTTCTTGCACAATCCATGATAGATCTATTTCTTATTTCAGCTATTCCATTCTACTTAGGAGTTTTAGGTGTTGATACATATCTTTTGATTCCTCTTTCAATGCATTTTAGATGAATTCACCACCTCTATCTAACCTGAAGCATTTTAGTCTTTTACCTATTTCCTTTTCTACTCTGGCCAAATACCATTTGAACTTCTCAAATGCTTCTAATTTCTCTCTTAGATACATGATAGTCTTCATTCAAGAGTAATCATCAACAAAAAGAATGAAGAACTTTTCTCCAGTATAACTCTCAATTTCAATAGGTCCATACAAATTAGTATGCACAATTTCCAAAACTTCTTCAAACTAATAGTTATTACATTTAAAGCTAGTCTTTCCCATCTTACCAATCTGACAATTCTTGCATAGACCAACATCAAGTTTCTTTATACTAGGAATGCCTCTTACTTTCCTAAATTTTCTTATTTTCACCAAGTTATCAAAGTACATATAACATAACCTTTTGTGCCATATCCAAATTTCTTTAACTTGAGCAATAAAACATGAACATTCACCAATTTAAAGATAGAACAAGTTACCTTTTGTCTATATGCCTAATCAAATCAGCTTTCCTTTGTCATCCAACAATATTTCTTTTCCATGCATGAATCCCACTTTGAATCCATTATTGATTAGCTGTGCCACACTCAAATTTTTTTGTTTTAGTCATTCAACCCAATAGGAATTATCACATACAAGCTCTTTGGTTAGTGAGATTCGTCCTCTTCCTTTTATGTAACAAGGTTCATTATTACCAAATCTCACACTACCACCATCATAGTCTTCAAAATGTTCAAACTTAGTTTTATCACCAGTCATATGATGAGAGAAACCACTGTCTATAATCCATGTATCATTTTTTCTTACATGAGAGATAGGTGCCATTTTATCTTCTTCATCATTATTAGATTCATCTTTCATAGCAATGTAAACAATTTCATCTTCACTATTGTTAGAATCCTTAGAATCCTTAGCCATGAAACATGTTTTCTTACCTTTGTCCTTGAATGATTTGAAATATTTCTTGTCATTGCACTTGTTATCTTTCTTCTCATCCTTTTTTTGCATGTTTGGGCACCTAGTAGCAATATTACCAATTTTCTCACGTCAAAAATAGATTAAAGGAACTTTACCTTTGTATTTTCCTTTGCCTCTAGAATATTTCCTTTCTAGTAGAGCTTTAACCACGTCAAGATCATTGTCAGAACTCTATTATGATTCTTCTTCACTTTTTGACTAAGAATCCTTTATCTTTTTGTCCTTATCTTTGAGTGAAAGCTTGGCTTCAAATGTTGATTCAATGTTCTTGGAAGCTAGAACATAGTTCTCATAGTTATCTAGCTCAAATGTAGTCAATCTTCCTACTATGGCCTCTAAATTTATATTATGATTTGCTTCACATCTTCTTTCTTGAATTTTAGAATCTCTAATTGCATAAATGGGAAGCAATGTTCTAAGAACTTTACTTACAATTGTTTCATCCTTAATATCTCCTCTAGAGGCTTTTATTGCATTGACACTTGCTTTGACTTTTTCAACATATTTAACAATGTTCTCATCTTCTCTCATCCCCATCTAATCAAATTATCCTCTTATACTTTTTACTTTGGCTCTTCTCACATTATCATCATCTCCATAGATATCCTATAGCTTGTTCCACATAGAAAAGGCAGTTTTGTAGTCCTTGATATCATCAAATTCTTCATAACTTAGGGCTGATGCAATGTCTATCATCATGGTGTTATGAGTCTTCTTCTTAATAATGTCATTGATAGATAGTGTACTAGTAGGAGTTGAATATTCTTCATCAAGATATTTTAATCCTGTATCTCCAATGGAAGCCAAATGCAGTCTCATGAGACCTTTCCATGCTGAAAAGTTATCCTTGTTAAGCCTTGAAATTTCCCTCTTGTAAGACATCCTGATCTTTAGCTTAGATCCTTGAAATCCTTCCTACAAGAACCAAAATATTTGATACCAATTGTTTGAAATATAGATGGAGTAACTAAGACAGGGCGGGGGGGGGGGGGGGGGGGGGGGAATCAGTTACCATAAAAACAAGTCAACATATCCCTTAGATATCTTAAAAACTAGTTACTATTGTCACTCAATACCCACATAGAAAAATGCTATAACTCGGTAGATGTATGTTAACTTATTACTAGTCTTTAAGAATTCACAAATATTTAACATGCATGCACAAAAGAAATAACATGAACACAAGAGATTCCGGATTTAATGTGGAAACCTAATATGGAAAAAACCACCAAGTAACTAGTTACTACTTTTCACTCTTTTGAAGTGAGCCCTATTAGAAGCCAACCCTGTTAAAGGTTACAAAACACACTATTAGGTGTGACCTTATTAGAGGATTTAATAACCTTGCTAAGAGTGGCCTCTCTAGAGGAATTTAGAAAAATTCAATAGAACTATCCACCTTGTTAGACGATTTACAAAATGGTTGTTAGACCAACTTTGTTAAGAGATTTATGAATCACTACTACAATGGTGAGAAAGTAACAATGAAGTGACCTAAATGAGATGCAACTAAATTTTGGTGATATAGATCTCTATTATGCTTCACTAGATCCTCTCTTGATTGAATACAACTTTTCTACTCCTCAAGGATAGCTAATCCTTCTTCAAAATTTGCTCACACTTTCCTCTTCACACAATCAACTCACTTGCATGCTCATTCATTCATACTTTAGAATTCACATCTTGACCTTTTATTTATACCTTAAAAATTTTCAAGTCAACTCATTTACAAGTTACAATTACCAATAATCATTACATCAGTCAGCTACAAACATTACACAAAACAATTAAACTTTATTTCCCAAAACAATGAAATCCTTCATTGGCTGACCCTGCTCGATAAACACTGCTCCATAAATGATTTCCAGTGTTAGCCAACTAAAGCTTGGTAAACATTGTGAACTCTGAAAAATCCTTTGGAGATCGAGTGAACTTGATAACCTATGTCTTCCCTTCACTGACCTTGTGAGCTCAATAGAAACTAACTTCTGTCACAGAAACCTTTGACACTTGAGTGAGCATTGTAGAAATTGTCTCCATAGAGTAACACTCGGTAGACTCTAGAATCTACTTTGCTGACCAACTAAGCTCGGTAGACTCTGAAAAATAACCGATATGACATTTGTGTAACATCAAAGACAACACACAATTGAACAATTGTATCCAACAATTTGAGCCAAAATATGATCTCCTTGCTTATAAGAAACATTAGGGTGCCAAAATGGATTTTCTTATGAACAATTTTTCTAGTTTTATGAAAACCTTGAATGAAAAGAAAGAAATCCTAACCCAAACATATCCTAACAAGGAAACTAACCTAGAGACTAGATTGGCTAATACAATAACCATATCACCAGCCAATATACATTACAAAGAAGACCTAGGTGTGTAGTAGAAAAGAGTGTGTAGCCTATACCTCTTTACAAGAGATATCTTTTTGAGAGCCCACCTACTACACTTACTTTCAAGAGATAAAAATTAGAACATGATTCCTCTTATAGGGTTGAAGATTATTCCTCCCCACAAACTCCCCTTCATATAGAAGATGAAATATCCTTAAGGGAACAATTGAAAGAAATGGGAGGAGAAAATGACATTGTGATCACCACAACAAATATAGAAGAAGTAATCCCAGAGGAGCCCCCCATGCCTATAGGCATTAGCCCTCACTATGGGAGACTTTAGAGGAAAAGAGATTGATCGTATAGTGGAAGAGGCGTGTGATAAGTTCTTAGATGATAATTTTTTTGTTAAATCAAGGGAATTCACTTAATTTTTGTGGAGAAGAAACATTAACAATTTTGAGGAAAAATGCAACATGAATAAAACAAAGCAATGTGATAGACAAGACTCTAAAATTGAGGAACATGTTAAAGTTGACTTGATGGAAGAATTTGCGTAGATAACCCTTGAAGGGGGTAGGTAGTTTTTGAAGGATTCTAGAATTTTGATATTACCTAATTGGGACATTGCTCATGCAATGATCTTTTACAAAATGAGGAAGGAATTAGACACAAAGTTTCAGACAAGGAAGAAGTATTACAAGCCCATAAGGGGTTAAATTATAGTGATGACCATCAAGCCTTAGTAATATGGTGAATTTAGAAAAGATATAAAGCTAGAATCTAAGAGGTTTTAGATTTTGAGCATACATGTAGTCTTATGGTCAATAGGGTAGATGAGGTGGATAGTGACAGAGTTACTAGGATGACCAAAGAAATAGTAGATTTTGGAGTAGTAGTCACTACCAAAGATAAGAAAAAATTCTTAGAATTGAATAATAAATTTGAGAGGGTGTTAGAGGCATATGAAGAAAGAGGGAGGAGAATATATCGGATGGAAGGTATGATTGCTCAAATGAAGAGACAATTAGGGAAAAGGAAAGTAGGAGAAGAATCTAGTTAGCCAAGGATTACCTATTCTCCTCATCTTCCAATTGAATCTTTCAACACAACTCCCATTATAGAAATGCCAAATACCCCATAGGAACCCCAAATGTATACAACTGAGGACCTTGAAGAAGAAAAAACTAAATTATGATCAATGCATGTGGAATTGGGCATTCAATATGAAAACAAGATAAGAGATAAAATGATGTATCTAGTGGACTGGGTTGGATGGCCTATACTTTATGAGAAATTATCAAAATTAATGGATATGCAGAATAAGCTGAAAAATAATGAAGCCACTTTGAAGCTAATTGTGAAAAAATGGAATATTAGGGATACTAACATTACTATTTTATGATGTTTAGTTATTAGTGTTTCTTGTGAACAAGTATAATTTTATTTTGGTATGACTAATAGGCTTTTTGAATTTGATAATAAGAGAATTGTTTTACAGAGGAGAATTATCAATTTAAAAAAAAAATATCTTCATAAAAGTTTTGGGTTTTTCCCTCATCCACTTAAGGCTATAGATAAATTGAAGGATAAAGAAGAATGGGCTAAGGAGTTGTATGATTTGATGTGCATTAGATTAAATAAAATTATAAATGAAAAAGGATCACATATAGTTAGTGAAGAAAAATGAGGAAGTTGTATTGGTTCTTGGATTTTCTTTGATTCTTCCAAAAAGGATTTTGATGAAATTGAGAAATTAGGAGAAGATATCCTAAAGAAACAAAAAGAGATATTGAACTTTTTTTGGCTAGATCATTCACTTTTCAACAATGGATGTCAAATATTTCTCAAGAAAATTAGTTTCTATCTGAAGAAACTGATGAAGGTGGTGTGGACCTAGATGAGTTATAGATAATTGATGCACCAAAAGAAAGGAAAGAAGAGCAAATAACTATAGAAAAAGAGATAGTTATTCAAACTAATTATTTGAGAAAAGAACAACCATTTCTAACTATGGACATGACAACCTATGATGATCTGGAGGGAGAGCAACAAGTTGTGGTTAATATGTAGATATCAAAATTGGAAAGATCAAGTGCAAATCAAATGGTCCCATAGTTGGAAGGACAAAAACAACAAATGGTTACAATAGAAGTGATCCCACCCCAAAAGGACCATTTTAAAGTCATTTTGTTCTAAAGTAATAGAGCATAAGAGAATTTTTTTTGTGACAACAACCTTTTGTTTGTAAAATCTTTTTGTCTTAAAGCCAATTTTCCTTTTTCTCTAGGCTTGAACCTTGCTTGAACCTTGTTGCATCTCATACTATATAAATGAGATCCTAAGGCTAGAGAAAGGGTCCAAATTTATGTGATTTTTAGTGTTATACTAGTCTTGTATTTGGTCCAGTCAGTCTTTAGTGTAAATTTTGTGATGTATTCATCTATAAATCTAAGAATATAGAAAAATATTGAATGAGAAGTTGTCATACCTTGAAGTATTTCTAAGTTTATATTAGCATTGTGTAATTTTCAAGGAGAATTAATTCAAAAGAGAGCTCTACCATATTTTTTTCCCTAAATTTTGCCTCCATTATTATGTGCTAGTTATGTTGAGATTGTATGAACAAGGTTTATGCAATCTAACACAACTAGGATAGGTTGTATATCAATTTTTTGTTTCTTTTGTTTCAAGGAATTATGTAAATGATTCATTAAATTAATAGGATTTCTAGTTATATAAGAAGGATATTCATAAGAATGGGATTTAGGGTTAATTGCTGATATAATTGATTATAAGGTAATGAATTAGGTCAAAATTGCTGGGTAAAATCTGAATGCCAATGGATAGGGCATTGATGATTAGTTGTATGTTGAATAAATCATGGAGTTGCAAGAAGCAGAACATTAAAATCAAATTGATTTTTACTTTCATGTATGAAGAATTTAAATTTCTTATTAGGAGTTGTTTGCAATTAATCTCTGTGTGTTATAGTTAGCTACTATGATCAAGAATTATCCATAAAACTAAGAGGAATTATGACCATTATCTACTATAAGGGATAAATATGAAGAAAATATAAGTTAATGAATGAAGTGTGAAGAAATATCAAGTATCAAGTCTTTTATCCCTAAGGTACACCAGCCTAAGCCTTTCAAAGCTCATAGAACAAAAAACCCCTAAAATTCTGTTAAGGTTGTGTCTAGGTCTGAAGACTTCTTAGTTGAGTATAGGAAGTAGCTAACCCTTAAACTAAGTTGTGTTTTCAATATCCTAGTATTAGGTCTTTGTTTCATGGTAGTTTTACAACATTGATAGGGACTAGACATGGGCTTATTCTTTTCCTAATTAGGCCTTAGTCTAGGAGCTCTTGGATTTGTTTGGCAATTTCCTCATTTTTTTGACGAGTCATCTTATAGGAAACTTTGTTAGGTACGGTAGTTCCTAGAATAAAGTATATTTGATGGCTAACAAGTCTCTTTGGAGGTAGGGTGTTAGGTTTTCCATCACTAACAACTTCATGATATTGTTTTAGCAACTCTTGTACTTCATTTGGTATCTCTATTTTCTTATCAGCATCTTCATCTTTACCTTTCAAAACCAATGCAAACCCAACTCCATCTCCTTCCTCTAGGTTCTTGAAGAGATACTTCTCTACAACCATGTGAACACTTGGATTTGAGGTCTTCAACTCTCCTTCTTCTAGCAAGTATTGGATCTTAAAAGTCACCCCATCCTTCTTGAATGAGTATGCATGTTTGGCTCCATCATGTATGGCTTGGTTATAAAGTTTCTATGGCCTTCCAAGTAGAAGGTAGCATGCATCCATGGGAAGAATATCACATAGAACCCTATCCTTGTATCTCCCTATGGTGACCTCTACACATGGTTCCTCTCCAACAAGAATGTGTTGTCCTTTATTGATCTAGCTAACCTTGTATGTGTTGGCATGTGGAATAATTTTTAGCTCCAATTTTCTAATTTCCTCTGCATTGATTATGTTGTTAGTTGAGATTTAGTCAAAAATGACTCTACATACCTTTCCCATGGTTTTGTATATGATCCTAAAGATTTCTCTTCTTTGAGTTGGTTCTTCTTTGATTGGCTCCTTGATCAAAATTCTTCTTAGCATTAGGTTCTCCCCTTCCTATGATTTTAGGGGCACCTTAGAGTGTTTATTTTTGCTACTAGATTCTTCTTGCACATAGTTGACCCATTTTATATTTCCTTGGGAAGTTAAGCCTTTTTTAAGGAACCTATATGTAGGGTGTCCTAGCTGATTGCAATAATAGCACTTAATGTTGGCAAAGTAGGATCCTTTCCCTAAGTTTCTGCTCCTTCCTCTCCAACTAGTATTAGAGCCTCTACCTCTACTAAAGCTTCCTCTTCCTAAAATTTCTTCTTGTTGTTTAGTATCCTTGTTGTCTCCATGTGACCTAGAATTTGATCCTCTTCCACCATAGCCTTTTTGACCTCTTCCATTTTTGCCCATACCTCTACCTTTTAAGTTTGAGTATTCCTTCTTCTTATTCATCTCTTCTACTTTCAAAGTAAGTTAGAAGCATTTATGGACTATTTTAGGAGTCCATATGCTAATCTCTTCTTGTATGTTCCATTCCAAACCTCCTAGATACCTAACCACTTTGATAGGTTCAAAATCATGTACTCTTGACCTTAAACACAAATTTTGAAAATATTCAATGTAAGTTACCACATCCATGTCCTCTTCTTTCAAACTCTTCCTCTTCTTGTAAAACTAAACCTCATAGTCCACTAGTAAGTATTGTTCCTTCACCTTTGTTACCATGGCTTTCCAATTTCCAATGGGATTGTTTTCCAAATTTTCCCTCTCTTCTTGGAGGTACTTCCACCATGTTAGGGATGATCCACTTAGCCTAGACTTGGCTACCTTAACTCTTTTTGCTTCACTCACACCTCCACACTCAAAGTGGTTTTTTATCCCTTCAATCCATTCCATCACCAATTCAAGGTCCATCTTCCCACTAAAAAAAGGAAATCCTTCTAGGACCTTTCCATCTAATGCCTTGATGGATTTTAGGAATGGATCTTCATTTATAGGAGGGTTTGGTTTAAGAATACGATCTTCCTCATCTATCTTTTCTTTACCCTTACTACTACTATCACCTTCTTGGTCTTTCTTCTTAGCTAACTCGACAACTTGTTCCAATTTGGTCTTTATTTCTTCTAGAGCTTCTTCAAGGATTCTATTCCTCTCCTTCTACTCACCCATCACTTTGGAAATTTTTTCATTGGTCACCATATTTGATTCTCCAACTTACTCTATAGTTTGAAGCATCCAACCACAAACCCAAATCTTCAAGCTTTGATACCACTCTGATGTAAGATAATGTAGTTTTCTACATTAGCCCTTACTTACTTAAGGACTTTCCTAGGATTTCTCTTAGCCTATTAGGGTTCCCTTTTGTGCCCTAATTTCTAGAGTACCTCTATTCTATCCTCTAACTACTCTCTACCTAATTACACCAATGGTTTTAGCTTCTTCCTTCATCAATGCCTTTGCCAGTTGACGTGCCAATTTCATTTCCTAGTCTTTCTTGATCATTTTCCCAACCAAATAGAGTGAGCATCTCTTGTAAGAGATATTCTAATTCTCCTAGGCTTCTAGACTCAAATTTCACAAATTTCCTTGAAGTTCTTTACTCCTACTCCAAAATTGCCAAAAATAGGCCTAATAGAATTAGCCCTCCTACTTGATTTTTTTGACTTTATCTCTATTTTTTCCTAAAGATAGTGGACAAATATTTTGGAATTGAATATCCATTGGGAAAACCTAAAGGATTTTGTGGGTCTCATGTCTCCCAGCTATTCGTACACCTAAAATCTTTTTTATGCCTATAATTAAGGGTTTTACAATAAGAATGATAGGGCCGACTAGATTTGATCATTCCCCAACAAAAATTGTCATGAGACTTTCTCGTTTGGAATATATTGACATCACTAACCCCTCTTGCTTCTAAAACTCTTGGTTTGAAGTATCCTTCACATTCAAAACCCAAAACCTTCTTGCCAATTCTGTGATTGCCTAACCAAGTACTAATGACTTGCCTAAGCCATCACATTTAAATTGCTTAACCAAATTTCTTGTGCCCCAAAAAATATGTAGATTATGTACACTATCTCCACACTCGTTTCCCCTAAAGCCATGCATAAATCAAAATAGGAACTCATAGGGGAGTCATTTTTTCATAGATGGTCAAAATAGAACTAGCACACAGAGTATTTACAAATGAATTTCAAAACCTACTTAAATGAACACCTAAAAAATTGCAATATGAATGGAAAAGTATTGTAATGACATGAAAAGAAAGTTTCCAACACTAGAATGAGTATTTCAATCCATTATTCCATACAAACAACCAAGAAACTCTAAAATTATTAAAAGTTGGATTGTAATTTGTTGATCCACTTGCATAAAATTACTGATTTAAACTGCCAACCCTTGGGATGGGTTTACTTCATGATTTTATAAGTTCCCCAAGAGGTTGCAGGTAGTTGGAGTAACCATCAACCTCTTTCTTGTGTTATGCAAGTTTTCCAAAAATTTTGACAACTTTGACAACTTTTTAAATTTTTGAACAACTTTACTTTCCTTCATTTGGGAACTTCCAAACATGCCCATTATGATCCATTTATTATTTCTAGGCATGGTTTATCCTTTAGGACACCAATTACATGATTTTTGTCATTCTTGCCTATTTGACAACTTTTTCCTATTATATGAAATCAATCTACATAAAATTTCCTTCAGGAAAAAAAATAATTTTGAAAAAATATTGAGATTTCATAAATTTATGGTGCTTGTATACTAGAGATTTTAAGAATATACTTTACACTCAATCAAAAATTACTAAAAATTAAAATATTTAATAAAAAATAAAAAATATGCTCATTAAGATTTGGTATCTTAGGTATCATTCCCAAGAAGGATTCACAATTACTTTTATTGAGTTCAAAATTTGGTTTTCATACCTATGTGGGGTCCCAAAACAATCATTTTGAAATAAAAGGGTATGAACATGCCTATTTAAAATATCTACAATATGGGTTTATTGTCTTAAAAGGGAAGCACTTCCATGTTAAGAGTGTTTACCCCTCTGAGTAAGTGATCTAGGGTCATGTCAAGTGCCTTGAATGGGTCTTTGACTTGGATCTGGATTTTTCCACTATTCTATCCCCTTTTCCACTTTCTTTCTACAATCTGGCATTCTGGACTAAAATCTTGAGATTATTGACTTTTGGGTTGTTGGTGTTTTGAAACATTATGTTTTAGCTTATCCTATTGAGAAAAAAATACATCTAGGGGCAACTACTTCCCATCTACAACATAACACTTCAGACACCAAGCCAATTATAATGCTATGCCCTTCTTCTACTTTAGGCTCTGCAAAACCTAGGTGGGTGTATGTATGTATTATTCATATGGTACTCATGTTAAAAGCATACAATCGAATCTAAAAAATGCAAATTAAAACCTATAAATATTTTGTACTTATGCAAAGATCATAGACATGAAATAACTAATAATCATGACCTAAGAAATTCATAAGATAAGTGAGGGTAACACTTTTCAGCTCTTCAACATTAAAGGGAAAAGATTTTGATTATAATATTGATTTCAACATTACTAAGACATGAAAAATACAACATATCAATCCTATAGTTGATCAGTGTCTTATCTATTGGGTAACTCTATAAATCCTTAACATACATCTTTGAAAACCATTGATATATCTCATATACCAAGATGTCCTGATCTATCCATTCACCTTGCGAATTAGACATCTACATCTTTCTGAATCTCATACTCAACCTATCCCTTTATGATCTTTATTCACAAAAAAACAAAGGATAAAAAACAACATGAACAAGGGACAAGATTTAGATTGAAGATTAACTTGTTGCTACACTTTTATTCATTTCCTTGAAACAAATGCAATAAAATGCATGGAATTGAAATATAAGACTACCTAACAGATCAAAAATATTTGTATTTTATTAATTTTTGTTTATTATGGGAGAAATACTAAAATAATGGTGGTAATTTACCTTTGGATCCTATCTTATAGTGCCACAGACAAACTGCAACCAACATGGTATCACAACAATGAGAAAATTTCTTCAAGATTGGAACCCTTACAATGAGAGAGAAAGATAAAGATATAAGAAAGGAAGAAGAAACTAGATCTAATCTAGAAATAACATGTGTCTACTTGAATCTAAATTCTCTACTACTACAAAGAATCTCTCTTCTCTCTACAACTAAAATCTGATATGATTCTCATCATTAAGTGAAATAAACTTGAAATATCTCTTCCTAATGATGAAAAACTCTTGCTCTAATAAAATTTCAGAAATATATCTAAAATGCTGATAAAATCATTCATTAAACTAAATCAAAGGTGAAAATATCAACACTAACTACATCTTTACTACCTCTGGTGTTCACCCAATTCACCACTTTGCCAAAAATTAGATCTGATCTACCTTGACTAAATGAGGTCAAAAAATAGGAACCTAGTACAAAACCCTAAATAACTCAAACCAATAGCTTCTTGCTAGAAATAAACCTCAAAAATAGAAAGTTCGTTCTATCTTGGTTCCAACAGTATATGATGGTCATATATCCGCTTACTAGAAATTCCCAAAATCTTAGTTTGAAAAATATGCTCCTGACTAGTTCACATGAATGTATTTCTTTGCAAATTTTTTAATCTACTAAAGTTTAAGCTTTAGAATATAATTCTTTCCAATTTAAAACTATGCATGTTCAAACTATTGAAGGAATAACAATATTAATTTGTAGACCCTAATTTATCCCTCCAGAATTTCATTTGGGTAAAATAGGTTTGACTAGCCTTGACATGTGTCACCTCGCCATTGGTCAAATTCTGCACTATCACTACCACTTGGATTGGACCTCCATGTATAGTCAATACCACATCATCATCTACTAGGTGCCCTACCATGTCATCACCATGTGGTACTACCCAATTAGTTGACTAGACTGCGCCTTAGGTTTTGACAATCTACCACATGTCATCATTTTATTGCTCATCGCATTCTAAATTTCTTAACCAATGAGAAACTTCATTTTGTGAGAATATGAGAACTATTAGATCTACCACATGGCACAATTTGGTGCACTAACTTGTTCGATAATATGTCATCACCCAGTGCCACATGTTGCACTATTGTTTTTTTTCTTTCCTGAATGTTCAAGCATCTTTATTTTGAGACGAAGCGATGTCCATCAGATTTAACAAATGTTAGCATCCTATTCTTTTGATCTTAAACTAACACATCACTACTTCCTCAAAATTCATGCCATGTATCACATTTTAATTCACCCATCTGGCTGCAACTTGTTACTTTTTGATTCATTTTGGTCTCCACATGTATGTTGGTGGTCTAATTTTTTGCAAAAAATAAAGAGTTAGATAAATTTGTATCTTGTAGGTTATTGTTTTCTCTATGCAAGTTTTATAAAAAAGAAACCTAGGTGAAACCCTACTAAATATTATTATGCCCCAAGAATTTTTTTTAAGTCATATGTTACTATTTTAAAAAAAGAAGGGGGGCTTGGTGGGTGAATTAGATTTGAAAGTGGAATATCTTTTTGGGAGACCTTTTTAAATTTCTTTCTTTTCACTCCCCTCTTCTTGAAATTTTTCCTATCATTAGATCTCTTCTAGATTTATGGTATTTTTCATGTCACATAGTGAAGTTGTAAGTTTTTTATCATAAGCAACATGGCGACCATCACAAAATGTAAAGATGGTGATGAAAATAGAAAAATGGTCACTAATTTTTCATTATTTTAAAGTTCTATATGGACAGATTGATGTAAAACTTGTCAGTATCAGAGAAAGGGACTAGTTATTTTCTATCACTAGTTTTGGCACAGTCTAAGAGGTCACTATGTCATGATTGGAAAATGCATGAATTTTAGTTGGTAGCGACATAATGCCTTTCCTAAAAATAAAAAGTGTAAGGTTAATAGTGCACAGGCACTGTAAAGTTTTTCTATTCTTAAATGAGGTTGTATGCTTGTGATGCATTGTTAGAAGAATTTACTAAATCAATAATGGCTAAGACATGTGATATTTCTCAGCACCAAAGTTTCTTAATACCTTAAGGGGGTCACTATGTCATGACTGAAAAATCAAGAAATCCTATTGGTAGCGACATAGTGCCTTGCCTAAAAAGGTGGAACGTGGCAACAATTGTATTGAATGGTAGGTCCCAAAAGTTTCTTAGTTAGTACATAATCATTATGATACATTGCCAATAATTAGGAACATGTGTTTTTTTCTTGTGCCAGATTTGTCAAAGTCTGGGAGGTCACTATGTTGCGACCAAAAAATGCATGAATTTCATTCTTAGTGACATAGCACCTTATCGAAAAAGTCAAGACATAGTAGGGCTCAATTTTATCATATTGTGAAAGGGATTAAAATATTATATATGATTTTCTATCATGTCAAAGTATTTCCAAATCACATATGACATGGAAAAGCACTCAACAAAAGGGTAGACAAAAATTGTAGATCGTCAGATCAAAGTTTCATCAATGGCTATCGCCTAGTCACCATCAAGAGTTGTGTGATGTTTATTTCACATGACATGGCGACCAAGGGAATGAAAGCATGGGCCCACAATATTTGAAATAAGGTAATAATAGATTCCATACAATCATATCAAATTCACATCAATGGTAGGTGCTAAGTCATTATGAGGAACTGCTCTTTTTTTAATGGTAGCGACATAGTGACCAAAGGGAGAGATGGAGGGACTTACCATAGTCATGTTTAAAAGTGTGATCAAATGCACATCATCAAATTATAATGAATCAATGGTGGTTGTTATGTCACTTATGGAAATTTTTTGCTATTTATGCATGGTGACATAGCAAGAAGGTGTTACATGTCCATAAGTGCTTGTGGGTTCAATCCAAGTTGCCAACAGTAAAAGAAAGGCTTATGCAGAGAAAGGTTATTGGGTTGATTTCTAGCCTGGCAAGTACAAAATGAGTCATCTTTTATTTTGTTCCTGGATCATCTAATTTTTGAAATCAACAACATATTTTTGAAAAATAGAAGGTGGTGCCACTTTGTTCTCCTTACAGCTCATTTATGAAGATTGAAAGCTCCTTATGTAACTAAGAATAAAGGATATTGCATATATTTTTCTTTGTCCATACGTGAACAAATTTTTAGGCTTCTAAAGAGCTTAGAGTTTTTGAGAACATGCACTTGGTGACTAAAACCCAAAGGAATTCCACTAATTTCAGTGTGTTGCAGGATTATAGTTATAGGATAGTGAAGAGCAAGTAAGTTTCTCAGTCCATTATATATTAAGCTTTCGAGTATTCTACAATTTTAATTGCCATGCCTCCAAAGAAGGTTTCCTTGGGCTAGGTTGATTATTTGTCTAGAAACATACATGATGACCTCCTTAAATTGTTGCTCGAGTCCACTAATGAATTTCTCAACTGAAGAAATTAACCATTCTAAACCCTAGATTTAAATTTTTTGATGGATTGTATGATAAGGGGAACAGGGTTAGGAATACCAAAACTTCTCAAACAAGGTTTTGTCTCTTCAAAAAATGGTTCTTTAAAAGAAAATTATTTGCCCCTCATGGAAATATTTGGAACTTTGACTTGGGAAAACTAGTGGTCCCTAGTGTTTTCATGGATTATGACATATTAGAGGTTATTACTAAAAATTATGTCACAACAATCAGAGTAGTGAGAAGGTTGGATGCCGAGTGTTTGATCACAATAACCCTTGAGGAAATTTGAGAAGTTTTTGGTCTTAAGCCATTGTCAGATTATCATATACCTATTGACCTACAAGAATTAGAAAAAGAATATTTATCCAAAATTGATAAGATCAAATAGGGTGCATTAAGGGCACAGATAGGCAGAATTGGGAACTTACCAGTGATCACAACATCTATTAGGGAACCTTTCAAAAAAGGAATATTTCACTTCTCAGGCTATGAAGATATATAGGACTCTACATAGGGTTTTCAATGAGCATGAGCATAATATTATGCCTATAAATTTTTTTGTATATGATGGTTCAAATTTCTTCTTTTTGTGTTGACCTTCTTTATGATTTTGCCTCCTATTTAGCACAAGAAAAAACATTCGGTCATTACTCACTATTGATGCATATGTTCTTATTTAAAGGTGTAATATATTTTGGGAAGAAAAATGATTTGAATAGAGACCATGAGGAGGAAGCTTTGCTAGTTCAGTTGTGGAGTGAAAATATGACTTGGGATGTGGAAAAGGCTAGCTTTTTTAGGTTTGATAGGTACTTTGCCTTGAGGTTAAGGTGCCTCTTATTAAAAGACAATACTAGAATCCCTAAGGCATTAATAAATTTTATCGGACCTATGGATAATCCCTCTAGTTTATAAGTATCGCACAATTGGGGAGATATTATACCATACCCTATTTAAACTATGTTTGGAGTTTATGGTTTCAAAGGGACTTCTCATGTATTGCCCTATCAGATGCCTCTAAAAGTGGGGATAGCTGAGATACTATGGTAGCTAGGAGGATTGGAGGAAAATTATTTGGTAAAAAGACAAAGAGGCTCAATTTTCCCAACTTGTACTATACCCCACCCTTTTGTAATTACAAAAGGTGGTTGGTTATTTATATATAAATTATTAGAGCAGTATAAGATGGATGTATCTCATCCCCATTTTTTTTATGCTAAGGGATTCTATGATTTTGGTTTTTAGATACAGGGCTAAGCTTGGTTCCATAAAACATGAGCCTTATTACCTTGAGAATATAATAAGGAATGAGCTCTCTTTAAAGGAGTAGGAGACCAAGAAAGAAAAGTGGAGAGGTTTTACAAGAGTTTTAGAATTCATTCATTTTTTTGACAAAGATTATGAGCCTCTTGGTAATGCAATAATAGAGGCATATAGAATAAATAAACTCATAATAACTTTTCATGGGATAATGGAAAGAATGAATGAGAAAAAGAAATTCTCCATTAAACATATCCTAATATTGAGAAGGTTGGCATTCACTCTCAATGTTGGAGAAGGACAATTGATTGTCCAGAAAAGGTCTAGTTGTAATATAATCCAAAATAAGAAGACCACTATGGATAAAGGTAAACAAGTAATAGGATCCACTAGTGTTGTCTTGGAAGAAAGAACTAATGAGCCCTCTCCTAGCAGGCAAAAAATAATGAAAGAAAAAGGTCCTCACATTAAGGAATATTCACCTACCCAATCCGCTTTGTACATTGGAGAGGAGCAACTCACTAGAGGGTGAGTTGAAAAGCTAGGGTCACAAGGGGGAAAATTTATTACTTAGGTAGAGCTAGATGAGGCAAACCTTCAAGAGCCTCCGATGCCAAGTTTTGATTTGACAGTGGCAGATTACAGAGGAAGAGAATTAAATCCTATAATTGAACAAGCTAGTCATGAATTTTTGTCTGATGATAGTTTGTTTAGAAAAAGAGCCTTCTACCAATTTAAATGGAGGAAAAATATGGGAAAATATGAGGGAAAATGTAATTAGATAAGAATAGAGCATCCAAAAATGGAGGAGATAGCCATGTAGAATCAAGTAAAAGAAGAAATGATGCAAGAATTCTAAAACATAACCCTTTAAAAGGGGAGACAAATGGTGAAAGCATCTAATATTCTACTACTACCCAATTGGAATATAGTAGATGCTCTAGCTTTTAAATCATTTTATAACAAATTAAACATAAAGGTTAAAAATAAGAGAGAAATAAAAAGTGCCATCTTAAGTGAAGACTAAGCTACCTTAGTTATTTGGTCATTTAGGAAAGGACCGAGGACTATCTCATCACAGTTAGATGACATAGGATTAATCAAAAATATAATTGTAAAGAGAGTGGTAGATACTACCCATGTGGAGGCTACACATTTGAATGTTGGTACATCTCACTTAGCTTTGGCCAATGCAGAGAGAGATGAGAAGGAAAGGTTGGAGTTATAGGCTAAATATGAGAAAGTTTTGGAGGGTTACAATAAAGAAGTTCAAAAAAGAATTGAACTTGAAAATAAAGTGACGGGAAAGTCTTCCAGGCCAAGGATCACATACCCCCGCCCACTAGTGGAGCCTTTTAAATCAACTCCCCTCAATGAAATTCCTAATACTACACAGAGGCCACAATATTATACAACTAAATATTTTGAAGAGGAGAAGAGAAAATAGTGGGCACTACATGTAGAGTTGAATGTCCACTATGAAGATAAATTGAGAAACGTTCTCATGTATTTGGTTGAAAAAATTGAATGGCCATTATTATATGATCAATTAGCAAGGGTAGTAAACATATGGGAAGAGATAAAAGGAAATGAAGAAACTTTGAAACCCATTGTCACTAAGTAGAATAAAAGGAGAAAAGAGGTCACATTTCTTTGTTATTATGTCATAAAATTTTCACACGACCACATAGAAAAAAAATATGATATTACTAATGATCTTCTAGGATTTAATGATAGAAGAGTTGGGTCATAGAGGAGGATTGTTAGTTACTTGAGTAAGTACAAAAGTGAAAAATTTGATTTGTTCCCATTTGCTTTGGATAAGAAGAATAAACTGAAGAATAAAGATAAATGGGCCAAAGATTTATATGATTTTTATTTTTTAAGAATAAATAAAGTCATTGATAAAAATGAAAATGTATGGTGGGCAACCAAAATGAAGGAGTTGGTGAAGGTCTAGTCATTCTTTGATTATCTGAAACAAGAATTTGTTAACATTGATAAGGAGGCTAAATTTTTGATCAAGAAGAAGAATGATATTCTACACTTTAACTAGGTAGATACCACATTTTTCTACAACTGGATGGTAGATATTGCTTCTGATGAGTAGTGGGAAGTGGTTGGGACTAATAATGATGTGATGGATCAAGATAAAAGTCAAATAATTGATGCATCTTCGAAAGATTAGAGGAAAGAAGAAGACAAAGAAAGGCAACCATCTAAGGTGGAATGTACTATGGGTTAGGTTAATGATGTGGTAGAAACAAACATATATATTATTGTTACCTTAATAATTCATGATGAAGAAGGTGAAGATCCTTGAATTGAGGTTAATATGTGAGCACTAGATCATGCCACACCATTAACAAGTTTGATGGCTGCATATTCCAAGGAATCAAAATAGAAGAAGAACCAACCACTAAAATCATTGCCTTTGAAGATGTAATAGAAGATGGACCCACTAAAATAATCTTTTGATGTAAAAGTTTTTTTTTGTTACCCATCATTTTGTCTTTTGTGACAACTTTAAAATGTAAATATCTTTTGTTAAAAGATAGCTATTAGTTCTCAATGCCTGAGGCTTTTTCCATCTCACAGTATATAAGCGAGATTTTGGGGCTCGAGAAAATGTCCAAATTATTGTCTTTCTAAATATTTACTAAGTATATTTGATCCAGCCTTTTGATGAATAATTCATGATATTGTTTCTCTATAGATTTATGAGAATACATCAAATTTACCAGGATTTAGATGTTTTGTCTTGAGTCATTCTGAGTCTTGTTCAATTGCATACAATTGTTTTTCAAAATAAAATTAATACAGAGATGAACTATCACCATATCTTTTCTAGCTAAATCTTGTCTCTATTTTGTTTACCTAGTTATTGTGAAATTGTATAAGAAAAGCTTATCTAATTGAATGCAATTGAATCAAATTGTATATCAATACACCATTGGTATTAATTCAATGAATTAAATAAATTCTTTAGTGGTATTGATAGGGTCTGCATGGTAATAGGAAGGTTGTTTTTAAGTATGATTTTCAATAAGAATTGTTAATAATGTTGATTGTAAAGTAATCAATCAGATATAGGAATTGAATGGACTTTGAATCCCAATGGATAAGGCATTGATCTACTAACTTCAATCTGTAAGTGAAGAAATCATAGGCAATCATTAGACTCAAATTAAAAAATCAATTTTCCTTTACTATTCAAAATAATTATCAATGCTGGTCAGTACTTCTTTAAATTTGATCTCTAAGCCTTAGCTACTATTGCTAGAAGCACTTGTAAATCTAAGAAGAATTGTGACCAAATCTATTTATAAGGGATGTGTTTTATTTTAAAGTGTCATGCAATTAGAAAAATATGTATATGTCAGAGGTAGGAGATGAGAATTAAAATGAAACTAAGAGATTCTTGCTTAGTAGTATTTGTTTGAACCATCCCTTAGGTATACCCACCTTGGTTCTATAGAGCCTAAAGAGTAGGAAATCTATCTTGATTTCATTGTAGTTGGGTCCAAATAAGGAACACATTCAATTTATTATAGGAAGTAGCTGATCCTTATATTATTTGTGCTTTGATTATCTTGGTATTGAGTATTTTGATACTTAATAGTTGAAAAACACCAACAAAATGGTGATTTTGCTGGGAAGTTTCCTAACACACATGTGTGTATAAAATGTACTACAGTTTCTTTGGTCTAGGTGTATATGTGTATGTTTGAGCATTTTAGTATTGCTCATAGTGGTGGTGAATTTTTAGTGAAAAACCTTGAGAATTTATAGAAAAGACAAAAAACCAAAATATCGTAGACTTACAATAACATATACAACCTTTATGAAGTGTCTTATCTGTCAAGCAGGAGTTGTAGTCATGTTTTTTTTGTGATTGGTCCCTTATGTCATAAAGTTATTGGGTATTTTCTTGTATTTTTTTCCTTTGAAGTCAAAATCTATCTTACTTTCATTTTTCCCTAGAATAGGGTGGTGACTCAGTCAAGGTTTTGAAACTAGTGCTTATTTAACAAAAAAATATCTTTAATGGCTGATAAAAGGAAGAATGCAAGAGCTTACACAAGGGCCAATATTGATGTACCCTTATATATTGATTTTCCCCAAGGTAGTAGGAAGAATCAAGGCAAAAAGTAGACATATCCAAATCCCATCTGGAAACCTAGAAGTAATACATCAATATATCCTTAATATCAAGTAGTGGTAGGAAGGGAGTTTTCCGCATTAAGTTTTGAGTTAGAAACTACAAGGCTTTTGGGGGGGGGATATTTAGTACTCCACTATAAGAAGACCAAGTTTATCATGATAAGAATGTTTCCTCAATAGGAGATACTTTTCATATATCAGATATGAACCATAGGCTAGGATATGGGAATCTCATGAAAGATCCTAGAATAGTTCAATATATGGAGCCTAATCTTATTGATCTTGATGACCTTACTGATTTAGAGGCAACTTCTCTAGACCCTAAGAAAGAATGTTCAGAGATAGAAGTTTTGAAGAAATGGGTCATAGAAGAGGAGGCCAAACCTATTTATTTGGAGAAAGAAAGAGAGCAAGCTACTGTGAATGTTATTTTTGAAAGAGATAACCTACTTAGAAGGATGACTACTTTGAAGGAATAAAACAAGTTGGAAGAAAGGACCCCAGTCCTTCATGCTTATGTGTTTAGGGATATAGATAGTTTAAGGTCTAAAATTCTAGAACAAGAAAAACTCATGAGCCAAAGGCAAGAACCTTTCATTTCCCAAGTCCAGTCCTATAATCCCATCCAAGAAGATCCTGTAGAACCTATTGTGAAACCCACTAATAAAGGAAAGGGTAAAGCTATAGGAATTCAAATAAATGACCCAAAACTATATTAAGAAAATTTGTGAATCCTCCCATGTCTAAACAGAACCTTGATCTTGAAAGGGCTAGAAAAGAAAAAGAGGATCTGGCAAAAGAACTTGAGAAGGTTGAGAATGAAGCTTAAGCAACACAACTAGGAGAAAGATTTAGTTCATCAAATCTAACTCTGCTTTAGCCTCTTGGCCCAACTTGTCTACCCAAAATACAACTTCTATGCCTACTTGTGGACCTATAGTATCTAGTTAGACAATGTCCCACTCTTCCCCTATGTCATCATCCATTACTAGTATTCTAATCCCTACTATCCAAATATAACAATCGCAAGCCAATATTGCTCAAAATCAGAACAATATAGGAAGCACATCAAATGCTACTAGTTTTTAGAAGAAGCCTATATATATGGAAAAATTTAGACAAATATCATTCCTAGGGATTCTTGGTTTCCCTCATCCCATATCTTTTTATCTAAGAGATAAAGTTGTTAAGTTCTCTAGGAACAAAGCGGTCACTAGAGAGGAACACATGAGAGTATTTGTAGACATGTTGAATGGCTTTGAAGTTGAGAATGAAGATGCTGTGATGAAATTTTTTGTACATTCATTAATACAAGATGCTAGGGATTGATTTAGAAGATTACTAGACGATTGCATTAGTTCATGGAGTGATATGGAAAAATTGTTCAAAGAACAATATGGTGAAAATACTACTCCTAGTTTCATTTTGAATGATTTCAATAATACAAGAAAAACCCTAATGAATCTACATTTGATTTAATGTAAGGTTTCAAAAGGGAATGTATAAGTTGTTCCAAGTTATGAAGTTGAATAAGGATGTTTGTCTTACAACATATTTTAACGCTTTTGATAGCAAGATGGCTTATCAATTAAGGGATAAAGATCCTAAAACTTTAAGGGATGCTTATAAGATTTCAATGAATATGAAAATAATAGAAAAGAATCTAGTAAGCTTGGGAGTAGAGATTATCCAAATCTATTTAATCCAAAGAATAACAACAAAAGGGAAGTGGATAAAACTCCTACAGGTAAGAAACCTGAAGAACCCACAATAGGTAAGGTATTAGACTTGTTAAAAAAGATAAACCCAATGAATTTCAATACACATAAGCCAAATTTTGATGAGAAGGTCCTAGTGAATAATAAACATTTCAATAGATAGCCAAGAATGCAAAGCTATCCTTATACCACTCAATGAAAAGATGGTAAACCAATTCCTAACTAGCCCAAAATGTGAAGGATAAGGGTACACCAGATCCTTTGCAAAGAAGTTTTGTTAATATGAATGATGATGTACCATGGTGCATCATATGTCAATCACCCCACTCTCTAGATTATTGTTTAGTTTCTCAATCATTTGCTTCAGATCAAATTGGACAAGATTGAGAGGATGAAGAAGAAAAATGCCATGATGATTTAAGCTATAATATGGTAAGCATGTTTCATGATTGCATAGATTCTAATTTAGATAAACATAAGGATTATGTCACTAGTCAGAGAATTGCTTACAAACTACATAATCAACAAGTATTCTTAGATGATGAAAATTATGATAAAGACAAGGTATGTAATGTGTCTTCAAATATTGAAAATATAAATTTGAGAATGCGTTCCAAAGAAGATATTGACAAAATCACTATAGAAATGATCTCTCAAGTGCACAGTAACTATAATTTGAGGAATAGGATAATTGGAAATGATGTTGGCAAATCTTCTAGTATACTAATCAAGGATATTACACAAAATATGAAGGATGACAACAAGAAAACTTAGGCAAACACAACAAAGGCTAAAAATAGTAAGGCCAAGAAGTGGGAGCCTTAAAAAAAAGAGCAATTTTGAACAAGTGATATCCCTAAAATAGTGGTCCAAGAAATGAATTTAGGATATATTTAGCCAAGTAAGTTATAGTGCCTGCTACACAAAAGACTTCAACTCCAGGTATGCCTGTAAAGCCTACTGTATCTGAGCCTAATGATATGATATCCATGTTGTGACAAATTACTATCAAAGTACCTTTGTCTAAATTATTTAGAATTGATAAGCACAAGAACAAGGCCTTGTCATGGTTGGGTGGGATAGGAAATAATGGTAGTGTGGTTGAAAAAAGCACCACTCAACAATCCCCAATAGTGATAGAAGATAATGGTATTATATCCCATATCCCTCATATGTTTTTGGATGATTCATTAGAAACCTACATAAAAGATATTGACCAATTTTTGCTTAGTCTGATCATAAAAGGAAAAACCCTAAAAAACTACATGATAGACTCAGGAACCTTTAACATCATCATGCCCATTAAAGTTATGGAAGCTTTAGGTATGAAGGTAGATACCAAGAAGGGTAGATGTAGGGGTATGGATGCTAGAGAAGTCTCTATCATAGGTACTATTAATGTATTTCCATTCAAGTTAGTGGCATATCCTGAGGTATAATTGACCATGTTAGTCCTTGTGGTTGACATTCCTCCACATTATGGGATGTTGCTTTCTAAGAAATGGAGTGTTACTATGGGGGGTAGTTTGCAATGTGATTTGTCTTATACAACCTTCCATATAGGTGATAAGGTAGTTAGGGTTGATAGAGAACCAAGGGTCAATAAAATTCTAGGAGAAGGCATTGATAAGGAATCAACTTGCTTTTTGGAGATTGGTGTAAATGGTTTTAGGGAAGAATTAATCATTCAATAAGTAGAGAAATTGCCTACTATGATTGAATATGAAGTTGAATGCTGTATAGATTTAGCAATTTTGTGGACTATGTAATTTGATGGGGCTAGTTCCAAAGAAGGTTAAGGGGTAGGAGTAGTTTTTGTCTCCCTTGAGAAGAAAACATTTAGATATTCATTCATCTTAAAATTTTCTTGTACCAACAAAATAGTAGAGTATGAAGCCTTATTGTTAGGATTGAAAGTTGCTACCCACCATGGGATCAAGAAATTAAATGTCATAGGTGATTCTGAATTGGTCATTTCACAGATAAAGGAAACCTATGCTTTAAAAACAAAAGGTTGAAACAATATAGAAATTTAGTCTAGGATCAAATAGAGTTTTTTAATGCATTTGGAATTTCATGGAAAGATAGAAGTTAGAATAAAAAAGTAGATTTTCTAGAAATATAGAAATCAAGCCTAAGGAAATGACATTTGCTGGAATTTCACAAATGGAAGTTCAAAATAGACTTTCAATACCTAACAATATTGAAAATTAGCAAGTTTTTGAAGATGACAAGGATATTTTAAACTTCATGTTAAGTGAGGACAAATATCATGGTCAAGAAATGGATTATACTAATTTAATTAAAACCATTGATGGTAAGGAAACTATTTTTGTCTAGGAGATTATGTAGTTGAAAACCAATAGGGTACCTAAGGGGTTAGTGGTTTTGGAGAATATTTTTGACAATCAAGATAGAGTAAAACCTAGAACTAGGGATCCTAAGCCTCAAGAATTAGATGAAGTAAATCTTGGTACTATTCAGGCTCCCAACTATATATTGGCCAAAACTTGCCTATTGAAATTAGAAAAGCACTGATTGATTTGCTGAGGAAGTACAAACATGTTTTTGCATGGTCATATGATGACCTTGAGGCTTATAGGGAAGATTCATTTCAACATGTTATACAACTAAAATATAATGTTAAACCTTTAAGATAGAAATAGAGGAGTTGATGAAGCTAAGGGATGGTGGGATAATTAAGCCAATTAGATATTTTCCTTCGGTTTCAAATTTGGTACCTATCCAAAAAAATAATGGAGACATAAGATTATGTGTAGACTTCAAAAATTTGAATATTGCATCCCTGAAGGATAATTATGGACTACCAAATATGGAATTTATGTTACAACAAGTAACTATTTCTAAGCTAATGTCCATGATGGATGGGTTTTCAAGATATAATTAGGTCCTTGTAAAAGAAAATGAACAATCTAAGACAACATTTACAATTCTATGGGGAACTTATGTGTATGTGAGAATGCCATTTGGGTTGATTAATGTTGGTGCAACTTTTTAGAGGGCTATGGATGTAACTTTCCATGATTACATCAATAATTTTATGGTAGTATACCAAGATGACCTTAAATCTTATTCCAAGAAGGCTGAAGACCATTGTAGACACCTATAGAAGATTTTTATCAAAGCCTTGGAATATGGAGTATCTTTAAATCCAAAGAAATGCACATTTGAGGTAATAGAAGACAGATTATTATGACATATGGTGTCAAAATATGGTGTGAAGATAGATCCTAAGAGAGTGGAAACCACTGATAAGGTGCCTAAACCAAAAAATGTGAAGGGAATACAATCTTTCTCTGGGCAAGTTAGTAGTTTGAGGAGATTTGTTACAAACTTTGCTGAAGTTAGTAGACCTATTTCAAAAATTCTTAAGAAAGGAGCTACTATCAGCAAGGATGGTGAACCTTCATAGGAATTTCAAGATATTAAAACTACCATAAAGAATGCTTCAGTCCTTAGGATTCCAAATTACACAAAACCAATGTACATATTCTTTTTTGTATCTTTCCATACTATAGCTACAGTTTTTTTGCAAAAGAATGAGGAAGGATATGAACAACCTATTTCTTTCTTTAGTAAATCACTACAACCTATTGAAATGAAATATGAGATAAATGGGAAGAAAACATATGCCCCGGTGAAGGTTGTTAAGGCTTTTAGGTGTTATTTGGTAGGTGCCATTGTTATTGCATTTGTACCTAGTGTAGTTGTCAAGGACATATTTTCTTAGTAGGAGGTATTAGGCAGGAGATGTAGATGGATCAATAGGATCCAAGAATTTAATATTAAAATTCAAATCTCAAAACTAGTAAGAGGACAAGGATTAGCTAAGCTTATGGCTTAATCCAACTTAGATGCTAAACAAATTAGTATAGTAATAGATGACTTAAGATTAGGTGTATGTGATATGAATCATTGTGAATGGTACACTAATGTCATTTATTATCTACAACATATGGAAGCTCCTTCCCATTTGACTGAGAATGAAAAGAGAAGAAACAAGTTACAAGCCATTAGATATATTATTCTCTAGAATGATTTATGGTGGAGAGACTTTGAAGGAGTTCTACTAAAATGTGTTGATCAAGAAATAAATAAAAGAAATATTGAAAGAAATGCATTCTGGAGTCTATGGAGGACATTATATGGCCAAGACCACTGCACACAAAGTAATGAGAGCTAGATTTTGGTAGCCTTCCCTCTTCAAAGATGCTTAGTTGATGATCAAGAAGTGTGATTCTTGTCAGAGGTTTGTAGGTAAGTTGAAATTTTTAGGAAACACACCATTAAAACTAGTGGAAGTTAAAGCATCATTCTAACAATGGGGAATCGATTTTATATGTGAGATTTCTCCCAAATCTAGCACTAGTTACTCATGGATATTAGTTGCTACTGATTACTTCACAAAATGGGTAGAGGCAATTTCTACAAGAAATCCAACTAGCAAAGTTGTCAATGATTTTTTTCTTAATAACATCATTTCAAGGTTTAGTTGTTCTTAGAGGATTGTGATAAACAATGCAATGTGTTTCAAATCTGATTAATTCATCATATTTTGTGATAAATATGGGATTACAAGATTAGTATCTTCTCCATATCATCCACAAGAGAATGGACAAGATGAGTCCATAAATACAAGTTTGTTGAAAGTAAATAAAAAGGACACTGGATGATAATAAGAAAGCCTGAGATTCTAAATTACAATTAGCAATATGGGCTGACAATGTGATCATAAAAAATGCTATAGGAGTGTATGGAATCTAAGAAAGGATGCCTTAGAATAATCTAGTGGGACTCTATAATTACATCCACAAATATGATGAGGATATTATTGATGACATGTAGGAAAGACTAGATGAGCATGTAGGATTGACTAAAATGAGGAGAGAAGCATCTCTAAGAAATGAAAAGTTGCAACTATAAGTTAAGACACTCTATGATAAAACAATAGTGAATAATAAATTTGAATTTGAAGATTTAGTCCTCATGTACAATGCCAGGATTGAGAATAGGGGAAAACATAGCAAATTTGACCCTATATGGTTGGGTCATTATCTAATTGAAGCCTCATGGGGAGAGGATTCTTATTTGCTAAAAGATCTAGTAGGTAACATTCTTGAGCTGCCAGTTCATGGACAGTTCTTGAAGAGTTATTTTTGCTAAAATACTTGTTTTATCCATGAACAATAGTTTTAGGGTTTTTGGACATTTGTATATGCTTTTTGTCTTCATCTATAGCTCCTGTGTATAGTGCTTTTCTAGTGTGATTGCTCTCTCCGAAGTTGTCATTCTTGATCAAGTTTGCGGTTTGCTCTACCAAAGATTCTAGTTTCTTGCATAGACAAAAGGTAGTCTATCATCCCTAGACAGAGCCATTGGTGGTCTGATTTTTTGCAAAAAATAAATAGTCAAATAAGTTTGTATCTTGCAGGTCAGGGTTTGGTCTGTGCAAGTTTTATAAAAGGAAACCTAGGTGAAACTCTACTAAATATTACTATGCCCCAAGTGAAGTTGTTAAGTCATAAGTTAATGTTTCAAAAAAAGAAGGGGGGCTTGGTGGGAAAATTAGATTTGAAAGTGGAATATTCTTTCAAGAGACCTTTTTCAATTTCTTTCTTTCTATTCTCCTCTTCCAGATCTATGGTGGTCATCATGATGCATAGAAAATTTGTAAGTTTTTTACCATAAGCAACATAGTAACCATTAAAAAATGTAAAGATGGTGACAGAAACAGAAAAATGGGTGCCAGTTTTTCATTATTTTAAATTTCTCAATGGATAGACTAATGTCAGAAATGTCAATATCAGAGAAAGGGACTATTTATTTTCTATCACTAGTTTTGGCAAAGTCTAGGAGGTCACTATGTCATGATTGGAAAATGCATGAATTTCTCTAGTAGTGACATAATGCCTTGCCTAAAAATAAAAAGCATGAGGTTAACAAGTGCACCGATATTGGGAAGTTTTTTTGTTCTTTAATGAGGTTGTATGCTTATGATGCATTCTTAGAAGTATTGATTGCAGCAACAATCATGGAGACGTGTGATATTTCTCAGCATCAGAGTTTCTTAACACCTTAAGGGGGTTGCTATGTCATGACCAAAATATCAAGAAATCCCACCGATATTGGCATAATTCCTTGCCTAAAAAGGTGGAACACAACAATAGTTGTATTGAACAGTAGGTCCCTAAAATTTCTTAGTTAGCACATAATCATTATGGCACATTGAAAATAATTGGGAACATGTGTCTTTTTCTTGTGCCAAATTTTTTTAAGTTTGGGAGGTCGCTATGCCATGACCAGAAAATGCATGAATTTCATTGGTAGCGAGACAACACCTTACTAAAAAGTCAAGACACAGTAGGTGTCAATTTTATCATGTTGTAAAAGGGATTAAAATGTTAGATATGATTTTTGAGCATATCAAAGTATTTCCAAATCACATATGAATGGAAAAGCACTCAAGAAAAGGGCAGATGAAAATTGTGGATCATCAGATCAAAGTTTCATCAACAGCTGTCACCAAGTCGCCATCAAGAGTTGTGCGATGTTTATTGCATATGACATGGCAACCAAGGGAATGAACACATGGGCCCACCATAGTTGAAATAAGTTAATAACATATTCTAGATGATCAGATCAAATTCTCATCAATGGTAGGTGCTAAGTCGTTATGAGGAACTACTCATCTTTTAATGGTAGCGACATAGCGACGAAAGGGAGAGATGGAGGGACCTACCAAAGTCATGTTTAAAATAATAATCAAATACATGTCATTAGATTATAATGAATTGATGGTGATCATTATGTTGCTTATGGAAAATTTTCACTATTTATGGATGGTGACATAGCGGGAAGGTGACACGTGTCCATAGGTGCTAGTGGGTCTAGTCCAAGTTGCTAGTAGTAAAAGAAAGGCTTACACAGAGAAAGCTTGTTGGGTTGATTTCTAGCCTGGCAAGTAGATAATGAGTCATCTTTTATTTTGTTTCGAATTGTTGGATTTTTGAAATTGATGATGTATTTTACAAAAATAGAAGGTGGTGCTACTCTGTTCTCCTTACAGCTCATTTTATGAAGATTGAAAGCTCCTCATGCAAACTAGGAATATAGTATATTGTAGAAATTTTTCTTTTTCCTTCATACGCTATCAAATCTTTAGGCTTCCAAAGAGCTTAGAGTTATTGAGAACTTGCACTTGGTGACTAAAATGTGAAGAAATTCCACTAATCTCAGTGTGTCACAAAACTATAGTTATAGGATGGTGAACAACAATTAAGTTTCTCAGTCCACTATATATTAAGCTTTCTAGTATTTTGCAATTTTAATTGCCATGCTTCCAAAGAAGTTTTTCTCAAGTTAGGTTGATTATTTGTCTAGAAACATACAAGATTACCTCCTTGAATTGTTCCCTAAGTCAACTAATGAATCTTCTAAAGTGAAGAAATTAACCACTTTGAACCCTAGACTCAAATTTGCTAATAGATTGTATGATAAGGAGAACTGGGTTAGGGATGCCAAAACTTCTCAAATAGGAATTCATCTCTTCAAAAAATGGTTCTCTAAAAGATAATTATTTTCCCTTCATGGAAAAATTTAGAACTTTGACTTGGGAAAACTAGTGGTCCCTAGTGTTTTCATGGATTATGACCTATTAGAGGTTATTGCTAAAAATTATTACCCAACAATTAGAGTAGTGAGAAGGTTGGATGGTGAGTGTCTAATCATAGTAAGCCTTGAGGAATTTTGAGAAGTTTTTGATCTTGAGCCACTATTAGATTATCATATACCTATTTACCTACAAGAATTAGAAAAAGAATATTTATCCAAAAGGGATAAGATCAGACAGGGTGCATTGAAGGCACAGATAGGCACAATTAGAAACTTACCAGTGATCACAGCATCTACTAGGGAACCTTTCAAAAAGGAATATTTCACTTCCCGAGCCGTGGAGATATATAGGACTCTGTGTAGGCTTTTCAATGAGGATGAGCTGAATATTATGCCTACAAATTTTATTTATATTTTGGCTTAGATTCCTTCTTTTAGTGTTGACATTCCTTTTGATTTTGCCTCCTATTTAGCAGAAGAAATCCATATAGGCCTGGTTGTAATTGCTAAGGGCAAGGCAGAAAAAACATTTGGTCATTACTCACTATTGATGCATATATTCTTGTTTAAAGGTGTAATATATTTTGGGAAAGAAATGGATTTGAATAAAGAATAGGAGGGAGAAGCTCTACCAGTTCAATTGTGGAGTGCTGATATGACCTAGGATGCAAAAAAGGCTAGCTTTGTTAGGTTTGATAGGTACTTTGCCTCAAGGTCAAGGTGCCTATTATTAAGGGAAAATCCTAGAATCCCTAAGGCATTAATAAATTTTATCAAACCTATGGAGAATCCCTCTAGTTTAAAAGTATCATACAATTGGGGAGATATTATACCATATTCTATTTCAACTATGTTTAGAGTTTATGGTTTTAAAGGGACTCCTCATGTATTGCCCTACTAGGTGCCTCCAAAAGTGGGGATAGCTGAGATACTGTGGTAGCTAGGAGGATTGGAGGAAAATTATTTGGTAAAAAGACAAATAGGCTGAATTTTCCCAACTTGTACTGTAGCCCAACATTTTTTAATTACAAAAGGTGGTTGGTTATTTCCATATAAATTATTAGACCAGTATAAGATGGTTGTATCTCATCCCCATTTTTATGATACTAAGGGATTCTATGATTTTCTTTTAAGACATAGGGCTAAGCTTGGTTCCAAAAAACATGATACTTATTACTATGAGGATATAATAAGGAATGAGCTCTCTTTACAGGAGTAGGAGACCAAGAAAGAAAAGTGGAGAGTTTATTCAAGAGTTTTAGAATTCATTCATTGTTTTGACAAAGATTATGAGCCTCTTGGTAATGCCATAATAGAGGCAGATAAAATAAATAAACTCATGATAAATTTTCTTGAGATAATGGAGACAATGAATGAGAAGAAGGAATTCTTCATTAATACATATCCTAAAAAAGTGAGAGAGGTTATGAGAAGGCTAGCATTCACTCTCAATGTTGGAGTAGGACAATTGATTATCCAGAAAAGGTCTGGAAATAATATAATCCAAAATAAGAAGACCACTATGCATAAAGGTAAAATAATAATAGGATCTACTAGTGTTTTCTTGGAGGAAAGATCTAATGAGCCCTCTCCTAATAGGGGAAAAATAATGAAAGAACAAGGTCCTCACATTGAGGAATATTCACCTACACAGTCCCCTTTGTAGATTGGAGAGGAGCATCTCACTAGAGAGCAAGTTGAATAGATTGGGTCCCAACCTAGAATATTTATTACTAAGGCAGAGCTAGATGAGGGAAACCTTCAAAAGCCTCTAATGCCAAGTCTTGATTTGACAGTGGTAGATTATAAAGGAAGAGAATGAGATCCTGTAATTGAACAGGCTAGTCATTAATTTTTGTTTGATGATAGTTTTGTTAGAACAAGAGCCTTCTACCAATTTGCATGGAGGGATAATATGGGAAAATATGAGGAAAAATGTAATAAGTTAAGAACTAAGCATCCAAAAATGGAGGAGGCAACAATGCAGAACCAAGTAAAAGAAGAAATGATGCAAGAATTCCAAAACATAACCCTTGAAGAGGGGAGACAAATGGTGAGAGAATCTAATATTCCATTGCTACCCAATTGGGATATAGTAGATGCTCTAGTTTTTAATTTTGTTTCCAGAAAATTAAACATACAGGATCAAAATAAGAAAGAAATAAAAGGTGCCACCTTCAGTGAAGACTAGGTTGCCTCAGTTAAATGGACATTAAGGAAAGGATCCAGGACTATCTCATTATAGTTAGATGACATTGGATTAATGGGAAATATAATTGTAAAGAGAGTGGTAGATACTACCCATGTGGAGGCTGCACATTTGAATGTTGGTACATCTCACTTAGCTTTGGGCCTTGTAGAGAGAGATGAGAAGGAAAGGTTGGAGTTATAGGCTAAATACGAGAAAGTTTTGGAGGCTTACAATAAAGAAGTTCAAAAAAGAATTGGAATTGAAAATAAAGCGATGGGACAATATTCTAGGCCAAGGATCATATACCCTCACCCACCAGTGGAGTCTTTTAAATCCACTCTCCTCATTGAAATTCCTAATACTCCACAGAGGCCACAATATTATACAGTTGAGGATTTTGAAGAGGAGAAGAACAAACTATGGGCACTACATGTAGAGATGAATGTGCAATATGAAGATAAATTGAGAAAGGCTCTCATGTATTTGGTTGAAAAAATTGAATGGCTATTATTCTATGATCAATTAGCAAGGGTAATAAACATAAGGGAAGAGATGAAAGAAAATGAAGGGACTTTGAAACCCATTGTCAATAAGTGCAATAAAAGAAGAAAAGAGGTCACATTTCTTTGTTATTTTTTCATAAAATTTTCACATGACCACATAGAAAAAACTTATGATATTACTAATGATCTTCAAGAATTTGATGATAGAAGAGTTGGGTTATAGAGGAGGAATGTTAGTTACTTGAGTAAGTACAAAAGTGAAAAAACTGACTTGTTCCCATTTGCTTTGGATAAGAAGAATAAACTAAAGGATAAAGATGAATGGGCCAAAGATTTAGATGATTTATATTATTTAAGAATAAATGAAGTCATTAATGAAAAAGGATATGCATCATGGTAAACCACAATGGAGGAGCTTGTGAAGGTCCAATTATTCTTTGATTCTTTGCAATTTAAGAATTTGTTAACATTGATAAGAAGGCTAAATTTGTAAACAAGAAGTAGAATGATATCCTACACTTTAATTGGCCAAATGACACACTTTTTAACAAGTGGATGGAAAATATTGCTTCTAAAGAGAAGTGGGAACAGGTTGAGACTGATAATGATGAGATGGATCAAATGAAATTCAAATCATTGATGCATCTTCAAAAGATTAGATGGTGAAGATCCTCAAATTGAGATTAATCTCTGAGCACCAAATCATGACACATCATTAACAAGTTTGATGGCTGCATATTCGAAGGAATCAGAATAGCAGAAGAAACAACCACTAAAGTCATCGCCTTTGAAGATGTAACAGAAAGTGGGCCCACCAAAAGAATGTTTTGATGTAAAAAAAATAATTCTTACCTAAAGCTTTGTCTTTTGTGACAACTTTAAAATGTAAATATCTTTTGTTAAAATACAGTTGTAAGTTCTTGATGCCTGAAGCTTGTTGCATCTCATAGTATATAAGTGAGATTCTAGGGCTAGAGAAAAGGTCTAAATTATTGTCTTTCTAAATCTTTAATAAGAATGTTTGGTCCATCCTTTTGTTGAATACTTCATGATATGTTTTCTCTGTAGATTTATGAGAATACATCAAATGTGCTAGGATTTGGATTTTTGGTCTTGAGTCATTCTGAGTCTTGTTCAATTGTATACAATTGTTTTTGAAAATGAAATTAATACAAAGATGAACTATCACCACATCTTTTCTAGTTGAATCTTGTCTCCATTTCTTTTACTTGGTTATTGTGAAGTTGTATAAGAAAAGCTTGTCTAATTGAATGCAAAAATCAAATTGTATATTAATACACTATTGCTATTAATTCAATGAATTAAATAAATTCTTCAGTGGTATTGATAGGGTCTCCATGGTAATAGGAAGGATGTTTATAAGTATGATTTTCATTAAGAACTATTGATGATGTTAATTGTAAAGCAATCAATCAGATCTAGGAATTTAGTGGACTCTGAATCCCAATGGATGAAGTAGGCATTGATCTATTAACTTTAATCTATAAGTGAAGAAATCATAGGCAATCATCAAACTCAAATAAAAAAAACAATTTTACTTTACTATTCAAAAGAATTATCAATGCTGGTTAGTACTTGTTTACATTTGATCTCTAAGCCCTAGTTAGCTACTAGTGCTAGAAGCACTTTTGAATTTGAGAAGAATTGTGACCAAATCTATTTATAAGGGATGTGTATTATCTTAAAGTGTCATAGAATGAGAAAAATATGTATATGTTAGAGGTAGGAGATGAGAATTAGAATGAAACTAAGAGATTCTTGCTTAGTAGTATTCATTTGAGCCATCCCTCAGGTATACCCACCTTGGTTTTATAGAGCCTAAAGAGTAGGAAATCTGTCTTGATTTCATTGTAGTTGGGTCCAAATAAGGAACACATTCAATTGTTTATAGGAAGTATTTGATACTTAGATTATTTGTGCTTTCATTATCTTGGTATTGAGTGTTTTGATACTTAATAGTTGAAAAACACCAACATACACCATGTCATCATCTAACTGGTTGTGCTCAGTCAAGATTTCCCTATCATTTCCTAGTCAATGGGCTCACTATGCACAAGCCTTGTGCTTCCCATAAGACATGTCTTCCAAAAAAAATTGATAGTTGTGCCCTAGTGTATTAAAATGCATGAGGAACACACTACATAATGAATGTGGGATAGAAAAATAATTATTTTTCCATTAATTAAGGTGCAATTTAGAATTGGGAAGATATTACTCACTCACAACATAATCCTTAGTCTTTCCAAGATTTGGACTCGTACATCTACTACTGGTGGTCGAGGCTAAATAAGGAAAGATTTGATGAATGGCTTTCCTCCTAGTACACAACCTTAAGCAAGTTAAGATGCACCCTTCCTACATAGCATTTAAATCCTCTAAGATGAGCCATTGATTGATGCCCTCTTGGTGTTCCTTTCATTTTTTCTTCCCTAAATTTGGATAGTAGGTTTAGACTTTGCTCATCCCTGATAGAATTGACAAAAATGGTTCTCTCAATTACTCTTAATTAAGACATGACATCCATCATTACTGAAGATTCCTTCAATGAGATGCTCAAGCACAAAATGATGCCACTGCTAGTTGCATCTAGAACAACTTCTTTAATTTAATGCCTTCATTGCAGCTATAAATGCCTCTATCTAGCTCATGCTTCTTTCTTCAATGTTGTTAAGCTATTATGCACTTTTCCTTCATTGATTAGTGGCTTCCCATGCCTCCACACCCAACAGTCAACTTTTGATGCTGGTGCATTTGTTGGATGGAGGAGAACAAGCTTAAAATAGGGCTCTATCAACATTGGGGATGATGGCATTGCTATTTGTTGATATAGGTGAAGTGAGGTTCATTACGATCAATGCACTTACCAAATTAATTTCCCACCCTCAATGCAAAAGTCAACACATGGGGAATATAATTTAACTTAGTTGAAAGACGACTCCACATCTCCTATGGGCTTTGCAAAATGGAACATGCCAGCTATCTATGTGATGAAAATCATGCCTAATTTACCAATGATTAGGCTTCCTACTCCACCTTACCTCAAGTGAAAAACTCTGGCTCCCTTTTGATGAATACGTTGATGCAAGATTCCTGTATCATTTGGTATCCCTAGATATATTTCTTTATAAGGTCCCCATGATGTATTCATGATAAGGGCATCCTCTATAAACATTTTTCCATATGCTAATATTTGGTATCCCACTCATTTTAAATTTGTCTTCATGGCAAACTCTGAAGGATTACATAATGAGATTGTAGAAATACAAAGGTCCATGACTTTATTATTTGATGGTTCACAGCTTGCATTGCAAATCTTTCACAATTGATGAATTGCACATTTGAACTCTATTTGATCAAGCACAACCCAATTATGCTTGCCATGTGTTTAAAACATTTAGCTCATGTTACTTAAGGAAGTTGATTTTTAGTTAAAAAAAAACTCCCTGCCTGATTGGATATTCCAATCTAATCTTGAATGACATTGAAATTTCCTTTGTAACACTCAACGATATTTCCATTTCAAAATTTATTAAAAAAATATTCTTAGAAAATTAATATCTTGATGACAAGTGCCTATTAGAGAGCATTCTTCCAAAGTAGGTCTAGCTAAAAGAAAAAATTCAAACTAGAAAGCCTAACCTTTCAAAATGATCCATTGAGCCTGATATACTAATTAGATTTTAATTCAATCTCTAATTTGTCAATTAACACTCATTCTACCTCATTATGCAACTTGTCAATTTCATGCCAAGGGGTCCTCTGACCAACCTTAAAAACTGATTGAAATTAACATCTGGGCCCTAAAATTAGACATACTGATCTTTTGTTTCACATTCTATTACCCTTTCAAATATCATTTCATGATGATACCTAGGTCAAAACATATTGACCATCAAAGTTTCCTTCTCATAACTTCCTACAAGCAAACATGTCAGAAAACCATAAATCACATTTGGTTTTGGCTTTGAAAACAGGTTAAACAGACACTTGAGGGCATGGAAAATAGGGCATTGGTTCTCTATCACAAGTATAATATAAATATAGGATAAAGGCTCATGAAAAATAATTGCGCATATTTGGAAAATGGTCAAAGTGGGCTACTTAGATTTGCAAGACTAGGAACATTGGTAGAAAAATGATTTTAACAAATGCAATGGACCTGGGAAAGTGTGTAGATGGATTTGTCAAGAGTTGCAAAGTGACACAATTAAATAATTTTTAGGGTAGAATATAATGAAACAATCTATTTTTTCTCACCTATTATGGATTCAGTGTTATGCCATCCTAAATAGAGGTATTGATCAATCTATACTTTATGACACGAGTAAAACTTTAGAAAATACATTTGGCATCACATTTGAAAATTGATCAAATGGACTTGTTATAAGCTCAAATATGAAAAATGGAAAGTGTCTGACCTCTAGAATGTAATTCCAAAGGAATTTTCTCATTTTGGTCAACTGGGTCAAAGTTACAACTAGTCAAATAGGGCCTTCTAGAATTCTAAACAATTAGCATCAGCATGACAAGAGTAAACAACCAACTTTTTGAGGGATTAAAAACATAGTCAAACCATATAAAAATGACTTAAAATATGAAACATAGGTTCTCTGATATGCATGGTAAACACTCCCATAGTGGCATGCCATGAAACATTACTAGGGACAAGATATTCAATTGTAACTTAGGCCTCTTGTCACTATTTGACACTAAAGCAAAAATGCAGATTTGAACATTGGTCAAAATCAAAGTTCATGTAATGATTCAGAAAGGAAATTTATATTCACAAGATGCATCGAAAAGATGAGAGCAGGGTGTTAGAAACATTAAATAGCTTTTATGCCTCAAAAGGACAGCCAGGTATACATGCATTAAATATGCTCATATGGCTTAATTTAGAATGGTACTAAAACATAGGAATGAAATTTTGAGTCCCAACATGGGTCAAGGATGTCCTTTTGCATCAAGGTTGACCTCAACCCTAACCCAAGATCCAAATTTCAAGGTTCCATGATTTTTAAATGTCATGTTTCAAAAAGAATTGTTGTCCCACTTCCAGGTCGGCTGCTTTGGTCTCCAAAATAATAAACTCTTAAATTGAATTTAATTTAGGTCCATTTCTAGGGGTGAAGTTTAATTTATATTTAATGCTCCCATGTCATCCTTCTTTAGAATTTTGTGCCCTGGATCTCTATATAATGAAGCCTCCTCTTCTCATTTTCTCTAAGACAACAAGGCATAAGGAGATGAGACAAAGTTTTACTCTTTCATGATCAAGCATTCAAGAATTATCAAGTTCAAGCAAGCATTCATCTTGAAGAATTCAATTAATCAAGGAGATCCATTAGTAGCCATTAAAGGATTCAAGCTCTATGTAGGCCTCTTGCTAAAGATTCACCCATTTCCAATTCAAGCCTCTTCCTAATCCAAGATCCATTCAAGATTGGTGTTGAAGATCTAATGCCATTGATTTGAGACATCGTACACACAATTGTACATTTATTTGGAGCATACTCACTTGTGGATTCAAGGATTTGAATCCTCCACAAGGACTTCAATAAAAGCAAGATGAATAGTTCCATTTACTTTGTTAATACATATTGCAATTTCAATTCAATTTCAAGGTTGATTCCAAACTAGGGTTTAACTAAAGAAAAAATCCTATCTAACAAAAAAAATCATTTTTGTTGCAAGTACAGGTGTAGAACAATGAATATCAATCCAGATTTGAATACCCTTTTTGACGAACTTCAAAGATCTGCAATTTTTTTTTTTTTTTTGTAATAGTGTAGGTCAAGGTCAACATTTTGGGGTCAAGGTCGACTTATCCGCGAAGGTCAAGGTCAACCTACTCTCAAAAAAGAAAAAAATATTTTTGGGTTTTAAAGATCTTGTAGCTTCGATTAAGGAATGTGGATATCAACAAATTCTAAGATGATTTGATAGGGTTTTCAGTAGGTTCATTTCTGGAGGTAAGTACCTTTATTTCTTCATTTCAATATTAATCTCCTATATTTACATTCCATATCATAATAATATATATGTATGTGTAAAATATGAGTTTAGGGTCTCTTTCATGTGCATTATTCTAAACACTATTCATCAACCATATTTACCCTACACATTTTGGTGAACTAGACACACTTACCCTCTTTTCTTTTGTGGAATAAGATGCCCTATTATGTTTCCAATGTTAGATTTCCCTTAATATTATCTTGTGTGTTCACCTTCATCTTGCATATTGGTGAAACCATTTATGCCAACTCTTTGTTTTTTGGTATTAGATTTACATCTTGCATTTCTTTCATTTATATTTCAAAAATATTAAAAAAATTGCAAAATTTCTTTAAAATTATATAACCATTTACATTTTCATGCTTTTAGTATTTCAATATGTATGATTCTAGTTTTGAATACTTTGGTGAGGCTTCTATGGAAAAAGAGGATAGAATCCCTAATGAGGTATATTGGTAGGGATGATATTTCTCCTATTTTGGATGAACCTTTGGATTTGAATGTTTAGTACTCCTTTCCTCATGGAACCATTTTGACTAAATCTACTTTTTTGGATGAACCCTTGGATAAAGAAATTTATTTATCCCCTCCTCATGAAAAAGCTTTTATACAAGAAGGTGATTTATTAATCTATTAAATATTCATACATGATGATAACTCTTTTTTAAAAATAGACTCACCTTACATACACATTTTAGTGAATAAAAATGATATTATAGATGCTTTACCTTCATTTGAGATTCCTTCTAGTGATGAGGCATTAGTGGAGAATGATATGATTTTCCCTAATGCTCTCCCTCTTAGTGATGATCATATGGAGAATCAAGATTCTACCTCATCTTCTTCTAGGATGTTTTCTTTGCTTCCTTCTTATGAATTTATTTGTAGTGTTGAGATAACTAACATGGTTTATCTAGAACCTTTATTGACTATCAAAGGTTGTCCTTACATTACTATCAAAGATAAATTTATGGAGTCTTTAGAGTCTTTCAATGACCAAGATTATATAGCCCACACATATCATACAAGGATTAACCTTCAATCTAATTATGCAATTTTTGCTTCATTGCCACCTTCTCAACCTATTCTTCGTCCTCTACCTTGTCTTCCTAGCAAGCAGTATGATTTGATAAACCAATTGTAAAATACCCCTACAAGGATTTCCTTATGGGAGCTTCTTAAAAATTCTCTTACCTACTAAATGTAAAAAAAGCTCTAGTGACTGCCCATTCCACCTCCTAATCAAGAGAACATCAATCACTTCTTACAATTCATGATTACTACCCTAAATGTTATTGAAATTGTATTTATGCAAAATGATTCACCTTCCAAAGGAGTCAAAAATCAATATGATGCTCTTATGGTGGATGTTCCTATTAATAAAAGTATCATTTGTGGGACCTTGGTTTATAATGGATCTAGGCTTAATGTTTGTAGCATGGACATGCTCAAAGAAATTAACATAGATCTTTCAAATATTCAACCTAATAATGTTCTTATATGTGGCTTTGATAACATTTCTTAGAGCACTTCGGGAATCATTGCCTTACCTATCAAAGTAGGCATGGTCATCCTAAATACACCTATTCATGTTATTCTTAGACCTCTCAATTATAATATTCTTTTGGGTAGACCTTGGTTGCATGAGATGCATGCGCTCCCTTCTACCCTTCATCGTAAATTCAAGTTTATACATAACAACAGAATGCATACACTTCATGTAGATGATGCACCAAATCCTTGTCTAAATATTTAAAACCACATGACTCCTATTTCTAATAGTAATTCTACTTCCTTTAATGCTCTTCTTGGTAATGATTGGGGAACCTTGGATTTTAATCCTACCTTTATTGGAGATTAAAGGTTTCTGATCTTGATTTTATGATGTCACAAAGAGAGTTTGAACAATGAGTTTTTACTTCTAAAGCTCTTCATAACAACTTTGTCACTGCTTCTATCCATAGTGAAACTATTAAATCTACTAATGATGACATAGTGACTAATGAAGTTCCATTGAATCCTTCTAATTTGTCTTATCATTATAGTCCTAGTTATCATTTCCTAGTTGAACAAGGATTCAATGGTCAAGCATGTGGTAAGTATAAATAGAAAATTCAAATGCCCTTACAGAATGGCGGGCATGGGCATTCTTATAGATTGGGATTTAATCCTCGACAACAAATAAATGTTAACAACATCTCAAATAACACTTCAAAACATGATGAAACTATGAAGGATTTTGACCAACAAGTTCTTTTGCCTAAAATCTTTCATTCTAAAATGATTACTAGACCTAAACACAAAAAGAAATGTAGTCAACACTTGAAGACTCTTCATTTTTGTTTATATCATTGATTTCATGATTTCTCTACTAATGAATGTCAAGCTTTATATTATAAGATTAGGCAACTCATTGATAGTAAGGTTATTTATATATCATGTGGCAATGAGTTGTATTTAAATCTTGTTTCCTCTAAATAACATTTATGTTCCTATTATGGAGCTCCACATTATGTAAAAAATGTTATCCTAATCTTTAGGGATCATTGTTTTGTATAGTGTTGTGAGCCATATAATAGGTTCGCTACCATCTTTGTTCCTACACTTGGGGGGCAAGGATGTCATCTCTTTCTTTTCTATCTTTCTAGGATTCAATTTTCCTTGGTTAAGTAGTATCTATCTATTATGTAATATTCAATCATACATGAAATTTATGGTTTTCATTGAGGATCTTTGTCCTTGATCATAACCTATTTTGTTGTTGGACATTGGGTTTCCATGGTTGATGAATGTCTTACCTTGGAAGTTGAATTGTGTGCTATCCCTCACAAGGGTTACTTTTTCTTTTCTTGCATGATATCTCTTTGCATTTGTCCTTTCAAAGGCCTCATAGGAGGTGCAACCTTCTTAGCTTGGACTAGGTATTGTCCATGGATATTGTATTGATATTGAAGAAATATTTATCCTTGTTCTTTTCTTTCCTTAACATGTCAAAATAGTATGAATTTTTTCCCTCTTAAGGAAGGGGGTATATATATAGTCTCCCTCATTCTATATTATCCATTTTGGTTCTAACCTTTTGTTTTGCATCATGCTAAATGTCAGAAGGTAACATGAATAAGTTGCTAAATCTTAAGATACACATTATCAATTTTTAAATATGCTAAATCCTCAAAAGGTAACACACATAAGTTGCTAAATCTTTAATAGATACACATTTTACAAATGTATTCTATGGTGATATGAGAATATGGATCCATGGGTACTTTATTAATCCATCAAAAGACACACTACATACATGCACAAAACTACTAGAAAGCACATAACTTTATGGGGTGACTATCAAGTTCTTTCTTGGTGGGTCATCCTATTCATTTTGTGGTTCGCAGTAAGATACAAACATCTTACTAGTTGAGCTCGCCACTCCTCTCTCCCTCTTTTTTTTTTTTTCTAGTGATGTCTCTCTTATTGTAATCATGGAGTTGATGAACACTTCAGTCCCTAGGGGCTTGAGGATCTCTTTGTCCCTTTGATTTTAATAAGATTATCTTTTCATTATGATCTACTTTACTAAGAGTTTGCATCAAGTCCATACTCTTGCTAAAGTGGGGGCTAAATGTATCAACTTAAAATGGAAGAAATTCCATGTTAAGAGTCTTTAGACCTTCAAGTAAGTGGTCTAGGGTCATGTCAAGTGCCTTGAATGGGTCTTTGACTTGGATCTAGATTTTTCCCCTATTTTGCCCCCCTCTCCACTTTTCTTGCTTTCTAGACTGAAATCCTAAGATTCTTCACTTTTGGGTCTAGGATGACCTTTTGGGTCATGGTTGACCTAGTTGACCCTGACCTAGGGTCCAAATTTCAAGGTTCCATGATTTTTGGATGTCAAGTTTTGAAAAGAATTGTTGTCCCACTTCTGGGTCAGTTGTTTTGGTCTGTGAAATGGTAAACTCCTAGATTACATTTAATTTAGGTCCATTTCTATAGGTTAAGGTTAATTGAGATTTAATGCTAGACCATGTTGGCCTTCTTTAGAAGTTTGTGCTCTAGATGTCTATATAAGGAAGCCTCATCCTCTCATTTTCTCTAAGATAATAAGGCATAAGGAGATGAGATGAAGTTATACTATTTCATGATCGAGCGCTCAATAATTATCAAGTTCAAGCAAGCATCCATCTTCAAGCATTCAATTCATCAATTAGATCCATTAGTAGCCATTAAAGGATTCAAGCTCTATGGAGCCCTCTTGCTGAAGATTCATGCATTTCCATTCAAGCCTCTTCCTAATCCAAGATCCATTCAAATTTGGTGTTGAAGATATAATGCCATTGATTTGAGATATCCTACACACAATTCTAAATTTATTTGGAGCATAGCTACTTGTGGATTCAAGGATTCAAATCTTCCACAAGGATTTCAATATAAGCAAGGTGAATAGTTCTATTTACTTTGTTTATACATATTGCAATTTCAAGGTTGATTCCACAATCGGGTTTGACTAAGGAAAACCCTCCATCCAACAAAAAAACCCATTTTTCTTGTAGTACAAGAGTGGAATAATGAATATCGTACAAATTTGAATACCCTTTCTAGAAAACTTTTGAGATCCATGAATAGAGTTTTTATTCGACTAGTGTAGGTCAATGTTGAATTTTTGGGTTAAGGTTGACTTTTTGGGGTCAAGGTTGATTTGTCACCATAGGTTAAGGTTAGCCTAGCCTCAGAAAAGAAAAATATTTTTGGGTTTTGAAGATCTTGTAGTTTCAATTTAGGATTGAAGAAATCAATAGTTTTTTAGACTGTTTGATAGAGTTTTTAGTAGGTTCTTTTCCAAAGCTAAGTACCTTCATTTCTTCATTTCAATATTAATATCCTATATTTACATCCCATATCATAAGAATTTATATGTATGTGTAAAATATGGGTTTAGGGTCTCTTTCATGTGCATTATTCATAACCCTATTCATCCATATTTTATCCTATACAATGGGTATTGAATTAAATTATATATTTGAAAGGTAGACTTCAAGCACTACAACTGTTATGGACTTTTTTTTTTGAAGATTCAATCTCTAAGTTCCTTTATTTTTAGCATCATTTGATATGAAATTTACAAAATAGAAAAAATACTTATATTTTTTGCTCAAAAGTGGAATTGTACTTCTTGTATGCACCCCTATATATAATCAATCTACAAAAATAATTGTTACATGTCACCAAAATATTTATAACTAACTCAATGAGAGATTAAGTTTATTTTACTCAAATATAACATTTTGAAGAAATAGGCCTAGGATATGCATCTAGTAGCAATTCCAAGAAAGACTTAATACATAAAACACTGCATTAGGAAAATTAATGTTTAGAATGGACAAACTAACACAAAGAATTGACCGTAAGCCCAAATATATTACTCCAAAGATATAACATCTCAATTATGATTGAAAATATTTTAAAAATAATATTATTGGAAGACATCTTGATACAAACGTCCCACATGCTTTGACAATATATCCTCCTCCTTGTTGTTTCTTAGTTATTTTTGCTCTCTAATACATGCTTAGATGATAATATATCTCCCTTTTGTAGGGGTAATTTTAGATACTAATATATTAATGTACTAGTGAAAATACATGTCCTTTTATATGTAATTATAACTTGCAATACTTCCATTAGTACTAGAATTCCTCAAATGTTATCATAAAAATCTTTTTAGTGACTATATATCCTATTCCTAATTCCTTGTCCACACACACACACACACACACACACACACACACACACACACACACACACACACACACACACACACACACACACACACACACACACACATGAAGACATAAGTAAATCAATTTCAGCAATTCATACAAGCAAATAAGAATCCATTTCCTTTACATTTTGCATATGTCATGGATAAATTATCTAACCTAAGTAATCTAGATGTCAACATTGTATTTTACTATCAATAATGTCACTATCAATTGTTCTATCAATGCTTTGGAATGAGAGAGAATGCTCTAAAATTAATGTTCTTGATGTAGAATGAGTGTAATGTCACTAGTTCATGCAAATGTGTGTGTGTGGTCAACCCTAAATTGGAAAGGTGTAAAGAGTCATACACTAAAATTTGAATTTAAAAGTTTAAAAAGTAAAGATACATTTCCACAATTGCAAGGTTACATCCACATTCATGGGAAAGCTCCCAACCAATGAAATGACAAAAACAAGCTAGTAACAAGCATTATAAGTGTGAGAATTGTTACGCACAATGAATGAAGGAGGAGACTTGGGAAAAAGAGGAAATCTTGGCAAATTTACTAACTGCAACAAGAAATACATCTCCAACAACACTATAATACAATATGTGGATCTTACTAAAGATGCTATGCTAGAGAGAAGGAGAACAATAAGGGAGGTGTTGATTGTACATGCACAAAGTGCAACAATACAACAAGAGGGCTTGAAATGATGAAGAAAAAGGTCCGGGTGATGGAAAAAAATGATAAGTATCTCTAGATTAGATCTAAGATAATGCATAGCTCCACAACTTGATTGTGCCTTGTAGAAATAGGTTTTCAATAAGGAAAATGAAGAGAACTACAAAGAACTTTCAAGTTACTCACTAAACATTGAAGTCATGTGGTAAAAAAATAGCCATAAAATAGTCGTTGGTAGCCTTAATTTTTTCTTTTATTTTGTTATATATTTAGTATTTTGTAAGTTTAATTTTGAAAATGTATCATACTTTATATTGTCTTTGCTAAGACTCTTTGACTGTTTATTAATAACTGGTTGCTAATTTGGTGTAAATAATAGCTTATGACAGCTAAAATGCTATTTATTTTAACGAAACAACATTCTTATCAGGCTTCTATTCAAATAAAAAATAATAACATTATTCTACATACCAAAATTGAAAATATTTTCTTTCCTTGTTTTTTCATAGATGTAAAAATATTTTTGAAGTTTTTGAATCAATAATCATGACGTTTATGTTTTCTTAATTTCGTTTCTAAATTACAGAAATATTAAATTACAGAAATATAAATGAAGGGAAGCTGACTTTTAAGAAAGTAGTCGCTTACATGATTAACACATTGGTCATGTGATTAACAGGTCTGCGATTTGTTTATCTTCGTTACTGAAGGGAAGAAGATTTCGCCATTGTCATACTGTTAAGCATTGCTTTAATCCATTCCAATTAAAAAATATAAGATGTGCACACCTCGTCGTATATTTTGAAGTTTCTTGGTTTTATTATTTATTCACAACACACAATCTGCACCGACTATATTGAAAATAGTGAACATAGACGTCATGACAACGAACCATAACTAAAGCTAATGCACATATATATAATAATATATCTATTAATATTTGTGGAGATTTTTGTTTGGCTTCAGTAATAGAAGTCAAATGTGGCTTAAAGCTTTTAATAAGTTGTTATAGAAGATAAGTTTAGAAAATCAATTAATGGAATTGATCTTTGTGACATTGATTTCTATTTTAGAGATTCTAAATGTGTGCTACAGAAGAGATGAGACGAGATGTCATAGTAATTCAAAAAGTTTTGATTCAACCTTAAAGTGCTTTTGTCTCTTATCATGCTATTTCCTTACCTATTCCTCCATCTGAAATATATACGACTAAAAGGTTTGGATATTAAATTCTTTGTAGAGAAATCATTTTCTTTGAGTTGGTACTCTTGATATCATCAACACTAAAAAATATATATCCCTTGCAATACCACTTTCACTACATTTGCTTCTATGTCGGGTGAGTGATATTCTGATTATCCTTCCATCCTTCAAGAAAAATGGCATTCAATATTTTAATTCCATGTCTTGATTCTCTAAGATTACAATATTTTCTTTTGACCTTCTATTGTTCTCATGAGAACTAGAGGTATTTTCACTATCTATCTATCTATCTATCCATCTATCCATCTATATAGGGAAGTGTAATTTGAGGCAACTTTTTCTTTTAACCTTCTAGTGCTTGCCTGACAACTAGAGGCATTTTCACTATCTATCTATCTATATAGGGAAGTGTAATTTGAGGCCTCTATATAGAAAGGATGAATAGAAAATGAAAGGTGACCAAATTTAGGACACCCATGAATGAATTGAAAAAATATTATGCTATTATAAAAAGCTTCATAGGTTCACACATTATAATTGGTACAATTGAATCTTGGCCAAATACAATACAAATGATGAGATAATACTTTAAATTCATTATGAAATCGACATTTCTATTGACTATTTTTTTTTAATGTCAAACTTCCCAATGAGAAGGTTCATGTACTAGTGGGTTCCATCTATTTCAAAGAGTCCAACCTTTGAACTTGATAAATCAATGTGAAAATTTGGATGCAACCGACTTATTCATCCAACATTAATCTTGCTGAAGAATAGTGAATCTTATTTGAAACCACGATTGACAAGGTCTTCTAAATTTTTTTAACTCTGAATAGTGGTAAAATAAATATTTTTTTAATAAAATTTTGACAATATCCCATTTTGATAAGTATAATATATTTTTTATAAGAAGTTAATTCGTAATATTGCTCTTGGGATTTAGTTACATAGTGTTTGAGTCAAACTCATTGAACCATGTATCATGAGTAGAGGTTTACAAGAACCCGTCTCACAACAAAGTGATTGCAACACTAATCATTCATTTCATCTAGGAGATGATCATAGAGGTGAAACATTAGGCCTTCCCAAGGGGTTACCCATCCCACTACCACTCCAACTAAAATGTGCTTAACCACAAAATTTTCTCCAAGGATAAGCATGCTTATCTCATTGCCCCTTTTGTAAAACCCTTTGCGATTCATGTGCCTTATAGTATTAATTTTTTTCTTTTATAGTTTCTTTATCTCATTGGTCGGTAACTATGAGGTATTTCCCATAAGAGGCCAACTTATGACATGTGTACTGGGATTCAAATATGTGGTTCTTAACTCAAACTCATTGAACAATGTTTTATGAGTTTGAATTAAGAACCCAAATTTCATTAATTTTCTATTTTTTGAGATATCATTGATTGAAGTTTGAAAGGTCTAAAAGCAACATGGTCACATCTAACATGCATTTCAAGATGAATTTAATTTATTCAATTCTCACAATAGAGGGGAAATTATATATCAATAAAAATATTTATTATCTCAAATAGGTTTTTAACACAATGGGTCAGTTCAAGAAGTTGGGTCTCACTTTTGGCCAAAAAGTGGAAGTGTTTTCCCTATTTTTGAAATATTTTGTCAAATGATGCCAAAATTTGAGCCATTTAGAGATTAAATATAAAAAAACTCCAAAAATAAAAATTGTAGTGCCTAGAATCTTCTTTTTGAATATGTAATTTATTTGTATACCCATATGATAGATTATGTTTTTGGTATGGATCTTTAAAAAACACTTTTTCAAAATGCATGTTTCAGGACCATACCATGCTTGTCTACAGACACCATAATTTGACACAACTAAATAAATTTTTGTGAATCCTTTTAAATGGAGTTACTTGACACACCAAAGATTGATGAGAATATTTTTCTTGAATTTTTTTAATGAATATTTTTTTATTAATTTTTAACTGGCTATAAAGGTAAATTTTAAAAGCTCTCATGTACGGACACCATAATTTGATCAAAACTTCACTTTTTTTATTTTTATTTTTAAACTTCAAAAGAATTGAATGTAGATTGATGACATATAAATTAATTTAAGAAAAATCATAAAATAAAAAAGCTATTAAAGTTTTAGTGAACAACACTATTTTACATTTAAGTACCACCTTTAATTAAAAAATAATGCAAAAATAGTAAATAAAATCATAACACGATAAAATTTATATTTTTGAAATCAGGACAGTGAGAGCTCTAATGAGTTTTCATTACGTAAATTTTTTTTATCAGGAAGACCCTCTAAAAATTATTGCAAGGCATGAATTTGTCAATTCAATGCCTTAGCCAAATCTTGAGAGGCCAAGGCATAGGCTTGGTCTCACCAAGCTTGTCCCAAACCAAAATATGAGGTAGGAAAAAAATCCCACCTCATCTTGTAACGAATGGACACCCATTATTTGAAATTCAAAAAATAGGTACCCATTTTGAAAAACTAAAAGCGGCATGTGAAATCCTCCCAAAACTTAAAAAAATATTAGAATCGTTCTTATGGGTCAAAGGTGGTCATAGGTTGACCTATGACCCACTTCAAATTATTACAAGATGACATGTCCCTAGTGGTCCTCGGAACCCTAGGTCATATTAGAATCTTTCTTATGTGTCTAAGGGGGTCATAGGTTGACCTATGATCCCCTTCGACACATTAAATGATGACATATGTCCCTAGGGGTCCTAGGACCCCTAGGGACATATTAGAATCATTCATATGGGTCAAAGGGGGTAATAGGTTGACCAATGATCCCCTTCGACCTATTAAATGAAGACATATGTCCCTATGGGTCCTAGGACCCCTAGGGATATTTAGAATTGTTCATATGGGTAAAACCTATGATCCCCTTTGACCCATTACATGATGAAATATGTCCTTAGGACCCATAGGGACATATGAGAATCATTCTTATGGGTCAAAGGGGGTCATAGATTGACCTATGATCCCCTTCGACACATTACATGACGACATATGTCCCTAGAGGTCCTAGGACCCCTAAGAAAATATTAGAATCGTTCTTATGGGTCAAAGGTGGTCATAGGTTGACTTATAACCTGCTTTGACCCATTATATGATGACATATGTCCCTAGTGGTCCTCAAAATCCTAGGGACATATTAGAATCATTCTTATGTGTCTAAGGGGGTCATAGGTTGACCTATGACCCCCTTTGACCCATTACATGATGACATATGTCCCTAGGGGTCCTAGAACTCCTAGGAACATGTTTGAATGCTTCTTATGGGTCAAAGGAAGTCATAGGTTGACCTATGACCCCCTTCGACCCATTACATGATGACATATATCCAAAGGGGTCCTAGGACTCCGAAATACATATTATAATTGTTCTTATAGGTTAAAGAGGGTGATAGGTTGACCTATGACCTGTTTTGACCCTTTACATGATGACATATGTGCCTAGGGGTCTTAGGACCCCTAGAGACATATTAGAATCATTCTTATGCATAAAAGGGGGTCATAGGGTGACCTATGACAACCTTCAACACATTACATGACGATATATGTCCCTAGGGGTCCTAAGACCCCTAGGGACATATTAGAATCATTCTTATGGGTCAAATGGTGTCATAGGTCAACCTATGACCCCTTTTGACACATTACATGATGACATATGTCCGTAGGAGTCATAGGACACCTAGGGACATATTAGAATTGTTCAGATGGGTCAAATTGTGTCATAAGTTGACCTATGACCCCCTTTGACCCATTACATGAAGACATATGTCCTTAAGACCCCTAAAAAAATATGCGAATCATTCTTATGGGTCAAATGGGGTCATACATTGACCTATGACTACTTTCGACACATTACATGATGACATATGTCCCTAGAGGTCCTAGGACTCCTAGCAACTTATTAAAATCGTTCATATGGGTTGAAGGGGGTCATAGGTTGACCTATGATCCCCTTTGACCCATTAAATTATGACATATGTACCTAGGGGTCCTAAGACCCCTAGGGACATATTAGAATTGTTCATATGGATCAAAGAGGGTCTTAGGTTGATCTATGACCCCCTTTGACCTATTACATGATGACATATGTCCCTAGGACCCTTTGGGACATATGAGAATCATTCTTATGGGTGAAAGGGGGTCATAGGTTGACCAATGACCAGCTTCAATGCGTCACATGATAACATACGTCCCTAGGGGTCTTAGAACTCGTAGGGAAGTATTAGAATCATTCTTATGGGTCAAAGGTGGTCATAGGTTGGCCTATGACCTACTTCGAACTATTACATGATGACATATGTCCCTAGTGGTCCTCAAAACCCTAGGGACAGATTAGAATCATTCCTATGTGTCTAATGGAGTCATAGGTTGACTTATGATCCCCTTCGACACATTAAATGATGACATATGTCCCTCTTTGACACATTAAATGATGACATATGTCCCTAGGGGTACATATTAGAATCGTTCATATGGGTCGAAAGGGGTAATAGGTTGATCAATGATCCCCTTTGACCCATTAAATGATGACCTATGTCCCTAGGGGTCCTAGGACCCCTAAGGATATTTAGAATTGTTCATATGGGTCAAAGGGGGTCATAGGTTGACCTATGATGCCCTTTGACCCATTACATGATGACATATGTCCCTAGGACCCCTGCGGACATATAAGAATCATTCTTATGGGACAAATGGAGTCATAGGTTGACCTATGACTCCCTTCGACACATTACATGATAACATATGTCCCTAAGAGTCCTAAGACCCGTAGTGATATGTTAAAATCATTCAAATGGGTTGAAGGGGGTCATAGTTTGACCTATGATCCCCTTCGACACATTAAATGATGACATATGTCCCTAGGGGTCTTAGGACCCCTAGGGACATATTAGATTCGTTTATATGGGTCAAAAGACGTAATAGGTTGATCAGTGATCCCCTTCGACCCATTAAATGATGACATATGTCCCTAGGGGTACCCCTAGGGATACTTAGAATTGTTCATATGTTTCAAAGGGGGGGTCATTGGTTGACCTATGATGCCCTTTGACCCATTACATGATGAAATATGTCCCTAGGACCCATAGGGACATATGAGAATAGTTCTTATGGGTCAAAGGGAGTCATAGGTTGACCTATGACCCCCTTTGACGCATTACATGATGACATATGCCCCTAGAGGTCCTAGGACCCCTAAATAAATATTAAAATAATTCTTATGGGTCAAAGGTGGTCATAGGTTGACCTATGACCCGCTTCGACCCATTACATGATGACATATGTCCCTAGTGGTCGTCAAAACCCTAAGGACATATTAGAATCATTCTTATGTGTCTAAGGGGGTCATAGGTTGACCTATGACCCCATTTGACCAATTACATGATGACATATATCCCTAGGGGTTCTAAAATCTCTAGGAACATATTTGAATGCTTCTTATGGGTCATAGGAGGCCATAGGTTGACCTATGACCCCCTTCGACACATTTCATGATGACATATATCCAAAGGGGTCCTAGGACCCCTAGGTACATATTAGAATTGTTCTTATGGGTCAAAGGGGGTCATAGGTTGACCTATGACCCCCTTTGACCCTTTACATGAAGACATATGTCCCTAGAGGTCTTAGGACCCCTAGGGACATATTAGAATCATTCTTGTGCATCAAAGGGGGTCATAGGGTAACCTATGACAACTGTCAATGCACTACATGACGACATATGTCCCTAGGGATATATCAAAATCATTCTTATGGGTCAAAGGGTGTCATAGGTCAACCTATGACCCCCTTCGACACATTACATGATGACATATGTCCGTAGGAGTCATAGGACACCTAAAGACATATTAAAATTGTTCATATGGGTCAAAAGAGATCATAGGTTGATTTATGACCCCCTTCGCCCATTAAATGATGAAATATGTCTGTAAGAGTTCTAGGACCGCTAGAGACATATTAGAATTGTTGATATGGGTCAAAGGGTGTCATAGATTGACCTAAGACCCTCCTCAACCCATTAAATGATGACATATGTCCCTAGGGGTCCTAGGACCCCTAGGGACATATTAAAATTGTTCATATGGGTTAAATGGTGTCATAAGTTGACCTATAACCCCCTTTGACATATTACATGATGACATATGTCCCTAAGACCCCTACGAACATATGAGAATCATTCTTATGGGTAAAATTGGGTCATATGTTAACCTATGACCCCTTTCGACACATTACATAATGACATATGTCCCTAGGGGTCCTAGGACCCTTAGGGACTTATTAGAATCATTCATATGGGTCGACAAGGTCATAGGTTGACCTATGATCCCTTTCGACCCATTAAATGATGACATATGTCCCTGGGGGTCCTAGGACCCCTAGGGACATATTAAAATTTTTCATATGGGTCAAATGGGATCATAGGTTTACCTATGAACCACTTTAACCCATTACATGATGACATATATTGCTAGGGGTCTTGGACTCTTAAAAAAATATTAGAATCATTCTTATGGTCAAAGGTGGTCATAGGTTGACCTATGATCCGCTTCGAACTTTTACATGATAACATATGTCCCTAGTGGTCCTTAGAACCCTAAAGACATATTAGAATTGTTCTTATGTGTCTAAAAGGGTCATAGGTTGACCTATGATCACCTTCGACACATTAAATGATGACATATGTTCCTAGGGGTCCTAGGACCCTTAGGGACATATTAGAATCGTTCATATAGGACGAGGTCAGTAATAGGTTGACCAACGATCCCCTTCCACCCATTAAATGATGACATATGTCCCTAGGGGTCCTAGGACCCCTAGAGATATTTAGAATTGTTCAAATGGGTCAAAAGGGGTCATAGGTTGACCTATGGCCCCTTTGACCCATTACATGATGAAATATGTCCCTAAGACCCATAGGGACATATGAGAATTATTCTTATGGATCAAAGGGGGTCATAGGTCCTTCGACACATTACATGACAAGATATGCCCCTAGGGGTCCTAGGACCCTTTAGAAAATATTAGAATCGTTCTTATGGGTCAAAGGTGGTCATAGTTTGACCTATGATCCGCTTCGACCCATTACATGATGACATATGTCCCTAGTGGTCCTCGAAACCCTAGGGACATATTAGAATAATTCTTGTGTATCTAAGAGGGTTATAGGTTGACCTATGAACACTTTTGACCTATTACACGATGACATATGTCCCTAGGGGTCAAAAACCCCTAGGGACATATTCAAATGCTTCTTATGGGTGAAAGGGGGTCATAGGTTGACCTATGACGCCTTTCAACTCATTACATGACAACATATGTCCAAAGGGGTCCTAGAACCCCTAGGGACATATTAGAATTGTTCATATGTGTCAAAGGGGGTCATAGGACCCATTACGTGATGACATATTTCCCTAAGACCCATAGAGACATATGAGAATCGTTCTTATGGGTTAAAGGGGGTCATAGGTCCTTTAATGCATCACATGATGACATATGTCCCTAGGGCTCCTAGGACCCCTGGGAAAATATTAGAATCATTCTTATGGGTCAAAGGTGGTCATAGGTTGACCTATGACCCGCTTCGACCCATTATATGATGACATATGTCCCTAGTGGTCCTCGAAACCTTAGGGACATACTAGAATAGTTCTTATATGTCTAAGGGGGTTATAGGTTGACCTATGACCCCCTTTGACCCATTACATGATGACATATGTCCCTAGGGGTCCTAGAACCCCTAGGGACATATTTGAATGCTTCTTATGGGTCAAAGGGGGTCATAGGTTGACCTATGATCCCCTTCGACCCATTACATCACGATAAATGTCCAAAGGGGTCCTAGTACCCCTACAGACATATTAGAATTTATCTTATGGGTCAGAGGGGGTCATAGGTTGACCTGTGACCTCCTTTGACCCTTTACATGACAACATATGTCCCTAGGGGTCCTAGAAACCCTAGGGACATATTAGAATCGTTCTTATAGGTCAAAGGGGGTCATAGGGTGACCTATGACAACCTTCAATCCATTACATGATAACATACTAGAGGCATATTAGAATCATTCTTATGGGTCAAAAGAAGTCATAGGTCAACCTATGACCTGCTTCGACCCATTATATGACGACATATGTCCCTATAGGTCATAAGACACCTAGGGACATATTAGAATTGTTCATATGGGTCAAAGGGTGCAATAAGTTGACCTATGACCCCCTTCGACCCATTAAATGATGACATATGTCTCGAGGGGCCGTAACAGCCCTAGAGACATATTAGAATTGTTCGTATGAGTAAAAGGGGTTTATAGGTTGATTATGACCCCATTCAACCGATTAAATGATGACATATGTCCCTAGGGATCCTAGGAGCCCTAGGGACATATTATAATTATTCATATGGGTCAAAGGGGGTCATAAGTTGACCTATGACTGCCTTTGACCTATTACATGATGACATATGTCCCTAGGACCCTTGGAGACATATGAAAATTATTCTTATGCATCAAATGGGGTCATAGGTTGACCTATGACCCACTTCGACATATTACATGATGACATATGTCCCTAAGGGTCCTAAGACCTCGAGGGACATTTTAGAATCATTCGTATGGGTGAAAGATGGTCATAAGTTTACCTATGATCCCCTTCGACCCATTAAATGATGACATATGTCCCTAGGGTTCCTAGGACCCCTAGGGACATACTAGAATTATTCATATGGGTCAAAGGTGAGAGGTTGACCTGTGACCCTGTTTGACCCATTACATGACTACATATTTCCCTAGGACTCCTAAGGATATATGAGAATCATTCTTATGGGTCAAAGGTGGTCATAGGTTTACCTATGACCCTCTTCAATGCATTACATGATGACATATGGCCCTAGGGGTCCTAAGACCCGTAGGAAAATATTAGAATCATTCTTATGGGTCAAAAGTGGTTATAGGTTGACTTATGACCCGTTTTGACCGGTCACATGATGACATATGTCCCTGGGGGTCTCCAGAACCCTAGGGACATATTATAATATTTCTTATTGGTCTAAGGGGGTCAAAGGTTGACTTATGACCTCGTTTGACCCATTACATAATGACATATGTCCTTGGGGGTCTTGGGACCCTTACGGACATATTAGAATGCTTCTTATAGATCAAAGCCTATGATCCCCTTTAACTCATTATATGATGACATATGTCCAAAGGGGTCCTCGAATCCCTAAAAAAATATGAGAATCATTCTTATGGGTCAAAGGGGGTACTAGGTTGACGTATGACCCCCTTCAACCCATTACATGATGACATATCTCCCTAGGGGTCCTAGGATCCCTAAGGACATATTAGAATCATTCATATGGGTCAAATGGGGTCATAGGTTGACTTATGATCCCGCTCGACCCATTACATGATGACATATGTCCGTAGGGGTCTTAGATCCACAAAGACATATTAGAATCATTCATATAGGTCAAAGGGGGTCATAAGTTGACCAATGACCCCCTTTGACCCATTAAATGAAGACATATGTCCCTACAGATCCTAGGACACCTAGGGACATATTAGAATTATTCTTATGTGTCAAAGGGGATTATAGGTTGACCTATGACCCTGTTCAACCTATTAAATGATGACATATGTCGCTAGGGGTCCTAGGACCCTTAAGAACATATTAGAATCATTCGTATGTGTCAAAGGGGGTCATAAGATGACCTATGACCCCCTTTGACCCATTACATGATGACATATCTCCCTAGGGGTCCTAAGAGCCCTAGGGACATATTAGAATCCTTCTAATGGGTCAGAGGGGGTCATATGGTGACCTATGACCCCCTTCGACACATTACTTGACGACATATGTCCATAGGGGTCCTAAAAACCCTATGGATATATTAGAATGCTTCATATGGGTCAAAGGGAGTCATAGGTTGACCTATGATCCCCTTCAACCCATTAAATGATGACATATGTCCCTAGGAGTTCTAGGACCCCTAGAAAAATATTAGAATCGTTTATATGGGTCAAAGGGGGTCATAGGTTGACCTATGACCCCTTTCGACCTACTAAATGAAAACATATATTCCTAAGGGTCGTAGGACCCCTAGGGACATATTACAATCATTCTTATGCATCAAAGGAGGTCATAGGCTGATCTATGACCCCCTTCGACCCATTACATGATGACATATGTCCCCAAGGGTCCTAGGATCCCTAGAGACATATTAGAATTGTTCATATGGGTCAAAGGGGATCATAAGTTGATGTATGCCACCTTTCGACCTATTATATAATGACATATGTCCCTAAGGATCTTAGGACCCCTAGAGACATATTAGAATCATTCTTATGGGTCAAAGGGGATTATAAGTCAACCTATGACCTCCTTTGACCAATTACATGGCAACATATGTCCCTAGGGGTCATACGACACCTAGGGACATATTAAAATTGTTCATATGGATGAAAGGGGGTCATAAGTCAACCTATGACACTTTTGGACCTGTAAAAACATTTCTAATATGTCCCTAGAGGTCTTAGGACCCCTAGGGACATATGTCATCATGTAATGGGTCGAAGAGTGTCATACATCAACCTATGATCCTCTTTGACCCATATGAATGATTCTAATATGTCCTTAGGGATCCTATGACCCCTGGGCACATATGCCATCATGTAATGGGTCGAATGATGTCATAGGTCAACCTATGACCCCCTTTGACCCATATGCACAATTTTAATGTGTCCCTAAGAATCTTAAGACCTCTGGGGATATATGTCATCATGTAATGAGTCGAAGGGGTTCATAGGTCAGCCTTTGACCCCCTTTGACCCATAAGAATGATTCTAATATGTCCCTAGGGGTCTTAGGACCCCTAGAGATATATGTTGTCATTTAGTGGGTTGAAGAGGGTCATAGGTCAACGTATGACCCCCTTTGATCAATATGATTGATTCTAATATGTCCCTAGGGGTCCTAGGACCCCTAAGGAAATATGTCATCATTTAATTGGTCGAAAGGGGTCCTAGATCAACCTGTGACCCCCTTTGACCCATATGAAGCATTCTAATATCTCCTTAGGGTTATTAGGACCCCTATGAACATATGTTTTTAGCTAATGTGTCGAAGGGGGTCATAGGTCACCCTATGACCCCCTCTAACCCATTAGAAGGATTCTAATATGTCTCTAGGGGTCTTAGGACCCCTAGGGACATATGTCATAGTGTAATGGGTCAAAGGGGGTCATAGGTCATCTCATGACCCTTTTTGACCTATACGAATGATTCTAATATGTCCTTAAGGGTCATAGGACGCCTAGGGAAATATGTCATCATTTAATAGGTTGAACGGGGTTATAGGTCAACCTATGACCTAACCCTCTTTGAAACATAAGAATGATTCTAATATGTCCCTATGTGTCCTAGGACCCGTAGGGACATATGTCTTCATTTAATGTGTCAAAGGGGTCATGGGTTGATGGGTCAAAGGGTGTCATTGATCAACCTATGACCCCCTTTGACCCATATGAATTATTCTAATATGTCCCTGGGTATCCTAAGAACTTTGGGGACATATTTCATCATGTAATGGGTCGAACGGGGTCATAGGTCAACCTATGACCCCATTTGACCCATATGAATGATTCTAATATGTCCCTAGGGATCCTAGGTCCCCTAGGGAGATATGTCATCATGTAATGGATTGAAGAGGGTCGTAGATCAACTTAGGACCCCCTTTAACCTATATGAATGATTCTAATATGTCCTTAGGGGTCTTAGGACCCCTAGTTTTATATGTCATCATTTAATGGGTCAAAAAGGGTCATAGGTCAACCTATGACCCCCTTTGACCCATATGAAGCATTCTAATATGTCCCTAGAGGTCCTAGGACCCCTAGGGGCATATGTCATCATGTAATGGGTTAGAGGGAGTTATAGGTCAACCTATGACCCCCATTGACTTATAAGAATAATTCTAATATGTTTTGTACATATGTCATCATTTAATAGGTCAAAGGGGGTCATAGGTCAACCTATGACACCCTTTGACCCATATGAAGCATTCTAATATGTCCCTAGGGATCCTAAGACCCCTATGGACATATGTCATCATGTAATGTGTTGAAGTGGGTCATAAGTAAACCTATGATCCCCTTTGACCCATAAGTATGATTCTAATATGTCCTTAGGGATCCTAGGACCCCTATGGAGCTATGACATCATGTAATGGGTCGAAGGGGGTCAGAGGTCACCCTATGAGCCCCTTTGACCCATAAGAATGATTCTAATATGTCCTTAGGACCCCTAGGGACATATGTCATCATTTAATGAGTCAAAGGGGGTCATAGGTCAACCTATTATCCCCTTTGACCCATATGAAGCATTCTAATATGTCCCTAGGGGTCCTAGGACCCCCAGGGACATATGTTATCATGTAATGTGTCAAAGGGGGTCATAGTTCACCCTATGACCCCCTTCAAACCATATGAAAGATTCTAATATGTCCCTAGGGATCTTAGGATGTTTAGGGACATATGTCATTGTGGAATGTGTGGAAGGGGGTCATATGTTACCCTATGATCCCCTTCTTCCCATATGAATGATTCTAATATGTCCCTAGGGGTCTTAGTACCTCTAAGGACATATGTCATTGTGAAATGTGTTGAAGGTGGTCATAGGTGACCCTATGACCCCCTTCAACCCATATGAATGATTCTAATATGTCCCTAGGGGTCTTAGGACTCCTAGGGACATATGTCATCCTGTAATATGTCAAAAGGGTTCATAGGTCATCCTGTGATCCCTTTCGACCCATATAAACTATTCTAATAAGTCTTTAGGGGTCCTAGGATCCTTTAGGGACATATGTCATCATGGAATGTGTTGAAAGGGGTCATAGGTCATCCTATGAGCCCTTTTGACCCATATAAATGACTCCAATAGAAATAATATAGTAAAAATAATTATTATATATATATATATATATATATATATAATATTTACAGATAATAATAATAACATAATATATTTTTATATATTAATAACATAAGTCATAATATTAAGAATATATTATAGATTATAATTTACATATGATAATAATAAAAATAATATATTATAGATTATAATTTATATATGATAATAATAATAGTATGTATTAATAACATATATATAATATAATACATTATTATATTTAATAAAAATATAGTAAAAATAATAATAATATATTATAATAAAATATGTTATATTTATAGATAATAATAATAATAATAACATAATATATTATTATATATTATATCTTTATGTTAAGTTATATATATAAAATTTCATATATAACAGTTATGTTATTGTATTATATATCTATAGATTATATATTATATCTTTACATATTTCATAACTCAAATTAGTTATTTCACTTACAAATTCATTTTTCCCTCTAATTTTTATGCCTTTTCCCTCCAATTTATATGCTGCCGGTATCGGATATCAGATCTCATATTGGATATCGGATATGAGATCTGATATCAGATATGAGATCGGATATCGAATCTCAAATTGGATATCTGATAAGGCTTGGGCCTTACTTTCCAAGTTTGGTACCTAGATCGGTGAAAAAAAGTCAGAGTGGATTTTGAAGCGCTTTTAGACGTGTTCAAACTCTATTTTGTTTCACATCACCACTTTTTGGCACACCATGATCCTACACATACCCATATCTTGTAATAAAAGCTAGGAATGAGATAATAGTGAGAAGTCTAGTGACTTAGGAAGATTTACTTATGAAAAAGATGGTACTTGAATTGGATAACCCAATTTTCTTTTAATTTTTTTTTTTGGAGATGTTCATATTTGAATCATTCACACATATTTTGGGTGTTTCTTGTAATACTACTTTCAGTAGTGATTTTACCCACTCATCATGCAATTTTCTTCTAAGTGTCTTTGGTATCCATGAATTTGAGAGTTTATCTACCTCCTTTTGGTAATAATTCAAGGATTTAAAATCCAAATATAATATTTTTGTTTGAATATATTTTTCTTCAATATACTTTTCATTTGGATAACCACATTATGTATGATAACTTATTGGCTAGGAGAACAAGAATTGATTTTTTAAGATGGATTTTCATTTTAAATATTTCAATCACCGATTTTGTAACACATGTATGGAATTAACAACATTGACTACATCAACAAAAAATTCTTTAGCCCATGATACATTGGATGCCAATAAATCTATTGTTAGAAATAATGATACAAATTATATCTCCCATAGTTTTAATAAGTATATATTATCTCCATTAACTACTTATATTAGGATAAATTCATTATTGTTAATGTGGTTAAGAATTTTATGGAATAGTTGAATTGTAACTTCACCTTGGAACTTGAACTTTTATTGGATCTCAAATCATGTATTGAATTTTCACCATTTGATTTTACCTCTCCAATTTCATTCCTTGATATTTCTAACTAAATTTGTCCTTATCTTCAAATCTTCTATATTTGTCTAGATCATCACTCTATGTCATGCCTTGACCAATCTTTCACAGACAATTATTCTTTATTGAGCTAAGTTCTTTCTTCATTAAACAACTTCAAATCTCAGTTAACACTATGCTTGCTCAGTAACCATCTTGCTCGAAAAACTATTCTACAAATAACTTGACATCCTTAATTTTTGTCCTTGATTTACCAACCACCATTTCTAGCTTAGAGAAAATTATTGAATCCTTAACTCTTCACTTTACAACTTTACTCTTGTTTTACCAACCAAAATAACTTACTTTTACATCATCTCAATAGTTAATTATATATTTTAAAACAATCAAACTAATATTATCTTGCCAAATAAAAATTCATCAGTTTCCCAACTAAGTTCAGATACTTAACATAACTTCTCCATTTCATCTTCTATCTTTACCATCCATTCACTTATTCAACATCACATCCTTCATAGGATTTGCAAGTTATAGGAATCAATATTTGTCAATCATCTTAACACCAATGACAACATAACAATTGATCCAAATATTCTACATACAATTCATAGCTTGATCAATTGACCATGTTCCTCATTAGCATCACTTGTGTAACCATAATAGTTCTTCTCATTCATTAGCATAAATTGTGTCTAATATTATGCGCCTTTGGCATTCATGAAAACACTTCAACATTTCTAACACTTTATAAATATACCATTCAATAATAGTAAACTTATATTCTCTCCCTTTCATCTTCTATTGTCATCATTAGAAAATTGTTTCTCATCAACATTATGTCTTCTTCTTTATCATGTTTTCTCTCCCATAGTTGTCTATGGCTTTCTTTACATAGCTTATCTACATTTTCAACGCTTCACTCTTTCTTTTCCCATTATTATATTTTCTTTGTATATTCTCCCTTTTTCTATACTCATCTCCCCCTTCGAAAAAAATGCCAAAAGCATCTTCATATATTTTTGTAAACTCATTTTTCATGTAGTTGCAACATGTACCTTTCTTATATTGATCACTTTTATTTCCTCACCTCATTTTTACAACTTTAGGTTGTTCCTAAAAAGTAAATATTTGCATCAACTCACAAATAGATGTCTGATAAAACATGAATTAATGAAATCATGCATCTTCTTATAGTGAGTACTAAACAAGGGAATGACCCTCTAGAGGTATCCTTAGGTAATGGCTTTGTAAATATATCAACAATCTTCTTCTTTGATTTCACATATTCCAACCTTGTTAAACTTGCAATCCAAAAAATAATTTGATCTCTCCAAAAATTGGGAATTCAAGTTCCTTTTCCATTTCATTAGTGAATGATCTACACGTCTGTTCATGTCCTCTAAATGTGATATCATCAACAAATATTTAAGCTATTAAGATCTTATCTCCATATTTTATTTTCGAGTACACATTAATATTGTCACTAGATCTTATGAAATCAATTCTCATCAAATATGAGTGTAGTCTTTCATACCATGCTTGGAGTTCCTCCTTCAATCCACATAAATCCTTGTGTAGTTTTCAGATGATATTTTTTTGATTCTAATCAACAAATTCTTCTAGTTGGTCAATGGATATTTCCTCATCTAAAATTCCATTCAGAAATGTAGACTTCACATCCATTTGATAAACCTTGAATCCTTTGTAAGAAACATATGCAACTAAATGGAATGAGGCTCCTCATATGGATGGATTTAAAATGCATCAGTTTGCTATGAAGTTGAAATATGTCAAGTCTCAAATCAGAATTTGGAATCAGCATGGATTTAAAAATGTGTTCTCTCAAAAATTAGTAGTCAAACAACAACTAGAAGATGCATATAATCATATCATTCAAAATGGTATGAATGAAGATACATATGTTTCTCAAAGGAATCTTCAGTAAGATTGGGATGAGTTATGTGCAAGAGAGGAAACTTATTGGAGACAAAAGTCTAGAGAGCTATGGCTTCAAGATGGAGATAGAAATACAATTTTTTTTCATGTTTCAGCTAAAAAAAAGAGAGTCACCAATTCAATATTTCAAATCAAAGATGCTATTTCAGGTGATCTTATTACTAATGAAAATCTTATTCAGAATGAAGGGGTGAAGTTTTTTAAGAATCTCCTTGCACCTAATAGCATGCCTTCTCCTTCTAACTCACAAATGAATGAACTTCTTGATTTAATTCCAAATATGATTTCATCTCAAGATAATGACATGTTGATGGCACCTTTCACTATTTAAGAAATTTGCAAGATCATTTTTTCTTTTCCTCCAGATAAAGCCCTAGGCACGAATGGTTTCACTGCTATGTTTTATCAAAGTTGTTGGGATATCATTGAATGGGCTTTATTGGCAGCTGTTGAAGAATCAAGAAGGTGCAAAACCATGATTAAATATTTTAATACCAAAAATATCTCAATTATTCCAAAGATCAAGGATCCTCAAACATTTGCAAATTTTAGGAAAATTTCACTATGTAATCTATCATACAAGATTATAACTAAAGCCATATATCTTCGAATGCAACATCTTATCCCTCGCATTATTTCTCCTGAACAAGGTGGATTTGTTCTGGGAAGGGAAACTATGGAATGAGCTATAGTAGCACATGAGGTTCTACATTCTATAAATTCAAATCATTCCTCAAATTTTGTAATAAAACTTGATATGATGAAAGCTTATGATAGGGTTTTTTGGAAATTTTTTCTGCAAGTGCTTTCCAAAATGGGTTTTTCAAAGAATTGGTGCAAATGGATTAAGGCATGTATTTCAGGTGCTTGGTTTTCAGTATTAATAAATGGTAAACCGGCGAGCTTCTTCTCTTCTACTCAAGGGATTAGGCAAGGAGACCCTGTATCCCTAGTTCTTTTCATCATTATGGCTAAAGCCTTTAGCAGGACCATTTCACATCAACATAAGCTCAGTAATTGGCATGGCATGCTTATTTTGGGTACAAATATTGCCACAACACATTCTCTATTTGTAGATGATACACTTTTATTTGGATTGTCAAATGTTTAGGAAGGTAGGCATATTCTTCATGTTCTCAGTCTATATTTAGTAGTGTAAGGTCAAGCCATTAATGCTCAGAAATCAAAAATCCATTTTTTAACACAAACAAAGTGATTTATGATAAAATTAAATAAATATTGGGTTTCTTAGAAGATTTATTACCTTCTATTTATTTGGGCATCCCTTTCTTTATGGGTTCAAATAAATCTTCGTACTGGGACTCTGTCATTCAATGTATTTAGAGTAGAATCATTGCTTGGACAGTTAGATGGTTATCCTTGGCTGGGAAAGTCTTGCTAATTATATCAATATTAGCTGCAATTCCAAATTACTTTTTTGCTATTCTTAAAGATCCCCCCAAAATTCTAGTTCAAATTTAGAAAATGATTAAGGGCTTCTTATGGATAGGTAATATGGATGATTCTCATAAGATCCCACTTATTTCACTATAGGACATGTCACAGATTCTAGTAGTAGGAGGGGTAGGTGTGCATGACCTTACTAAAATAAATGAAGCATTTGGTGGGAAATAGGTTTGGCAAATGTACACTAAACCTCAATCCACTTGGTGCAAAATTATGCAACAAAAGTATCTAGATAATAATGATCCTTCTAGAATTCTCTCTATTTTGGATCCTCCTAAAGGTTCGGTTATATCGGATTTCATGATAGCTTCTCGTAATATTGTGGTTAATTATGTTACTTGGGAAGTTAATGATGGTACTAAAGTTAAGTTTTGGAGAGATTTTTGGAATGGTCAAATTCCACTTTCCAATAATTTGATTTCTCTGAATATTATTGAAGTGTCAGAACTACACTAGGGTACTCAACTTTATCAGTATGTGGGATATGTTTGTGAACTTTCAGGGAAAGTGTTTTGGAAGGATCCAATGGTTTTACCACTTTCATCGCAGGAAATTAGACAATTCAAAGACATTTTGTCTTCTAGGAAAGTCTTCTTTTTTGGATCTCAAGATAGGATTTTATGGGCTCTAGCTAAGGATGGCAATTATTCAGTAAAAGAGGGTTATAAAATTTTGCAGCAAAGTCTTTCACATAAAGTTACCTGTAGGGAATTTTCATTTTGTTGGAATCATATTGTACTTCCAAAGGTAGGTTGTTTCACTTGGCTTGCACTAAAACATAGGATTTTGACCAGTAACAAATTGACTAGATTGCACATTGCCTCCTCTTTTAACTATGTTTTTTGTGATGAGTGTGAAGAATCAGTGGATCATCTTTTTGTCTCATGCTCATTTTCTTATCAAAGCTAGAGTTTTGTCTTGAATAAGTTGCACTATAGTACTCCTCTCCAAAATAATTTGTGGGATCTTTTTCAAGCTTGGCCAATCCTTTATCCCAAATCATTATTTGCAAACCTTCAGAAATGTATCTCGTCATTGGTTATTTGGGCTATTTTGTGGAAACGTAACAAACACATTTTTAGAAAAGAGAGTCATACCTTAGAAATTTTTTTGGATGGAATTGAAAGATCTATCTCAGAGGTGACAAATTCAAGTTTGAAAAAGACAAAATTTAATCCTATTGTTACTTCTTGGGACTCTCAAATTATTCAAAGATGGAAACATTTATTCATTCTAGATGGTTGGAAAATTGGTAATTCTTCCACTTCTTCATTATCCCATAAGAAAACAGGATGGAGACCACCAGATGAGGGATATCAAAAATTGAATTTCGATGGCGCATCAAGAGGTAATCCTAGCCCTTCTAGTTTTGGTGCATGTATCCGAAATTTAGATGGAGATGTTGTGGCAATTATAGTATCCTCTTTGCCTATTAATACAAATAACATGGAAGAGGCACAAGCTCTATTAATTGGTCTTATTTTTGCAAAACAAGGTAATTTTTGGTTTCTACATATTGAAGGGGACTCCTGTGTCATTATTAATGCTTGTATTCATAGGACTATCTTCTCTTGGAAGTTAAAATATATTCTTATTCAAATTTGGAGGCTCCTAGATGAGTGCTTGGATGTTTGTATTTCACACACCTATAGGGAAGGAAACCATGTTGCGGATATTCTTTCGAATTTGGGTTGTGATGGGTTGCTGGTTTCATCACTTCACCCTTTATCCATAATTGAGAAACATGCTACCCTCAAAAATTTAATTTAGGAAGATAAGTTTGCTAGATTGTGCTCACGTATATTAGTTTGAAGGAAGGTGATATTTAGTTCTAGATATATTGATGGGTGGTACTTGATTCATCCTTTGTAATTATTTGTTCAAAATATCTAAAACTATGTATACATTAGGAATGATGCTGGGTTTTCTTCACCGATTCTTTCCCAGTTGACCTCGTTGAATTAGATTAATAAAAATATTATAGTGGCTTGCCACTTTTTCCTAAAAAATAATAATTTTTTTTTATCATACCTTCTAATCTAGAAACACAAGAAAGTATCTAACCAGAATCAATTCTTTCTTCTTGAGCATATCCTTGGCATACTAGCTTTTGTTTGTTCTTTATCATATCTCCATTTTCATCCATCTTGTTTATGAAATTACACTTTATACCAATAAAACTATTATCCTTGGGTCTTGGTAGAAGTGGACAATTATTTTTTTCTCAATTCAATCAATCTCTTCATTCATTGCATTAATCAAATATTCATCTTCTTGTGTATCTTTGAATATTCTATGCTCAAATATGTAAACAAAACATGTATTTTTTCTCTACTTACTTCTTGTCATGATTCATGCATTCTTGTCTTCAACTATCTAATTTTGGAAATGGTTGCTTCTGGCATAGTTTGCTAAAATTGGCCTGATTCTTTGATCTTCAAAAGTTTCTTCACTTGATAGGGGTTCAACTCATTGCAACTTATTTTTGCTCAGGTATTGCTTTCTATTTCTTGAGTAGGGTACTCAATGGACCATCTTGTACATATACAAATCTTTTATAGGATTTAGTTTCGTTCTTTATTTCATTATCATTCTTATCTACAAACTCATCAATCCTTCTATTTGTACTTTTCACCATTTTATTAGTAACCTTGTTCAAAAATTTATTATTTTTTCTTGTTGTGGAGTAACCTAGGAATATATCTTCATCACTTTTAGAATCAAAATTTTCATTCCTAGCATCTTTCAAAATATCGAACCTACGTGCAAATATTTAAATGTAGGTCACATTTTGTGTATTCTCATACAGAAGGTCATAAGGATTTTTTGGTACATTTTTTGTTGTTGTTGTATTAAGTTGAGGCTATAACAAGGGTGGTAATTGCTTCTCTCTAGAATATTTGTGCAATGTGTAAGAATTTTCCTAAGGAAAAGAATGAAAATACCAAGATCAAGAAGCCCAATTGATAGAACAAGTGAGCCAAATGAATGATCAAATGAATAATTTTATATTGATGAAACAATAATGGGTAATTAGATAATTAGCTAAATACATCATAGAAGTACTTATATATAAAGGTAATCAAGATGACTAGGAGTCATGCAAGTCATAAGCATCACAATCAAGCACATTCCTACTAAAGGTTGATTATCCTGCACTATGCATTAAAGTATGTGCAATAGTGTGAGAATAATAATACAAAGGTGTATCACACAAAGAGAGGTGTGAGAGAATATGTGATCAAATAGAGTGCTAACTCCTAGGTGTCTACTTGAATACTAATATGATAATGTAGGGTATGTGCAAGATCATGGTGTGCCAAAAAGTGGGGATTTGAAAAATATGTAGTTATGAAATGTCTCAAAACATTTCAAAATCTATTCCAAATTTTCTCCTACCCATCCTGATACTAAAAAAAAACATCTAATACCTTTATAAGGCCAACTATATCTTTTGATACCAACCCTATATGGTCAACTTTAAAAATGTACTAAAAATGTGTTATTCGCTTGTTCTTGTGTGCTTTTTACTTCAAACAAGTAGTTGAGGACCTTTTTTTCACCAAAATTTGATGAAATAAAAAGGGTTTCCTAAGAATTTTCTTAGCCTTCCATAAATGTAAGGTTTTTCAAATTACGAGTTCAAAAAGTAATTATTACTTATTTTCTAATGGAGTTATGCATAAAGTGTTGATTGACACACTGCTTGAAAAACAACTATAACTTTCAAATGGTACAACATTTTTGATATCCAAAAGGTGAATCACATTCTATATTTCTTCTACAATAAGGAAAAAAAAATTAAATTAAATTTTGCAAAGTTTTGAATTAGTTAAGGTGGTTAAACACAAGAGTATTTTTATTCCAAAAATACTATAGTAGAAAATTAATAATTAATTATTTATTTAGAATAAAAATACCCAAAAATATAGGCAGGAGCCTACAACACAATGGTAATTTGTGAGGTTCTTATCGAAGAGGTCTTGGGTTCAAATCTACTCACAATTAATAAAATAATAATTAATAACTATACACAATAAATAATCTTGGCTTCAGCCTCTTACCAATCAAAAAAAAAAAAAAAACCCAAAAATATGTGTCACATCTAGGCTTGAGTCTACTTCTTCTATCTAGAATATTATATAAATATATTATCATTTGATTTTGATTAATGTGCCTAGACATACATCTACTTCTTATTTTTGTCTCAAAATCTTTGTACTATTTAATTAAAATTCAAAATTTTGACCAATCAATTTTTGTTTTTTTTAGATAAGGCGTAGTATTTTAGAAACTAAATTCAATTTCCTAGAATTTTTTTTCCCTCAATATTTTGATATAGAGTTTATAACAAGTAGAAAATTGCACTTTAAGTTGACATAACCCTGATTTGCTAATTTTTTATTACATTGAAGAGCATAAATTCATAGAAATAACTATAATTGGTAATAATTAATTAAATCAACTCCCCCTCTTAAGTGCAACTTAGGAAAATGCACTAAAAATTAAAAATGCTAGATGATGGGTCTTAGCTACTAGGCCATGTTAGGTATCAATGTATAATATGAAAAAAAAAAAAAATGTAGTGCAATCTCTTATAATATAGAGAAAGAGGGAAAACCTTCCCCCCCTTGCCTCTTTGTAGAGTGTACACCTATGGTAGATGCTCCAAGATCGATGTAGAAATAATTCCATGAGTATAGAATACCATTCCTACCCTTAGGAAGAAACAAAACCAAAGGTATGGGTATGATGCCTTGAATAGGGAAGAAGAGTTTTCCATCCTGTCTGATTTACATGACATTATTAGAAAAGAGGAAAAGTTCTGGAGGAAAAGATCTAGAATCAATTGGCTCAAGGAAGGAGACTAGAACACAAAGTTCTTCCATTTATCCACTCTTAAGCATAGAGCTAATAACAAGATTTCTGGCCTAAAGAAAGATCAGGGTGTGCTGACTAAGGAAGAAGATATTTCTTTTGAAGTTGTTTCTTTTTTCTCCTCCCTTCTTTCCTAGGATCCTTTACTCTCTAAAGTGGACTAGGACGACATTATCTCTTGTATCCCACAGATCCTCCAACCGCACCATAATAATCTGCTCTGGGCCATTCCTTCTGATTCTAAAGTAAGAGAAGCTCTTTTTTCTCTTCCAACATATAAATCGCCTGGACTTGATGGTTTTCCCACCTCTTTTTCCAAATGTACTAGCCTATCATTATGAAGGATGCCATTAAGGCGGTTCAAGAGTTCTTTGGAGCCAAACGTATTCTGAAGGAAATTAACTCCACATTCTTAGTTCTTATTCCCAAAGTGCTAGGAGCTGACACTCTGGATAAGTTCAGACCCATCAGCTTATGCAACTCATTTTATAAGATCATCTCAAACGTTCTCACTTTGAGGCTACTTAAGATTCTCCCCCTAATTATTTCTCACCAAAAATTTGGTTTTGTCCCGGGCAGACAGATTTTAGATTCGATTATCATGGTGCATGAAGTGATTCACTCTATGAAAGTTGGACAGAGAGAAGGGATGTTACTCAAACTAGACATGTCCAAAGCTTACGATCAGGTGGATTGGTCATTTTTGGATTTGGTGTTGAAGCCTTTTGGCTTTGATGTCAAATCATGCAAGCTAATCTCCCAGCTGGTCACCACCCCCTCTCTAGCTGTTTTAGTGAATGGATCCCCCTCTAATTTCTTCAAACCTACCAGAGGCCTACGTCAGGGGGATCCTCTATCACCTATACTCTTTATTATCTTGGAAAAATGTATTGATAGAATCATGGAGAAGAAAAAGAAAGAAGGGAGGATCAAAGGTTTTAAACCTTCTTTCGAATGCATCCCCTTTACGCATCAACAATTTGTTGATGGTACTATTATGGGTGGAGAGGCCTCAGTCAAGGAGGCCAAGGCTATGAAAGACACTTTGGACACCTATTCTAGAGGGTTGGGTCAGCTCATCAATTGGGACAAAAGCTCTATTTTCTTTATCAATACTCTCGAAGAAAGACAGAAGAGAATCTCTAGAATCTTGGGATGTTAGATGGGGAAGCTTCCTTCTACCTACCTTGGTCTCCCCTTGGGAACGACCCCAGCTGAATCCTTCTGGAATGGAATCATGGAAAGGTTCAGTAAGAAGCTAGCTGGCTGTAAAGGAGCCATTCTTAGCCAAGCTGGAACTTGTCAACTAGTTAAATACATCTTCCAAAACTTGCCGATATATGCTTTGAGCCTTTTTACCATACCGGTGAAATATGCTGAGAGGATGGAGAAAATCAAAAGGGATTTTTTATGGATGGGAATTGAAAGGAATAAAAGGTACCCCCTTGTAGCTTGGGATAAAGTTTGCCTCGCTAAGAAGAAAAGAGGTCTAGGAATCAGGAAGCTCACTCACCTCAATAAGGCCCTACTGGCAAAGCAAATCTGGTCCATCTTTAGTAGCATGAGGGAATGGAGAGACATTGTGGTAAATAAGTACATAAAAAGGCCTTCTATTCAGTGAGGATATCCCAAGAGGCTCACTTGTTTGGAATGGTTTCTTAAAATCCAGGGACTTGGAAAACTGTAAAGTCTCCTAGAAGCTAGGTAATGGGGAGAATATTCTATTCTAGTCTAACTGTTGGCTTTCTCAGGGCCCCCTTATGAATAACCCTAGCTATGGATCATGGGCTAATGATTGCATCAACCTTTTTGGGCACAAAGTCAGCAATTACAAGACTGAACAGGGATGGGAGGACCTTTCCATTATCTATGAAGACCTCAAACCAATCATGAAAATGCTTAATTCCTTATCCCTTAGTAGTAATAAGGATGAACTAGTTTGAAGGGATATTGCCAACGGGCTCTATTTGGTAGCCTCTGGGTACTCTACTTTATGGAGCTTAAAAGAGTCTCCCCCTTGGTCGAGGTCTTGGCTCCCAGGCCTCATGCCAAATGTCAACATGTTTTTTTGGTTGGCTCTTCAGGACAAAACTCTCACCCAGGAAAATCTCATCAAAAGAGGTCATATCATGCCTAGTAGATGTGTTTTTTGCAAAGAAGAGTTAGAGATAGGCAATCATTTTTTCGTTCATTGCTCTTACTCCAGGATAGTTTGGGGCTTCCTCACCTAGGACCTAGGCCATATCTGGTGCTTTCCTTCCAACCTTTTGGACTTTTGCTATCAATGGCATGGCATATTCAATGGGTTTTCCTTGTAGGAAATTAGCTCCTGGCTCCTGCCCCATTTTTGTTGGAGCATATGGAAGGAGAGAAATAATCAAATTTTAAAAGATAGGGAGGAGCTGACTTTAGTTGTTGGAAGGAAGATCTTCAGTAAAATAAAGGATTATTTTTCCGTGAGGAAGAGGTGAGTTTTCTAGATAGGAGGCAAGAAAAAGGAGAAGGTAAAAGACAGAGCGAGGAAAAGATAGGAAGCCAAGTGGCTCCTCCCCCCTAAAGGCTGGTGCAAAGCCAACTTTAACGAAGCCTCCAAGGGCAACCTAGGATCCTTGGGTAGTGGAGGTGTGATAAGGAATGAAAATGGAGACAATATTGCAGCTTTTTCTCTCCCATTGGGTTTCCAAACAAATCATTTTGTGGAAGCCAACACAGTGTGCAATGTTGTAAAATTGGCTTTTGAAATTGGGGTCACCAATTTATGGTTTGAAGGGGACTCGAATAACATTATAAAGTGCGTCAATGGAAATTCGTATCCATCTTGGACGATTGCAAATCTCATTGATGAGACTAGAGGAACCCTTGCCAAATTTAATAGAATCCATGTCACCCATACTTTCTAGGAAGCAAACCTGGTTGCCGACAGGTTTGCAAATATAGGGGTCGGCACACACCAAAAAATGACTTGGCTTCCCGAAACTTGTTTTCTAGCAAATGTCAAAAGTCTGATTGATTTGGATAAAATCCAAGGAAGTATGAAGAAAATCAAGCTTTAATTATGAATATGAAAGGGTTAAGAAATAAGGGTACTTTTCATAATAGAAGCATGAGAAATCGTAAATGCAGTAATCCATTTTTGATTAATTGACATGCTTTGTGGGTTGTTTATTGCAATTGCTTCTGGGGCAACAGTAGGTTATTTTTCTCTATTCTTTGCTTACTCTTAGAGGTCCATTTCAATCATAGAGTGAAGAGAACATGAGTAAAGTGGGTGTGTAGTGTGAGGAAATGGTTGGCAAGAGATGTAGAAAGGAGCCGGTGGGGGATTTTGAGAAATGGAGAAGTAAGCCGAAAGTGTGGGAAAAGCTTGAAGTGGGTGGGGTTACCAATTATATCATGAAGCTGCATGGATTTGATCAGGAGGTGACCAAAAGCATGGTGGGGTCCTAGAAGCATGGCAGGGTGAAGGTTAATAGTATCTACTTCCGGATAATGGAGGAGGTGATTAAGATTGTTACAAAAATCCCTATCGAGGGTTTTAAATTCTTCAGGGATAAGAATCTCTTAGCCAATGTGGTTAGGGACTTTGTGGAGAGTGAGAAAGAATTGAAGGCGTTGAAAAAATTGACACCTACTATGTCCTCGACTCCATGAAGAAGCGGTGGAGGTATTCTCTGAAAGCTATTATCGAGTACATTACTTTGGACCCTAGGTTTGATAGAGCCCAAACCCACCACTTTATCATTTTGAATCATTTCCAGAATAATGCCAAAATTTCCATTCCTTATTATCTATTAACAATGAGAAAGGTGGTGGATAGCTTCAAAAAGAAGCCCATCGCAAACTTGGCTCTGCACGAGGGGCTGTTGCTACTTATCCACGAGCACTTCAAAGCTTAGACTTTAAGCATCACCCCCCCTTAGATAGAGAATGTGGAGTTTGGTAGTTCTAGTTACTCCTCTGACTCAGATGATATTCAAAGCCTCAGCTTTGAGAAAGGAGGGATCTCTTCTTCGGGGAAAGCAATGACTTACCTTGCTGAAAAATCACCCTCCCCCATAACCTCCAGTAGAAAAAGCCCTAGGGATCTTGAGCAAAAGCCTCCGGAGAAGGCAGAGGGAGACAACGATGATGAGGAGGAACTGAAGTTTGAGGAGGTGGTTAAGGAGACATAGGAGGAAATTAAGGAGGAAGGTGGAAGGAAGAAACACAAGAGGGAGAGTTTGGAGGAAGTGCACCCTCAATTTGAGGAGGTGTCTATGCTGCCCCTTTCTCCTATCCATCTCTATCCCGAGGAGCAGATAGAGGAGAAAGATGGGTATGGGGAAGGGGAAGTGTAGACTAATGACAAGAGGAAAGCGTGGATCAACTTTAATGTTAAGACTTCCATGATGAGCATCTTCAGGGAGGCCATGAATCCCCAAATCCTTGTGGATAATCAAGAAGAACAATAGCTGGAAGAACTCATTGATCTGGCAATTGTGGCTATTTCAGACAAAGCCAGGGAGATAGGGATGAACCTCTTGAATAATGCTTGTAATAGTATGATTGATAATTTTAGATCAATAAAATGGCTTTTCCATGAGCTCGAGGAGCTCAAAGATTAGGTGAAACATATTGAGGCAACAAGGAAAGGGATGGATGCCAACAGGAGGACAGATTCTGCTAACAGGCTCAATCTAGTAGAAAAAAGGATTCACAACCTGGAAAACTACAATCACAACCTTGTGAATTAGATGTTCTCCTTGTTAAGCTCCATTAACAACAACATTATATCTCTTATGGGCTAGATCAGAGATAGAGAAATGCATGAAGATGAGGATGGTAAAGACAAGGATGAGGCCAGAACGGAAGATGACTTTGCAAAGGACAACTCGATTCCTGATCAGGACTAGGGGAACAAAGGATGCAATAGATGAAAGAGGAGGATAATCAACTGGCCTTTGAGGCTACTCAGGCTATGCAGGATCTAGAGTGAAAGAATGAGGAATAATTCTCACCTGTTCTTTTGTTTATCATTGTCTTTTGGCTTTTTGTTCTAGCTTTAGACCATGGCTTTGCTTGTCTTTTTTCCTGGTCTTTTCTCAGAGCTCTTTCCTTTGGCTTGGCTTAATGCTTATTATCAACTTATGAACTTAAATTTTTTTGGCTGGGCTTTCATGCTTATTATCAGCCATTTTTGTATTAACTATTGGGTTTTAGGTTCCCTATAAAACTTGTTTATCTAATAAAAAACAAAACCAAAGGAGTATCAATGAAGCCTCCCCCATCTGTAGGAAGAAACCTCAAAATGGATGGAATCCATGAAACCTACTCAAGTGTCCCCATGTCATTACTGAAAGGTGCCTCATCGATGTCATGTTTACTATGCCACATTTCTAAAAAATAAAAATCAAGATCAATTAATTAAGGATGAATGTAGAACATGTATCAAAGACTCAAATGTCTCCTCTTAAAAAAGTTGATCTCCTCCAACTACTGTATCAAAGGACCTACCATCATGTCAACCTCAAAAGATTGATCACATAGAGAATAAGGATGATAGTCAAAATGTTCCTTTGCAATGTCTAAAGAAGAAAAGAGAAGATGAATGTCATCAACAGTATCTCCTAAATCTATAATGTAGGAAACCACAGACAAAACTAAAATGTCTATCAAGTAGTCATCTTATGTAAATGAGTGTACAAGAAAATCAATATCTTGTTGCATTGAATGACCTAAATACATGGCTATGTGAATACATGAGTCATATGAGCAATAGTACTAGATGCAATATTAGTAGGAGGAGAAGAAATGGATGGCTCAAGAACTTGATCACATGTGAGAATACCCAAGTTCAGGAAGCAAAAATCTTCCTAAATGTCTAAATCATCACTAGAAATAGCTTTAAAATTTATTGAGATATCCATATCAATATGAGAAAAGTCTAAGAAGTAGTATAGTCGAGATGCATAATCAACCACTCCTATAGCAATGACCTCTCTAGCCACCAAGTCTTTGATAAAAATAGAACTAGGTGTAAATTCCACAGTCCTCCTTGTATCTCCATGATTTAGTTGATAGATTGAAAGAAGATTATGACTTAGATGAGGTACGCAAAACACATCTTTGAAATAATATCCCTCCCCCTTATAAATAGTTCCTTTCTCAATCAAATTCATATACAACTCCTATAACTTCTAATAAATAGGTACTAACTTTCTAAGATAATGCAAGGCCATGTGTAAGTGCAAGAAGTTGGGTCCCAATTTAGTAAAAGTCTTGTGGACTTGGAAAATGGAAATAAAAATGGGTGATTATTTTGGAACAAAATGGGCACCTACTTTTCAGGCTTGGACATCTGATCCAAAAAATCAAAAAATAGATGCCTAATGTTTAAAAGTGGAAACAAGTTTCTCAAAATAGATGTCTATTTTTAATTCTTTTAAAATTATACCAAGAAACTCTTTTTAACACACAGATTTTTTATTTTGAGAAACAAGCAGACATAAATTTAAACATTTGTGCACTTTTTAAAATTTAAATTTGCAATCCACCATTCAGATAGGATTTTAGACTCGGATACACTTGGTGGGACCACACCTATCATTTGGGCTTGGAAAATAATGGCTAGTGCACTTGAATCCATATTTCTTCCTTGCCATAATTTTTTGAAGGCCTTGTTCAATTAATGTTTTGACAAAATGAAAACTTGTTAGACTTGTTACTTTGTAGATTTCAAAAACATAAATTTTGTAGTGCTATAATGAAATTTTCTATTTTTTCATTATTTATTAATCAAAAGTCGTAACTGAACTTAAAATAGTGGTGACCCAAATTATATGAAATCAATTTACATAAAATTTTCTTGAAGAAAAAAAAGAATTTTGAAAAAATATTGAGTTTTCATCAATTGACAATTAATAAAAAGAAAAATATTTAACAAAGAATAAAAATTATTCTCATTAATGTTTGGTGTCTTGGGTATCATTCCCAAGAAGGATTCACAAAGACTCTTTTATTAAGTTTAAAATGTGGGTTTCATACCTATGTGGGTTCCCAAGACAATCATTTTGAAATAAAAGGGGATTTGAAAATGCCTATTGAAAATATATTTCTACAATGTTGGTATTGAATTAAATTACATATTTGAAAAGTAGACTTTGAGTACTACATCTTCTATTCACTAATTTTTTTCAAGATTCAATCTCTAAGTATCTCTATTTTAGCATCAACTGATACAAAATTTGAAAAATAGAAAAAAGAAAAGAAAAGAAAAAAAAACTTATAATTTTTGCTCGAAAGTGGAACTAAACTTCTTGCATAGACCCCTATATATAATCAATCTACAACAATAGTTCTTGCATCACCAAAGTATTTATAACTAACTCAATGAGAACTTAATTTTATTTTACTCAAATATAACCTTTTGAAGAAATAGACCTAGAAGGTGCATCTAGTAGCAATGCCAAGAAAGACTGAATAAATAAAAAGATTGCATTTGGAAAATTGATGTTTAGAATGGACAAACTAACACAAAGAATTGACAGTAAGCCCAAAATATTACTCCAAAGATATACCATCTCAATTATGATTGAGCATCTAAAAATAATAAATTACTGGAAGACATCAAGTGATACAAACATCCCACATGCTTTGACAATATATCCTCCTCTACCTTGTTGTTTCTTAGTAATTGTTGCTCTCTAATACATGGTTAGATGATAATATATCTCCCTTTTGTGGAGGGGTGATTTTAGATACTGATATATCCTTATATTAGTGAAAAGAGATGTTATTTTATATGTCATTATAAATTACAATACTTCCATTGGTACTAGAATTCCTTAGATGTTACCATAATATCCTTTTAGTGACTATATATCCTATTCCCAATTCCTTGTCCCCCGATGCATACACACATGAAGACATGAGTAAATCAATTAAGTAGTGCACATGAGTGAATGCAAATCCATTTCTTTTACATTATGCATAGGTCATGGATAAATTCTCTAACCTAAATAATCTAGACCTCAATCTTGTATTTTACTATCAATAGTGTCACTTTTAATTATTCTATTAATGCTTTAGAATGAGAGAGAATGATTTAAAATTAATTTTTTTAATGTAAAATGAGTGTGATGGCACTAGTACATGTGTTTTACCCTAAATTGGAAAGGTGTAAAGATTTATTCACTAAAATTTAAATTTTAATGTTTAAAAAGTAAAGAGACAATTTGACAATTGCATGGTTACATCCACAATCGTGGGAAAGCTCCCAAGTAATGAAATGACAAAAACAACCTAGTAACAAGCATTAGAAGTGTGAGAATTATTATGCACAATGAAAGAAGGAGGAGACTTGGGAAAAAGAGGAAATATTGACAAATCTACTAACTACAACAAGCAACACACCTCCAACAACACTATGATACAATATGTGGATCTTACTAAAGATGGTATGCTAGAGAGAAAGAAAACAATAAGAGAAGTGTTGATTTTATGTGCACAAAGTGCAACAATACAACAAGGGGGCTTGAAATGATGAAGAAAAAGGTCCGGGTGATGGAAAACGTGATAAGTATCTCTAGATTAGATGTAAGATAATGCATAGCTCCACAACCTAATTGTGCCTTATGTAGAAGTAGGTCTTCAGCAAAGCAAAATGAAGAGAACTACAAAGAACTTTCAAGTTACTCACTAAGCATTGAAGTCATGTGTTAAAAAAATAGCTATAAAATAGTCATTGGTAGCCTTAATTTTTTCTTTTATTTTCATATATATTTAGTATTTTGTGAGTTTATATTTTGAAAATGCATCATACTTTGTATTGTCTTTGCTAAGACTCTATGACTGTTTATTATATTAATTGGTTGTTAATTTAGTGTAAATATTAGTTTATGACAGCAAAAATCCTATTTATTTTAACGAGACAACATTCTTATTTGGCTGCTATTCACTAAAAACAAAATAACATTATTCTACATACCAAAATTGTAAATAGTTTCCTTGTTTTTTCATAGATGTTAAAATATTTTTGAAGTTTTTAAATGAATAATCACGTTTATATGTTTTCTTAATTTCTTTTCAACATTACAGAAATATATATGAAGGGAAGCTGATTTTTATGAAAGTGGTCGCTTTCATGATTAACACATTGGTCACGTGATTAACAGGTCTGAGATTTGTTATTGATGGGAAGAAGATTTCGCCATTGACATACTGTTAAGCATTGCTTTCATCCATTGCACACCTCCTCGTATATTTTGAAGTTTCTTGGTTTTATTTATTATTCACAACACAGAGGCTGCACCGACTATATGGAAAATAGTGGAACATAGGCGTCGGAGGAGGTCATGACAACGAACCATAACTAAAGATACTCCTTTACAAGCATATGTGATAAGAACTTACAAATTCAAACAATTAAGCGTTTGTCCTAACTCATGATGTTCAATAATGAGTGCTTCAAATGAATGCCCATGTACTTAATTTTCATTTGTTAATGTATATAATAATATATCTATTAATATCTATGGAGATTTTTGTTTGGCTTTAGTAATAGAAGTCAATGTGGCTTAAAGTTTTTTATAAGTTGTTATAGAAGATAAGTTTAGAAAATGAAATAATAGAATTGATCTGTGTGACATTGATTTATATTTTTATATTCTTATGTGAATTTTTTATTTTAGAGATTACAAATGCATATTAGAAATGAGATGAGATGTCAAAGTAATTTAAAAAGCTTTGATGGAAACATAAAGTGTTTTTGTCTCTTACTATGCTATTTACTTGTTCTTTCATCTAAAAATTACACAACTAAAAGGTTTGGATATTAAATTCTTTGGAGAGAAAATCATTTTCTTTGAGTTGGCACTCTTCATATCATCAACACTAATCAATGTTTATCCCTTGCAATGCCACTTTTACTACAATTTCTTCTATTTTGGGTGAGTGATACTTTGATTATCCTTCCATCCTTCGAGAAAAAAGGCATTTGATTTTTTAGTTCCATGTCTTGATTCTCTGAGATTTCAAATATTGATTTGGACCTTCTATGACTCGCATGACAACTAGAGGTATTTTCACACACACACACGCACGCACGCACACACGCACGCACGCACACTCACGCACGCACGCACGCACGCACACACACACACACACAGTGTAATGAAATAACTTGCACAATAGAAGAAATAATATAAAATATTATATAAATACTTTATAATAACTAAGAGTAATAGGCCAGTTCGATCTGGCAACCTCCAAATATCTCCAATGAGAATACACTTCACAATATGATGTTTAAATAAGACTCACAATCTCCTATATATACCTAATTATGTTTAGGCTGAATAGACACAAACATACATAACATCTAGGCTGACCTACCTACCTAAATAATAATATAATAATGATAACATAAATTAATTAAGGATTAAGATAGCGACAAGTTGACTATTCATAACCCTATATAAACTAATATTAAAGGCATAGCATGCCCCCTCTCTTGAAAGAAGCATTGTCCTCAATGTTAACCAAGTGTGGATTCTTGTGAATGAACTCCTCATCTTCCCATGTGGCCTCTTCAACTAGTAAGTTCTTCCATTGGATGAGACCCTAGGTGAGGGTTCTATTCCTCAACTTCTTCAGGCATGTTTGAAGAAGGCACTTTGGTACCAAAATTCTTCTTCTTCATCAAGCTCTGGTAGTACTATTTGAGTAGGAATATTATTCCCAATTACCTTTTTCAAACAAGAAACATGAAAAACTAGATGTATCTTTGTTGTTGGTGACAAATCTAGCTTGTAGGCAACACTACCAATCTTTTGCATGGTTTGTATGGCCCATAATATCTTGGAGACAACTTATTGTTCTTTTTTTGTTGCTTGATTGAGGTTTGTTTATAAGGTTGCAAACTCAAGAAGACCCAATCCCCAACTTCAAAATTTCTTTCACTATGATGTTGGTCCACTTGTTGTTTCATTTGATTTTGTGACATAGCTAAATTCTCCTTGAGTCTTGAAAGTACCTCTTGTTGATGAAGCAAGTGGTCCTCTATTGTCTGAACTCTTGGTGATACCTTTAATGATGATGTGATGGAAGGTGGATGATATCCATAAAGTGCCAAAAATGGAGACATTTTTGATAAGCTATGAAAAGAAGTATTTTACTACCATTCTGTAGGAGGTAGTCAATCTACCCATTAATATTGTTTCTCTGAAGTGAAAAAAAGTAGATATCCTTCCAAACATTTATTAACAACCTCAGTTTGCCCATCTGGTTGAGGATGGTATGAAGAACTATGAGCCAGTTGAGTACCCAAAAATGAGAATAAATCTTTTCAAAAGTGTCTAGTAAAGATAGGATCACGATCACTAACAATAACCTTAGGTGTACCATGTAGCTTTTGAATATTCTCCAAGAAAACTTTTGCAACTCGACTGGTTGTAAAAGGAATCGATAATGCAATGAAATGTGCATATTTAGTGAGGCAATCAATTACTACCATGATGATATTATGACCTTTACATTTGGGAAGTCCTGTGATGAAGTCCATGGATACCTCTTCCTAACTTTGGCTAGGAATAGATAATGGCTGCAAGAGACTTAGTGTCTTAAATGTCTCCCACTTATTTCTTTGACAAACCAAACATTCAACCACAAATTTTTGAACATCACCTTTTGTGCCTTCACAAAAAAATCTTGCTTGACCCAATGATATGTCTTCAAAAATATTGAATGACCACCAATTGGGGAGTCATTGAGTTCTATGAGAATCTTGTATTTAAGAGTGGAATTCTTGTAGAGACACAATCACTGTTTATACCAAAGAATATCCCCCTTTAAACAAAACTTATCTAAACTACTAGGATCAATTTCTGCTTGTTGGATGAGATTACTTGTTGCAACATCATTTTTCCACTCCACTTTGGCTTCTTTCACACAATTTTCTTGTAATATTGAAAGGGTACACTATAAGGCTTCATCTTTTTCATCCATCCTGGAAAGTGCATCGGCCACATATTTTCCTTCCCTTTCTTGTAGAAAATTTCAAAGTCATAACCCAACATCTTAGTGACCCATTTTTGTTGCTCTTTTGAAGATAGTCTTTGTTCCAAAAAAAAATTTAGGCTATCATAATCTATATTAACCTTGAAGTGTCGACTCATTAATTAAGGCCTCCATTTTTTAGCTACATGAAGGATTGCTAGCATTTTCTTCTCATAAATAGGTTTGAGCTGATTTTTACCTTTTAATTGACGACTCTCAAAAGCAATTGGTCAATCTTCTTGCATGAGAATTGCTCCTATCCTATTTCCAAAAGCATCACATTCCACAATAAATTCCTTGGTGAAGTCCAGAGTGGCAAGCACTATACTTGTACACATAGCCTTCTTTAATTGCTCAAATGCTACATTAGCATATTCATTCCAATGAAAAGAATCCTTCTTCAATAGAGTGCTAAGGGCTAATTTTTATACAACCATATTTCTTAAAAAATCTTTTATAGGACCCTGTCAATCCCAAGAAACCCATTAACTTCTTAATGGATTTTGGAATAGGCAATTCCATGATAGCCTTAATTTTTTTAGGGTCTACCTTTACTCCTTCATGTGACACTACATGTCCCAAATACTCCACCTCCTTAAGACCAAAAGCACACTTGGATGGCTTAGCATAGAGTTGATGATCTTTGAGTAATTGTAATGCTCAATCTACATGCTACAAATATTCTTCCCTAGTCTTTCTATAAATTAATATATCACCAAAAAACACTAACACAAACTTTCTTGAGAACTTATTAAAAATGGAATTAATCAAATTTTGGAATGTAGATGGTGCACTAGTAAGACTAGATGGCATCACCAAAAATTCATAATGACCCTCATGAGTACAAAATTCTATCTTACAAATATCTTCCTCCTTAATCTGAATTTGGTGATAACCCGATTTAAGATCTAACTTGTTAAAATACATAGCTCCATTTAATTCATCTAGAAAATCATCAATCATTGGGATAGGAAACTTTTCTTTAATGGTATACTTGTTGAGCACTCTATAATTTGGACACATGCGCCAAGTTGCATCCTTATAATGCACCATCACCATAGGCGAGGAGTAAGCACTTTGGCTATGCCTGATAATTCCTGCCTCTAGCATTTCCTCAACAATTTTTTCTATCTCACATTTTCATATGTGTGGGTACCTATAAGGCTTGACGTTTGGTGGCTGGATCCCTAGAACTAGTTGTATGGCATGGCCGTGATCCCTCTTAGGAGGAAATCCTTTAGACATATCTCCAAGAATCACTGAGTGAGGAACAATTATTGCTTTTAAATCTGGATGAATAAGAAAATTAGATTGAGAGGCTTCCAATGACCATAGCTAGGCCAATAATCCATCTACTTCTTTCTTAAGAAACTTTTTCATTTGATGAGAGCTTACCATCTATGGGGATTTTTCGTTCAACCCCTTTAGCTCCACTAGGTATGTACAGGATCATGGTGTGCCAAAAAGTGGTGATCTGAAACATCTATAGTTCTAAAATATCTCAAACCATTTAAAAATCTATTCCAACTTTTTTTCCACCCAGCCTGATACTAAATGAGAACAATTAATATCTTTATAAGGTCTACTATATCTTTTGATACCAAACCTATATGGTCAACTTTAAAAACATCCTAAAAATGTGATTTTGGCCTATTTTTATGTGATTATTAATTCAAACATGTAGCTAATGACTTTTTTTTAAACCAAAATTTGATGAAATGAAAAGTGTTTCTTAATAATGTTCTTATCTTTCCATAAATGTAAGGTTTGTCAAATTATGAGTTTAGTAAGTAATTATTACTTATTTTCTAATGGAGTTACATATGTGTTGAATGACACACTACATGAAAAACATCTATAACTTTCAAATGGTACAACATTTTTAAATCCAAAAGATACATCACATTCTATGTTTCTTCTACTATAAGGAAAAAAAATGAAAAGTTGAATTTTGTTGAGTTTTGAATTAGGTATGGTGGTTAGACACGAGAGTTTTTTTATTCCAAAAATACTAAAGTCAAAAATTAATTAATTATTATTTATTTAGAATAAAAAAATCCAAAAATATATGTCACATATAGGCATGAGTCTACTACTTATATCTATAATATTATCATTTGATTTTGATTAAAGTGGTCAGACATATGTCTACTTCTTAGTTTTGTACTAATTTTTTTGCAATATTGCATTAAAATTCAAAATTTTGAACAAATATATATATATATATATATATTGAGATAAGTCCTAGTAGTTTAGAAACTAGATTCAATTTTCTAGAGATTCCTTTCTCTCAAATTTTTGATATAAAGTTGATAACAAGTAAAAAATTGCACGTCAAGTTGACATAACCCTGATTTTTTATTTTTTTATTGCCACTTAAGAGCATAGTTTGGTTGACCATGATCCTACACATACCCAACTACCTTTTCTTTTCATGGAAATCTCATGAATAGTTCTTGTAAGTTCATCTCAATTTTTCTTAATGTAGTAAGCCATTGCACTCCCAAAATAATATCTATTGCAACCATAGATATTGCATACATTGCGGTATCAAGTTGATAATCTCCCATGGATAATTTGATTCTATGACATTTCCTTGAACAACTAACTATTCCCCCATCTATAATCAAAACTTGAAGCTTTGGGGCTAGATATATAAAATAATTTAGAAGAGTTTCCAACTTTTTGTTGATGAAATTATTAGTACTACCTGACTCGATCAACACAATTACTTTGTGCTTCTTTAAGAAACCCACTGCCTTAAGAGTTTGCATTGTACTCAAACTTGAAAGTACATGACAAGAAATGATTTGTTGAAAATCATGTGATTCCTCACCTAATTCCCTATGCTCCTCTAATATGGGTTCATCGCCTTCTTCCTCACTTGGACCTTCAATATAGAATAATTTCTTTTCACTACATTTATGCCCTCGACTATATTTGCTATCACAATTGAAACACAACCCTTTTTCACTTTTCTCCTCAATTTTTTGTAGAGTCAACCTAGTATGTTGAGGAAAAGAAGGTGTTGAATATCTTTTTCTCTTGTCACATTAGCCCCTTTCTTTCTAGGAATCAAGAACTTGTCATCTACCCTGTGTGCCAATATAAAAGGCTCATTTACTAAGATGGGACTATACATGCGTATCTCATGTTGAATGTGATCCTTGAGACTACCCAAGAAGAAATCACTCAAGTTCTCCTCTATAATGGTATCCACTCTTAAGGATGGATTTTTGGAATTTTTGAATATAATCCTTAATTAATGCTATTTGTTGAAGCTTGGCAAGTTGACTAATGGAATTTTCTATCATACTACTGCTATATTGTGCTTGGAGTTCTATAAGAATTTATAAATATACAGTGAGACCCTTTTTAATCCTATGAGTACAAAGCCAATGATACCAAATGAATTGATCTAGTTCTAGATAAGGAAGCCATTGTGATCTTTTATCCATATGGGGTTTGATGTACTTCAAAAAAATTGTTCATTTGATTTATCCACATTAGAGGATCCTTTCTAAAAAATTTGTGCATATCCACCTTTGGAAAAACATTCCTAGATCTTGTAGGAGAATTAAAATTTGTATCATTATTAGTTGACTTGAAGGTTTCACCTTGATTGCTTGAGAGCTCCTTCCTTGTTTCTTTCATATAGGTGCTTAACATGCTTTGTATATTTGATATATGTCCTCATAGGTCACACATATCCCTCTTAACCGAGGCTTATTTGAGTTTACTTAGTTCCTCAGTGGGATTATTATCCTCTATTATTTCCCAATCTTGATCAAAGGATTTCCTCGGTGTGTTAACATTCTTTTTGCCTCTTGTTGGAGGCCTCGTCATGACGGAAACAAATATTTTTGAAATAAATCATACAAATGAAATGTAAATTCTCAAATTTATTTATTTATTTTTTACTATAACTTTCTATGGCCAAGATACCCTTACTCAAGAAAAATCGAAAAAATTAGAAAAGTTGCTTTCTTGAGAGTGAATTTTCCTAATTTTGCAATATCTTGCTTACTTTTTCTTCGATTTCTCCAAGATTTGAAATTTAGGCTCCTCTACTATGTATTCAAAACTCTAATAGAAGTTATACTCCAATCCGATAGGATGTGAGAGATATAAAGATCTCAATAAATTGTGTAAAAATAGTAATCCTACAATAATTTCTCAAATTTTCTCCAATTCCTTTGAATTTTGGACTATAGTTTCTTTAATATGGTCTTCAAAAACCCTTTAAAAGTCTTTGAAAAATCCACTAAAATGTGAAAGTTATGCTCTTCCCAAAATCACCCCAATGTTGAGAAAAAATATTGACTATATGGTGCCAAGATCAAGCTATGATACCACTTGTAATTAAATAACTTGCACAATAGAAAAAATAATATAAAATATTATATAAATACTAGGCCACTTTGAGGGGGCAACCTCCAAATATCTCCAATGAGAATACACTTCACAATATGATGTTGAAATAAGACTCAGAACCTTCTATATATACCTAATTACATACTTAGGCTGAATAGACACAAACCTACATAACATCTAGGCTGACCTACTTACCTAAATAATAATATAATAATGATAACATAAATTAATCATGGATTAAGATAGCCACAAGTTGACTATTCATAACCCCATATACACCAATATTAAGGGCCTAGCATATAGATACATATGTATATGTATATGTATGTATGTACACACACACACACACACATTTATACATATTTATACATGTATATAAATATGTGTGTGTGTGTTGGATACAATTGATTAATTGTGTATTGTCTTTGATGTTACACAAATTTCATATCATAATCAGTCAATATATGTGAAGCTCACTCAAGTAGTGAAAACAGTTTTTTGTGTCTACCAAGCATTCTTGTGGTAGCCTAGTTTAGAAGGAAGTATCTTTTGAGTTCACTCAGGTGTCGAAGGAAAGATTGCAAAAGATGAGTCTTAATTGAGCTCACTTAGTTAATTATGGAAAGTAGGATGGAACAAATGCAAACCAAGCTCACTCAGTTGCCAAAGGATCTTTGCAAGTTTGTAGTGTTAAACAAGCTTCTATTTGTTAACACAAGAAATCGCTTCTGAGTTAGTTTCTACTAAGTTGGGTTAGCTAATGAAGGATTTTCTTATTTTGGCATATTAAGCTTAATTGATTGTTACTCTCTAACCATTCTAGCAGTGATCTAAATCTCTTAACAAAGTTGTCTTACCAACTATTTGTAAATCCTTTAACAAGGTGGTAGTTCTATTGAATTGTCTATACACCTCTAACAAGGCCACTCCTAATAGGGTGATTAAGTCCTTTAACAAGGTCACACCTAGTAGTTTATTTTGTAACCTTTAAAAAGGTTGGCTCTTAACAGGGCTCACTTTAGAAGAGTGAAAATAGTAACTAGTTGCAATTGGTGGTTTTTTCCAAATTGGGTTTTCATATTAAATCTTGGTGTCAAATGTGTTCATGTTATTTCCTTTATGTGTCTGAAACTAAGTTAAAGTAAAGTCAATCACATACAACATCTAAAGTTTTCATGTTAAGCATTTACGGAGCACATTCGGTAATTACCATGTTACAAAATTTTATGTATGTTTACCAAGCTTCAATGGTATTTAGTTTTTAGATTGTATTTTTATACTAACATCTGAGGGATCTAGGATTTATTGTATTAGTAACTAATTCACCCCTCCCCTCTCAGTTACTCCTCCTATATTTCCAACAATTTGTATCAGAGCTTTTGGTGCTTGCAAAGAAGGTTTGAAGGACTTAAGCTAAATATCAGACTGTCTTACAGAAGAGAGGTCCCCAAGTTGAATAGAGATAATTTTGTAGCATGGAAAGGACTTATGAGGTTACACTTGGCTGCCATCAGTGATTCATGATGCAAATATCTTGATAATGAGTACATGGCTCCTACTAGAACATTATGTATTGAAGATATTGCTTAAAAAAAGAATCATAACATCATGATGATTGATATTGCATATGCTCTTAGTTATGCTGAATTTGATGAAATCAAAGATTGCAAAATAGCTCATGAGATGTGGATCAAACTTAAAAGACATATATGGAGGAGATGAAAATGTAAAAAGAGCTAAGGCTAAAAGTCTTAGAGGTCATTTTGATTAGATGAAAATGAGAGAAGATGAAAACATTGCAAAATATGTGGAAAGAATCAAAGCAAGTGTAAGTGCAATCAAAGCATCTAGAGGAGGCATTGAAGAGAAAAATAGTTGTAAGAAAGGTAATTAGAAGGCTTCTTCCTATTTATGCAATTAGAGTGTCTGCTATTCAGGAGATGAGATGTGATCGAAATAATAAAATATCTTTGGATGCTCTAGTTGGAAGATTGATAGCTTTTGAGTTAGATAACTTTGATAAATATGTTCCTAGTTTAAAGGTTATTGAGTTTTCTTTTAAAGCTAGACTCTCACTCAAAGAAAAGGCTAAGAAATCAAAGTTTAGTCAATTAGGAAGTGAAGAAGAAGAATCAGAAGAAAGTTCAGATAGTGATCTTGAAGTTGTTGAAGCCCTACTTACAAGAAATTATTCTAAAGGTAGAGGAAAGTATAAAGGTAAAGTCCCTCTAATCTACTTTTCTTGTGAAGAAATTGGTCACATTGTTGCAAGGTGTCCAAATAAAGAAATCAAAGATGAAAAGAAAATCAATAAGCACAAAGGAAAGAAGGATTCCAAGAACTACAAGAACTACAAGGACAAAGGTAAGAAATCTTATTTTATAGCTAAAGATTCTGATAATATTGAAGATGAAATGGTTTACATTACTGTAAAAGATGAATCTAATGATGAAGGAGATAAGATGACACTTATGTCTCATGTTAGAAAAAATGATATATATGGATTATTGACAGTGGATGTTCACATCATATGACTAGAGACAAAACAAAATTTGAGCGCATAGAATATTATGATGGAGATAGTGTGAGATTTGGAAACAATGAACCTTGTAACATAAAAGGAAAATGATGTATTTTATTGACTAAAGAACTTGTATGTGACAATGCTTATTATGTTGAAGGACTAAAACACAATCTAGTAAGTATGGCATAGTTGAATAAAATTGGATTCAATGTAGAATTCATGAATGAATAGACAAAACTAGTAGATGAAAAAAGAAATCTTCTTGAATTTGGAAAGCAAACAAAAGGTAATCTATTTTATCTTGATCTTAGTGATTGTTCATGCTTTATTGCTCAAGTAGAAGAAAACAAGTTATGAAAGAAAGGGCTATGTCATGTAAACTTTGATAGTCTAGTTAAGATAAGAAAACATAAAAGAGTAATAGGTATTCTTAGTTTGAAGAAGCCTAATATGGGTTTATGCAAGAATTGCCAAATTGGTAAAATGGGAAAGAGTAGTTTCAAAAGCAAAAAGTATTAATTAGAAGAAGTCTTAGAAATTGTTTATATAGACTTATGTGGACCTATTGGAATAAAGAGTTATAATAGAAAAAAGTTTTTCATTCTTTTTTTTTATAACTACTCTAGAATGATGACTATAATGTATCTAAAAGAAAAATTAGAAGCCTTTCAAAAGTTTAAATAGTATTTGGAAAGAGTAGAAAAAGAAACTGGAAAGAGGTTGAAATGTTTAAGATTAGATAGAGATGGTGAATTAAACTCTAATGAATTCAATAATTTTTGCACTGAAAGAGGAATTAAAAGACAAGTATCAGCCTCTGGTACACCACAACAAAATGGTACAACTAAAAGAAGAAACATATCTATCATGGATTGTGCAAAAAACCTGATGATGGAAATGAATGTGTTAGAATTCTTTAGAATAACTGAGAGGGGGGGGTGAATCAGTTATTCAAGGTCCAAATGCCCTATTAATACCTTTTTACTACTTTTAATGAATCCATACACTTTTCATCCATCCAAACTTAAATCAATCATATAAGCAAGTTACACTAAAAAAATATGCAAAAATAAAACATTCAAGATCAACACATGACACAATGATTTACGTGGAAACCCAATTTGGTAAAAACCACCAGTAACATGCTACTTGATTCTCAATATTCTGAAGTGATGCTTGTTAAAAGCATGCCTTGTTAAAGGCTTACAACACACTATTAAATGTGACCTTGTTAGAGGATTTGACCAAACTGTTAGGAATGGGCCTGGTTAAAGGTCTTTAGAACATTCACTTGGAATGCCACCTTGTTAAAGGATTTATCTTATGGCTATTAAACCAAAATAAGTCCATAGTATTTAAACTTACTAATACAATTGCTAGAAAGTAACAATAATGTTCTTTGATCTGATATAACTTACAACATACTTTGCAGATTTTAGATCACACTTTCAGTTCAATCCTTATGCTTGGATTCAATCACTTCAGCTCTGACTACTTGTCTCCCTCTCAAGCTTCATCTCCTTGAGTCTTCTTACTCATTCTACCAATGCAATCATCTTTGTGGTTGTCTATCCAAACAGAGTTCCTGTGCTTTCTTCTCCTTAGCACATTCTTCAGCACTTCATGCTTTTATGCTTGACCACCTCTCTCTCTCCTCATCTTTTTTTCATTAACTTATGTCTTCTTAAATAGAAGTCTGATTTGCCTTTTCCACTCAATTCTCCCTCTCCAATTTTAGGGTTTCAAAATAGATTAGCTAGGATACAATGTATCTACCCCATATCTTGTTCTCTTCTAGAAACTTCGTCAGTTGTATCTTAAAAACATTCTACATGGTGTTCTGTGCCACCAGCTCATCATTCTTATCTTCCTTTTAATTTAAAAATTTCTAGATAACAACCTTGTTGGCTTAGATCTGGTGATTCTTCAATTTCCAAAATAATGCAGCAACTTGGCATTATTGAGTTATTGGTGCTTGGCACCTCTGTGTTACTCGACACCTATACCTGCTCGGCACTTGGTTTTACTCAGCACTTGATTCTACTCGGCACTTGATTCTGCTCGGCACTTGATTCTACTCGGCACTTGATTATGCTCGACACTTGATTATGCTTAGCAGTTGAAGTTTACTCGGCATTAACTAGGAATTTTCTCGGCTCTTACTAGCTTGCTTGGCTCCTTCTCTCTAATGAACTTAGTTTGAGCTTTACAAAAGACTTAGCTAAAACCTTAAATCTTTGATATGTTTTAGTGTGCCCATTCTTTGTATCTTATAGTATGTCATCAAATACACTTTTTCATCAATGGCTTAGCTGATCCTTGTACTTTATTACAACATCATAACTTCAACCTTTCTCTAGGTGTTCTAGTTACATCTTATTAATTGCCTCCTCCTTGACAATCAACTAATTGATAGTATTTGGATCATTAAAGCAATTGTCATTCCTGCAAGTAGCAAGTTTGACATCAATGACAAAACAATGATTGAGGACATTCTTTACCAGTTCCATATATTATTCCAACAACTTTTCTTATGATCATTTCAACCATTTCCAACAATCTCCCTCTTTGGCATTGATGGAAAACCAAACTGATCAGTTAATCAACTCAGTTACCACCAAGATTGTATACATTGTCTTGCTGTATTTTTACTACTGATATCATATATATATCTCCCTCTTTCATATATATATATATATCTCCCTCTTTCTTTGTATTGATCAGTTTTCTGCATATTTCTCCCTCTTTGACTTAAATGCCAAAGATGTAGTATCTTTATCACGCAAAATATAAGCTTTGGCTTCTTGTTGATTTTCTCCCTTTGTCACCATGCTTGTGACTGATTTGAAGTTTCTGTTCCTACTGTCATCCTTTGCATCAACCTATTAATATTTCAATGATTTATTCCTATTGATGCAAGGTAGCTTATTTGTTGCCTTAAACTGCTTGAGTTAGGGGTATGACCCCCAACTTACCTCTAAGATATTCATAAGCATCCTTGGGCAATGGTTTGGTGAAGATATCTACGGTTTGGTGAAGATATCTGCAGTTTGTTCCTTTGTGTGAACGTATTCCAACTTCAGTTGTTTGTCTTCTACCAATTCTCCGACATAATGATACTTGATTGCAATATGCTTGGTTTTTGCATGCCTCACTAAATTTTTGGATATATTTATAGCACTTGTATTATCACAATACAATATCACAAATTTTGTTACTTCTTCTTTCATTCCATTCAATAGATGTGTGAGTCATACAATGTTTGTGCAATTGACTGCAGCTGCCACATATTCTGACTCTGCAGTGGACTGTGATGTACATGTTTGTTTCTTGCTAGTCCAGGTAACCAGCCTTTTGCCTAGAAATAATGCACCTCCACTTGTGCTTTTTCTATCATCAATGTTTCCTCCCCAGTCTACATCTGTATATGCATTGAGCTCAAATTTTCCATTCTTTTTGTAGTATAGACCAAAGTCATTAGTTCCTTTGAGATATCTCATTATTCTTTTTACTGCTATGAGATGATTTTCTTACGGATAAGCAGAGAACCTAGCCACTATTCCAACTGCTAATGCTATGTCTAGTCTACTATGTACAACATATTGTAGTTTTCCAATCATGGATTTGTACATTGTTTGATTGACATCAGCTAACTCATCATTTTTGGACAGCTTATTTCCTGTTGCCATTGGTGTGCTGACTCGTTTGGATTCCTCCAATCCAAACGTTTTAAGAATTTCTTTGATGTATTTTGATTGTGTAACAAATATTCCATGTTTGAGTTGATGTACTTGCAATCCAACAAAAAATTTGATTTCTCCAAACATAGACATCTCAAATTCATGTTTCATTTTGTCAACAAAGTCTTTGCAAAGTACTTCCTTCCCACCAAACACTATGTCATCCACAAAGATTTTAGATAACAATAATGTCTTTTCCTTCTTCTGCTTTGATGTACATGTTGCTGTTATCATCAGTTCTTTCAAATCCAATTTGCACTAGATACTTGTGAAGTCTCTCATACCATGCTCTAGGTGCTTGTTTCAAACCATAGAGTGCTTTATGTAGCTTACACACCATATCCCTGTTGTTTTCATCAACAAATCCTTCTGGTTGTTCAATGTAAACTTCTTCTTCTAGTATACCATTTAAGAAGGCAGATTTTACATTCATCTAATAGACTTTGAAATCTTTGCAGGCAGCATATGCAAGTAAAGTTCTCACTCCTTCCATTCTAGTAACAGGAGAAAATGTTTCTCCATAGTCTATTCCTTCTTCTTGAGCATAACCCTTACATACTAGTCTGGCTTTGTTTCTGGTAATCTCACCATTCTCATCTAATTTTTTTCTAAATACCCATTTGGTGCCAATCACATTCTTGTCAGTTATTATGGGAACCAAACTCTAGGTTTTGTTTTTTCTTATTTGATCTATTTCTTCTTCCATAGCTTTATACCAGTCATCATCTTGTAAGCACCATATACTATCTTGGGTTTAGATTTTCTGATCAAACATGATTCATGTCTCAGTCTATTCCTTGTCATTGGTCTTGCATCTTTGTCACCAATTATCTATTTAGCAAGGTGATGTCTTTTTACATATTTGGATAACCTTGGCTCTATCCTTGTTTCCATGTTTGATCTTTCAGATTCAGGATCACTATGCATTTTGTTATCAGGTTGTTCTTCATCATGTGTACTGTCTTCAGAATTAGATTGTGCATTTCCTTCATTCTGCAACTCAACTTCTGAATGCAACTCGGCATTCACTGGTTGTGACTCGGTTGAAACTAACACTTGTTGTTGATTTTCAATTTGATTGACATCATCCTCATCAATAGTCATTCCTTCATAAGAATACAAAAAGGTTCTATACTCTTCCATTTTATTTGGTTCTTTAGCTTGGACTTCTGTGTGCTCATCAAAATTTACATTTGCACTTTCCACAATTTTGTTAGTGTTAATACTCAAACACTTATATGCCTTACTTCTAGTGGAGTAACCAAAAAATATACCTTCATCACTTTTTGCATCAAATTTTTCTTTTCTAGCATCTTTAAGGATAAAACATTTGCAACCAAACACTTTGAAATGTTTTACATTGGGTGAGTGACCATACCATAATTCAAAAGGTGTTGTATTTGTACCTTTCTTGACTTGTACTCGGTTCAGTGTATGAATAGCTACACTTACAGATTCTCTCCAATATTTTAGAGCAACATTCTTTTCCATCATTAATGTTCTGGCATAGTCAATCACAGATCTGTTTCTTCTTTCAGCAATTCCATTTTGTGGGGGAGATCTAGGAGCTGACGTTTGTCTTTTGATTCCATTGTCATTACAGAATATCTCGAATTCATTTGATGTAAATTCACCACCTCTGTCTGATCTTAGGCATTTCAAGCTTTTCCCAGTTTCCTTTTCAACTCTAGCCACATACCACTTAAACATTTGAAAAGCATCAGATTTTTGTTTTAAGAACATAACAATCATCATCCTAGAATAGTCATCAACAAATAGTATTATGTATTTATCTCCTCTATAGCTTTGTATTTCTATTGGACCACATAAGTCAGTGTGAACTAACTCAAGTATCTCTTTAGATGTATAGTTTTTGCTTTTGAAACTTGACTTTGTCATCTTTCCTAGCTGACATTGTTTGCACATGATATTATCAGGCTTCTTCAATTTTGGTAAACCTCTAACTTTCTTCATTTTACTGATGTTGACTAGATTATCAAAGTTGACATGACATAATCCTCTATGCCATAACCATTCATCATCAAATTTTGCAAATAGACAAGAAAACGTCATCCATATCAAGGTAAAACAAATTGCTCTTTGTTTCATCTCCTTTTCCTATCAGTTTACCATCAGTATCATAGATTTTTGCATTTTTGTTTCCAAATTCCACTTTGCAACCTATATTGCCTAATTGTGAGACACTCAGTAAATTGTAGTTTAATCCTTCAACATAGTATGCATTATCACATGAAATTCGTTCTTTGAGCTTAATGGGACCTTTTCCTTTGATTTGACATGGATCATCATTACCAAATCTAACACTATTTCCATCATACCTAGTAAAGTTAACAAACTTACTTTTGTCTCCTGTCATGTAATGTGAGCATCCATTATCTATGATCCATCTGTCATTCTTGTTTATACATGTTACCAGTGTTGTGGTCTCTTCTTCATCAGATTGGTCCTTCATGGCTACATAAACAACTTCATCATCATTGTCATCAAAATTTTCTTCAACAATATAACACTTCTTACCTTTTTCTTTGTAATCTCTTTTGTCATCATCTCTTCTGTTCTTGTATTTGTTGCCTTCCTTGGAATCCTTTTTCTGTGGACACCTTGCTGCAATATGACCTACTTCATTGCAATTGAAACAAATGATAGGCATCTTACCTTTGAATTTTCCTTTTCCCCTGTGAAATCTTCTAGCAAGCAATGCTTCCAATTGTTCCACATCTTCCTCATCAGTGCTACTGTCACTGGATACATACTTCATTTTTCTTCCTTTCTTTGATTTCACCTATTCAGCATTTTTCAGTGATAACTTGGCCTTAAAAGCAAATTCAACATTTTTAGGTTTGTAGTTGTCAAAGTTAGATAACTCAAATGCAGTGAGTCTACCTTTTATACCTTCAAAGCTTAGATTATTTCTTGGTATACATCTTAGCTCTTGTATTGCTGATACTCTAATAGCATAGATAGGGAGCAAGGTTCTTAAGAACTTACTATTAACAATATCTTCATCCAGTTGACCACTCAAGCATCTTATTGCACTTACCACTTCCTTTATTCCTGCACCATACTGAGCAACATTCTCATTTTCTTCCATTTTCATGTCATCAAACTTTCCTCTGAGACTTTATCTTTTTTCTCTTTGTACATTCTGATCTCCTCCATAGATGTTTGATAAGGCTTTCCACATTTTGAATGCAGTGTCACATCCTTTGATATCATCAAATTCAGCATAAATGAGTGTAGAGGCAATTTCTAGCATTGTCTGATTGTGTTCTTGCTTATTTTTCATGTCTTCTATAGTAGGAGCACCTGTTGGATCTACATGTTCAGTGACAATTGAATTTTGGGCATAATCTCCTATGGATCCAAGATGTAGCTTCATCAAACTTTTCCATGCAACAAAGTTGTCTTTTTTGAGCTTGGGAACTTCTCTCTTTGGCATTTTGATCTTTTCTGCTTGTAGTCTCTTTAAACTGAATCAGCAGTCTGGCTCTGATACCAATTGTTAGAATTCCTTAGAATAACTGAGAGGGGGGGTTGAATCAGTTATTGAAGGTCCAAATGCTCTATTAATACCTTTTTACTACTTTTAATGAATCCATACACTTTTCATCCATCCAAACTTAAATCAATCATTTAAGCAAGTTACAGTAAATCAATATGCAACGATAAAACATTCAAGATCAACACATGACACAATGATTTATGTGGAAACCCAATTTGAGAAAAACCACCAGTAACATGCTACTTGATTCTCACTCTTCTAAAGTGATACCTTGTTAAAAGCCTACCCTATCAAAGGCTTACAACACATTGTTAAATGTGACCTTGTTAGAGGATTTGACCAAACTGTTAGGAATGGGCCTAGTTAAAGGTCTTTAGAACATTCACTTGGAATGTCACCCTATTAAAGGATTTATCTTATGGCTATTAAACCAACCTAAGTCCATAGGATTTAAACTTACTGTTACAATTGATAGAAAGTAACAATAATATTCTTTTGATCTGATATAACTTACAACATACTTTGCAGATTTCAGATCACACTTTCAGTTCAATCCTTATGCTTGGCTTGAATCACTTCAGCTCTGACTGCTTGCCTCCCTCTCAAGCTTCGTCTCCTTGAGTCTTCTTACTCATTCTACCAATGCAATCATCCTTGTGGTTGTCTATCCAAACAGAGTTCCTGTGCTTTCTTCTCCTTAGCACATTCTTCAACACTTCATGCTTTTATGCTTGACCACCTCTCTCTCTCCTCATCTTTTTTTCATTAACTTTTGTCTTCTTAAATAGAAGTCTAATTTGCCTTTGCTACTCAATTCTCCCTCTCCAATTTTAGGGTTTCAAAATGGATTAGGTAGGATACAATGTATCTACCCCATATCTTGTTCTCTTCTAGAAACTTCGTCAGTTGTATCTTAAAAACATTCTACATGGTGTTCTGTGCCACCAGCTCATCATTCTTATCTTCCTTTTAATTTACAAATTTCTAGATAACAACCTTGTTGGCTTAGATTTGGCCATTCTTCAATTTCCAAAATAATGCAGCAACTCGGCATTATTGAGTTATTGGTGCTCGACACCTCTGTGTTACTCGACACCTATACTTGCTCGGCACTTGGTTTTACTTGGCACTTGATTCTACTCGGCACTTGATTCTGCTCGGCACTTGATTCTGCTCGGCACTTGATTCTGTTTGGCACTTGATTCTGCTCAACACTTGATTCTGCTCGACACTTGATTTTGCTCAGCACTTGAAGTTTACTCGGCATTAACTAGGATTTTGCTCGGCTCTTACTAGCTTGCTCGACTCCTTCTCTCTAATGAACTTAGTTTGAGCTTTACAAAAGACTTAGCTAAAACCTTAAATCTTTGATATGTTTCAGTGTGCCCATTCTTTGTATCTTATAGTATGTCATCAAATACAGTTTTTCATCAATGGCTTAGCTGATCCTTGTACTTCATTACAACATCATAGCTTCAACCTTTCTCTAGGTGTTCGAGTTGCATCTTATTAATTGCCTCCTCCTTGACGATCAACTAATTGATAGTCTTTAGATCATTAAAGCAATTGTCATTCTTGCAAGTAGCAAGTTTGACATCAATGACAAAACAATGATTGAGGACATTCTTTACCAGTTCCATATATTATTCCAACAACTTTTCTTATGATCATTTCAATCATTTCCAACAATCTCCCCCATTCAATCATTTCCAACAGAATGTTGCTCACAAATACTAGAAGGAAGCTATCAGAACTACAGTTCATACCTTGAACAGAGTACAATTAAAGAAAGATTCAAACAAAACTCCTTATCGACTATGGTATGGCTACAAACCTAATGTATGTTACTTGAAAGTATTTGGTAGAAAATTTTATATCTTGGAAGAATCTAGAAAGGAAAATTTGATGTAAAAGGTGATGAAGGCATATTTCTAGGATACTCTTACAGAAGCAAAGCATACAAATTTTTGAATTTGTCTACTCATAAAATAATAGAATGTGCACATGTTAAAATTGATGAGTTTGTAGAAAAGAGTGATGAAGAAAGAAATAAGGAGCTAGAGGATTACAAATTATTTTTTTACTATGAACCTGATACCCTACCAAATCTATCTAATAGAAAGGAGGCTTCATCTCTCCAGTCCCCAAAATCTTCAACAGTTATTGAGTTGTAGATAGTGTAACCCAAGTCACAGTCTAAAGGACCTGAGTCACAATCAAAGCCTATCAAGCTAGTTCAAACTGAGTCTGATGGGCTTGAGTAATAAACAGTGAAACCCAAGCTTATACTAAAGTTCATGATGAAGACAATGGAAGTCATTCAAAGCCAAAAGAGCATGTGTTAGCAAGATATGTCAAAAGGCATCATATACTAGATCAGATCATTGGATACAAATTAGATGGAATAATGACAAGAAGCAAATTAAAATGTGCATGTTTAATTGCTGAATTTGAAGCTAGAAATGTTAAAGAAGCTCTAGTAAATGAAATTTGGATTGAAGCAATGAATAAAGAGATAGAATAGATAGAAAAGAATAAAACTTGGACTCTTGTTCTTAGACCCAAAGATAAAAATTTAATTGGCACAAAGTGGGTATTCAGAAATAAGCTAAATGAAGATGAAAAAGTTTCAAGAAACAAAGCAAAATTGGTATGTAAAGGTTATTCTCAAGAAGAAGGTATTGTTTATGGTGAGAATTTTGCCCCTGTAGCAAGATCAGAAAGTGTTAGAGCTTTAGTAGCATATGTAGCACACAAAATGATTTAAAGTATGTCAAATGGATGTTAAATATGGATTCTTAAATAGAATTCTTGATGAGGAAGTTTGCATTGAACAACTAGAAAGTTTTGTAGATCCTAGAAAAAGATACATGGTTTGAAAATTACACAAACCATTATATGATCTCAAGCAATCTCCTAGAGCTTGGTATGAAAGAATTCATAATTAATTGGTATAGATTGGATTTCAAAGAACAAATGATAATAGTATTTTTTATATCAAAGACAAACTAGACAATGGATTATGTTGAAAGAAATATTTGTTGATAATACTCTAATTACAAGAAATGATGACTTGTGTAAAGTATTTTCAGAAGAAATTAGTAAAGAATTTCAACCTAGTATATCAAGGAGATACTAAAGAAGTTTGGAATAGAGGATTCAAGACTAGTTGGAACCCCTATGTCTAATAGACATAAGCTTTCCAAGAATGACAATTCTAAAGAAGTAGATAAGACCAAAAATAGATTAATTATTGGAAAATTGTAGTATGTAGTACATACAAGGCCTGATATTGCTCTAGTAGTGGGAATGGTGGCAAGATTCTCAACAAATCTAAGAGAAAATCACATGATGGTAATAAAGAGAATCATGAGATATCTAAAAGGTATTGAAGACTATGGCTTATGGTATAAACTTGGAGGAAATATGGAATTGAAATTATTTATTGATGTTGATTGGGCAAGAAGTCTTGATGATAGGAAAAGCACTAGTGGTGGAGCATCATTTCTTAGTAAAAGACTACTGTCTTGGACAAGAAAGAAACAAAACTGCATCTCTCAATTCACAATAGAGGCAAAATATGTGACAGTAATAGTTAATTATTCTAAGATTGTTTCATTCAAACAATTGTTGGAAGGAATGAAGATAGAGATCAAGGATCTAATAGTCATATACTATGATAACACCAGTGTAATCAATAAATCAAAGAATCCAATGATGCATACTAAAACAAAGCACATTGCTATAAAATATAACTTCTTAAGAGAGTTGGTAAAGGATAAAGAAGTAAGATTGGAATATGTGAATACAAAAGAATAGGTTGCAAACATATTCACCAATCCATTACCTAAGGTTGCAAACATATTCACCAATCCATTACCTAAGGATGCATTTTTGTAACTAAGAGGTAAGCTAGGGCTCATTCCCCTATATGAAGCTCACTAAATAAAGCTTAGTGATGCATCAACAAGAGCTAAGTTGAAGGTCAATCAGTTGGTGTAAAATTAACAAGGGCATATTGTAAATGAATCAGTACTTAAGGTTTATTGATATTAACAAAGTTGTTGTCTTTGAAATGTGTTGTCAAAGAGGGATAAGTTTACTATCATATCTTATAGAAATTTTTTTCATTCCAAAGATGAATAAGTTTTCTATAACAGGGAGAAATTTATATGAATGAACTTGGAAGAATTTGTTGTAGATAGAGGAAGAATCTAGTGAAAGGAAGAGCTCATACTAATAGAGGAATTTCTTAACAATAAATCCAAAATTTCATTATGTTATGACATGTTGTGTTCCCATCAATGCCAAAGAGGAAGACTATTGGATACAATTAACTAATTATGTATTGTCTTTGATGTTAGACAAATGTAATATCATTATCAATTAGTATATGTCGAGCTCACTTAAGAAGTGAAGACAGTTTTCTATGTCTACCAAGCATTCATGTGGTTTCCTAGTTCAAAAGGATGTGTCTACCAAGTTCACTTGGCTATCAAAGGAAAGACTATAGAAGATGAGTGTTAACTGAGCTCACTTGGTTGCCAAAGGATCTTTCCAAGTTTGTAGTGTTAACTAAGCTTCTATTGGTTAACACAAGAAATTTCTTCTAAGCTAGTTTCTACCTAGTTGGATCGGCTAATGAAGAATTTTCTTATTTGGGCATATTAAGCTTAATTGATTTATCTATTGGTTCTAGCCAACTGAGGTGATGAATATTAATTATTCTAAGTTGTATTTGAGTCAACTTGACAATATGAAAGCTATATGTATAAGGACAAGTTTTGGATTCAAAGTGTGCAAGAGCGTGAAGATGTGATGAATGAATTGGAGATTTTATGATGAAGAGAGGAAGCAAATTTGATGGATAAGTAGGATATCCTTATGGAGTAGAAAACTATGTTTGATCAAAAAGGATCAAGTACAACCCAAAATAGAGATTTGTAATCACCAATTCAATTGCATTTAGATTAGGTAGTCTCATTGTTACTCTCTAACTATTGTAGCAATGATCTAGATCTCCTAATGGAGATGGCTTAACAACTATTTGTAAATCCTCTAACAAGGTGGCAGTTCTATCAAATTTTCTAAAGACATCTAACAAGGCCACTCCTAACAGAGTGATTAAATCCTTTAATAGGCTGACATGTAATAGTGTGTTTTGTAAACTTTAACAAGGTTGACTCCTAATAGGGCTCACTTCAAAAGAGTGAGAATAGTAACTAGTTACAATTGGTGATTTTTCTGAAATTTTGGTGTCAAATGCGTTCGTACTATTTTCTGTATGTGTTTGCAACAAAGTTAAAGTAAAGGTAAGCACAAACAACATCTAAAGTTTTCATGTTAAGCATTTACTAGGCACATTCAGTAATTACCAAGTTACAACATTTTATATATGTTTACCGAGCTTCAACAGTATTAAGTTTTAGATTGTATTTTTGTATTGACATCTAAGGGATCTAGGATTTATTTTAGTAGTAATTGATTCACCCCTCCCCTCTTAGTTACTCCTCTTATATTTCCAACAATAAGTATATGTATATGCACACACACACACACACACACACACACACACACACACACACACACACACACACACACACACACACACACACACACACACACATAGGGAAGTGTAATTTGAGGCCACTAAATAGAAGGGATGAATAGAAAATGAAAGATGAAAAAATTTAGGACACTAATGAATGAATTTAAATTTTTTTATGGTATTATAAAAAGCTTCATAGGTTAACACATTATAATTGGTAACTATGAATCTTGGCCAGTTGCAATATAAATGATGAGATAATACATTAAATTTATTAACAAATCAATGTTTGAATTGACTATTTTTTATATCATACTTCCCAATGAGAAGGTTCATGTACTCATGGGTTCCATCTATGTCAAAGGGTCTAACCTTTGAACTCAATAAATCAATGTGAAGATTTGGATGCAACTAATCTATTCATCCAACATTAATCTTTTTGAAGAATAGCGAGTCTTATTTGACACCATGCTTGACAAGGTCTTCTAGTTTTTTTATAACTCTTGGTAGTGTTAAAATAAGTATTTTTTAATATAAAATTTTCACAATGTCCCATTTTCATAAGTATAAGATATTATTGGTAAAAATCTAATTCATAATATTGCTCTTAGGATTTAGTTACATAGTTTTTGAGTCAAACTCACTGAACCATGTATCATGAGTAGAGTTTTATAAGAGCCCATCTCATAAGAGAGTGGATTAAAAAGTAATCATTCATTTCATCTAGGAGATAATCATAGAGGTCAAATATTAGGCCTTCCCAAGAGTTTCCCATCCCATTACTATAGCTAAAATGCACTTAACCAGAACATTTTCTCCAAGGTTAAGCACGCTTATCTCGCTGCCCTTTTTGCAAAATCCTTTGCAATTCATTTGCCTTATAGTACTAAATATTTTCTTTTATAGTTTCTTTATCTGATTGATTAGTAAGTAGGAGATATTTTCCATAAGAGATCAAATTGTAATTTTCTTTTAGGTTTCAAATGTGTCATTCTTAAGTCAAACTCATTGAATCATGTTTTATGAGTAGTGGTTCAAAAGAACTTGTTCCTCATGATATTGAATGGAACACTTAGCAATTTTTGCATCTAAATGATTCCTTTATAGTTGAAGCATTGGGCCTTCCTAAGAAGTCACCTATCCCAATACTAGTTCAACTCAAGTATCGTTAATCAAAGAACTTACTTCAAGGTTAGCCTGTTTAGCTTATTTGATAATGATTATATTTATCATAATTTGAATAGTTATATATGAAATATCCATTAATTACTTATATTAGGCAATAATTATTAATTTTCACGTGGTTTAGATTTTTGTGGAATATTTAAGATCTTTTCTCAACTCTTTATAACCCTCCTAATTGCCCATTAGAATATTAGGGGTTGTCCCTCTGTACCAAGAATGACATTGGTGTAAATGACTTTATTTCTAATCCACGATTTTTTTTGGTCTCTTGTGAAGTTATCAAATCTCATTTTATAATGAATATAAAACTACCTTGAAGTAGGTAATGGGAATGGAATTTATCACTTTTTGAGAAATTCTATATCATTGGCATCCAAGTAATACACATATAATGTGTTGTAGATGCAATAATTGTTTAATTAATTTATTTATTTATGCAATGTATATAAATATAAAATTTCGAAAGGTTCCACTGAATATATATTATTTTAGAATGAAAATTATAGCTCATTTTGAAATATTATATATGAGATCAAATAGGTTTTTTCCAACATTCAATTTTTTATTTTGGTTTATGAGATATCAATGTGTGAAGTTGTATAGATTTGGAAGCATTATAGCCATGCCTACCTCACATCTTGGATGTAATTTTTTATATCAAATGGGTGCAAATAATGAAGTACCATGTATTAATGGAAAGATATTTTTGATACCTCAAACAAGTATTTACCCAAATCTCATTTTATTTTCTAGTTTTTGAGATATTATTGATTGAAGTTTGAAAGGTCTAAAAGCAACATCGTCACATCTAACATGCATTTCAATATGAATTTCATTTATTCAATACTCATAATAGAGGTGACATTGTATATCAATAGAAAAATTTCTTTAATGTCTCAAATAGGTTTTTTACACAATAGATAATTTCATATCTTGTAATAAAAGCTAGGAATGAAATAATAGTGGAAAGTCTAGTGCCCTAGGAAGATTTACTAATGAAAAGATGGTATTTGATTTGGAGAACCCACTTTTTATTTTAAAAAATATTTGAAGATGTTCATATTTGAATCATTCAACAATATTTTGGGCTTTTCTTGTTACAATACTTTCAATGGTGATATTGCCCACTCATTATGCATTTTTCTTCCTAGTTTCTTTGGTGTCCATGACTTTCAAAGTTTATCTACCTACTTTTGGTAATAATTGAAGGATTTACAATTTGAAAGCTAGATTTTCATTGGAATATATTTTCCTTTGATATAGTTTTCATTTGGATAACCATACTATGTATGGTGTTAAAGCCATCGGCAACTTGTTTGCTAGGAAAATAAGAGTTGATTGTTTAAGGTGGATTTTGGTTTTCAATATTTCAATCACCAATTTTGTGAGACATCTATGTAATTGACAAAATCGACTACATTTTTCTTTATCCCATAATAGCATTGGATGCCAATGAGTCTATTGTTAGAAAGAATGACAAGATTATATTTCCTATAATTTTAATAAGTATATATTATCTCTATTAATTACTTATTTTATTAGAAAATTATTAGTATTTATGTGGTTTAGAAGTTTGTGGAATACTTGAGATCTTTTCTCATCTTTCTCTATGTTGGGTGTAAGATAATGTTAAATAATTGAGGCGGGGGGTGGGGATGAATTAGTTATCCTCAAGACCTTTTAACACTTTTCAATACTACTAATAGTTTAAAGTTATCAACAAATATACTCAGTATACAGATTAAAATATTTAATAGACTCACAATAGTAAATAACATTTTGTAACATAAAATAATATGTAAACATTCATACATAGAGTAACACCAGTATTTTTAAAGTAGAAAACCAATTTAGGTAAAAACCAACTAGGACTTATCACACAAAAATAATTCACTCTTCTAAAGTGAGGATGGTTAGGGGAACTTTGCTAAAGTTTACATACACATTTTCTAGATGGGACCTTGTTAGAGGATTTTCATCACAAATCATTTAGACCTTATTAGCTTTCAATAAATAGCCTATCTAAAGGACCAATAAAATTAACAAGAATTTCACCTTATAAAGGATTTACAAATAAGACTATTAAATCCACTCGGTTAACAATTATTTTGCTAAAATGTTTAGAAAGTAATAATAAAATGATGTGATAAATATGCATTCACCTTTTCTTGCTTAGATGCCCATTATCCTAAAATATTTTCCTTACTAACTCATCATCATACTAACTCCATCAATTCACTTTCCTTTGCACTTCAAATCTACTTAGTACATGCCCTTCTGTACTTCCTAGATACCAATTTGTTCAACAATATGACCGATAGCAACACCTTCTGCTAATACCTCTCATCCACTACATTATTTACCAACTTAGATACATTGATTTTTTCACTTGGTAATTTTTGTATATATAGATTATGCTAGCTATAACTTCACCTTTGAGCTTGAACTTTTCTTGGATCTCAAAACATTTATTGAATTTTCATAGTTTAATTTTACCCTTCCAATTTCATCCCTTAATATTGCTAACTAACTTTGTTGTTATGTTAGAATCTTCTAGATTAGTCTAGATATTCATGTTGGTTGATGGAGGAATAAATAGGGTAGACTAGATACTAAGGGGTGTGTGTGTGGGGGGTAGGGGGTGTGAATTAGAATCTAAAACACTTTAACTTTTCTCAGATTCATCCAAATCTATCAATAACTTGTGCATGTAAAACTACTAATATAAATATTTTATAACATATAAGTTTGATCAATCACATTTATTGACATAAAAAACATAAAAAAATATTTTTTACATAGAAACCCTCTAAGATGAAGGTAAAACTGGGGTGGTGATGACACCCACAAATCTTCACTACTATAGTAATAAATTTAACCTGTTAAGGTTATAATGTTTGAAAATAAAATATGGTCTAGCCTATGAGGGGTCTAGCCTATTAAAAGATTAAGTGGCTTCTAGGTCTCACCTTGTTAGAGGGTTTAACACTTACAACAAAGTAAGGACTCTGTTAGGAGATTTAGAAATATATGTTAAGAGATTTACCATGATTCAAGTCTATCAAAACTAATTCAATAATTGATTCTTGGTTTTCTCTGCAAGCTGATTTTGATTCTTCTCCTTGGTAACTAATCCTCTCCTCTAATATGATATGCTTGTATTTCCCTTTCATTTCACTACAATGACTAGGTCACTCAATTTGTTAGATAATAACAAAACCCTTCAATGTCTTCTAATCCGATCTCAATCCTTTTCTGTCAATAGCTTCATGTTCGCACATAAAATCTTTTGATCTCCTTCTCTATTGGTATATGATCTAGGTTAAGATCATCACTATATAAAGAGTTCCATTTTTTTTTTCTACATGATTCCATGTTTTGCCTCTTCATCCTAGCCATTGAACACACAACATAGGGATCTATGATCCACAACTTGTAAATGTTCTCTAACAAACTCTAAAATATTAAATGTTCTATAAAAATTTCTTTAAAAATTAAATATCCCTTCCAAGCTAACCTAATAATCCTTTTACCTAAAACTCTTTTCCATTCTTGGCTTTCATGTGAAGAAAAGAAAAAGGTACAAAATTTCAACCTCAAAGGTTAAAAAAACCTTGAAGGGAAAGAAAACTAGGTTTGTGCATTGTAATTAATATACTTCTAGAGAAGTCATCAATGAAAGTAAGCACATATCTAGCACAAAAAAAAGGAGTGGAAAATGAGAGGTCACTATGAATCAACTCCAATGGTGCCAAAGCACGAGTGGCTCATCCATGTGGAAAAGGATCCCTATGTTCTTTGCCAAAACCACAACCCTGACAAACACCATTAGTACAGGTAATCTAGGGAAGCCCAAGAACAAGTGCCTGTGTACTTGTCACTGAAGATATCTATAATTAACATGGCCCAAATGCTCATGCCAAAGTTTTCTTACTGAATCTACATGTGCTACAAGATAGGATCATCAGAAGACTCAAATCCATCAAATTTGTAGAGGTCAGATGTAGAGTACACACTCCCACTAGCCACAATCAACTCAATCAAGTAAGTCTCAAATAACCACATCATGTGGTGAGAACTCAATTGTCTTACTAGAGCTAGAGTGTTAAATCTGATAAATAGACAATAGGTTTGTCAAAATTTCATGGACAAAAAGAACATCTTGAAGAGAACCCCCAACCAATGCAATAGAACCAGAACCCACTACTGAAAGATGTTATGAGTTCCTAATAGAAATCTATGAAGGAGCACAAGGAGCAAGTGAGGTGACCAACTACTAAGTGCTTTTCATATGGTGAGAGGCACTAGAATCAAGAATTTAGGTAGGCCCAGAAGTCATAGCTTGAGCAGTAAGAGTGTGATCTTTCCCTATAAGGGGGTATGATGACAGAGGAGCTAAAATGTGATGCTCTTCCATGGCTTCCTCTAAAGCCTCCAAACATTTCCAACACCTAGAAATGGAATGTCCATCCTTGCCACACAAATTATAGGTCTCTACTAATTTCTTCATAGTCTTGGAGGTAGACTCAACAAACTTCAAAGAATATTTAACCTTGGAAGGGTTAGATAGAGGTATAGAATTAGTTTTTGGTGTATCTTTCTTTAGTTTGACATTATGTTTTGGTTTCCCCTAAGAAGATTGAGCAACCAATGCTTGGCCAAAAGAGCTAGAGGGATCCACCTATTGGATCTTTTCCTATTCCCATGTCAACCAATCACAAAATGTCTCAAATGAAGGCATCTAATGTATATTACCTAAGAAATCCATAGTGGAGTAGAAAGTTGAAGAAAAGATCTGATACTATCCTCACAACTTTGAGAGTATCAAAAAAATACATTCATCATCTATTTTATTTTTCCCACATCCCTACAGAATAAAACATAGAGATTTGAACTTCATCAAGAATTCCTCAATGGTGGGGAAGCTGATAGGTGTCAAAGAAGTCAACTATGCATCAAGCTAAAGTGCCTAGAACTCTTTCACTATGCCAAACAAGTTGCAAAACTTGGTCCAAATAGCCCGAGGAGTGGTTAAACTATCCATATGAAATAGAAGACTATCTAAAATATTCAGTGTAATCAAGCCCATGGCTTCATCTATTTTGTTCCTATGCTAAAGAACCTTAAAAGGGCATTGTAGGACAGGTTGATTCTCATCCAGACGTGACTATAAGCCATGTGACATAAGAATCAAAGTCATGTGTGCTTTCCAATTGTGATAGTTGTGTGGTATTAGCTAGGCCATAGAGGGGTTTGACATTGAGAGAAGAAGACAGAAGTAGAAGGGTCAATTCTAAAGTAAATTATAGAAAAGAAAATGATCCCCCAAACAATGTATACATATATCACTAAAAAACTAAAGAAATAACTACTAGAAGCACAAAAACTAAGAAAAAAACTAGACATTAGATGTAGAGAGGGAGGAAACTAAAGCCTCTGCTTTAATGCCAAAAAAAGGAGCTCAAATGAACTTAGAACAAAATGAAACATCCATCATCATCTCTATCTTGGAACCAACTTTTTGGCATTTCTTTTAGATTGAGCAAAGACTTTTGTAAGTTCAAGTTATGGCCAAAAAATGAATTGCTCCTCCAAAATTTACCTCAATGGAAAAAATTTGAAGGTTGTATGGCCATCAACATCCGGTCATCAAAAAAAAATTTGGCTCTTGAAAAGGTGACATCAACACTGGAAAAAATCTACCAGTTCATAAAGATGATGTCATAGGTCAAAAAGATGACATCATCAACTATGAAGTGATATCACCTCCTAGAATGATGATGTCATAAGTGTAGGTTGTCCAATGTTGGTGGTCAAGTGGTGTGCCACTAACGGTGGTGGCCGGTGGGTTGTGCTTTGCTAGTGGAGGTGGCTAGTGGGTGGTTTGCTGGTGGTGGTAGGGTGCTAGATGTGTTCCTGGTGGTGTGTTGACTATGCTTGAGCACTAGTCAGGCACAAGCGGTACTTTAGTGGTGGCAGGGTGGCACCCAGGTACTTGGTTGGTGAAGTGGCAAAAAAGCCCTTTTTTAATTCTTTTTTTTGAAAATCATGTCTGTAAGGCCTTCCAGGGGGCCAATTTTTTTTTTGAAAGCTATAGTGACCAAAAATAAAAAAATTTATATGATTTTTGATTGCACTATTCCTTCTAAGTGTAATGGAAGTGTTCATTTTTTCCCAAAGTGTACCGAAAAAATGTACCTCCTTTTGGTTGAAGTAAAAACCTCAAAAAATAGGGGTTTTTGTCTCTGAATCACATCATTAAAATCTTCAAAATAGGAAGCAACAAGGATGTTCTGATAGCATGTAGAAGTTGTGAAAACCAACTTCACAAATTGACAAGAACACCTACATGCAAATAACCTATGTTGAAGAGAAACTAGAAAAGGAAAAAGTAGAGCTTGGAAAATCTCAAGAGTGTGAGAGAAAATTTTTATTCCAAGTTATGAAAAATAAAATTTACAAGAGTTCAACCTTAAAGTGGAACAAAACCCTAAAGGGAAAGAAAACTAGGTTTGCACATTATAATTAATATAAAATATTAATTATATGCACCTAAGAGAAATCTTAAGTGCTTAATTATTTATAGATAATTATAATTAGTATAAAATATTAATTATATGCATCTAATTAATAAGCATAAATAATTATATGTTTCAATGAATTCCTTGAGAATTGTAGTAATCATGTATAGTGCATGATCCCATGTGATTCTTCCTACTTCTAAAACATTATTCTACAACTATAATCTTGTAGCCAAATCAACTAAACTATCAACCACTAAAAGATTATGATCTTCTATGATAAGATCTTGGGTTGTTTTCAATTCTCTCTACATCACCTCTAAATGATGTAGCAACATTGCTTGTATAGAGATTAATTTGAATCTCATGTTATTGTCAGCTACCTAAAGCTTGACCAATGTACCTTGAGTGTTTAGTAGATTATTATAATGATCAATGCTTGATCCTGCGGACTCTAAAATAATGTTGATGGATGCCTTCATCTTAGCTTGAGTCTTATTTATTTATGCATGAATAGCATGTATAAATCTTGGCATGTCAGACAAAATAGTTTACAAATATTGTACCTTTTGTATTAACTCAACTATAATATGTGCTTCCTCCTATAATTGCACTTTTTGTTCGACAATAGTTCAAGAAAATTTGTCCACAACCTTGGTTTAAAATCTTCTAACCAACCAATCCATTAAGTTCACATTTGATTCCATATCTCTAGCATTCACTTGATCATTTATATTTACAAGTTGGTTTATAATTGGTGCATCTTCATCAAAATTAAAAATCTCAAAAGTATCAACAAAAATATGCTTTACATCATATAATACCTATTTCTATTTGTGCTCCCTCCTAAGCTCTTCTTGTCTCTTCTTCTTTGCCAAAATTTCTTGCAGCAAAATAGTTATTTCTAAGGTGATATTTTTCAAATCCAACTATGGCATCTTAATTATTTCATCTAGACCAACCTCAATATCCAATGAAACATCTTTTATTTCCTTTCTCTTTTTGTTAGGTGTAGGAGTGCTATTGCTCGACACTATTGTGTGAGTTGGTGAAGGGGTGTCACCACTTGGTCTTGCTTGTGGATCTATGCTCGAGACAATAGTAGTTGCACTCTATTCAACTTTATTTTATTCCTTTTCTTGCTCAATATGGGGTGCTGAAACAATCATATCCTTTTCATTTGTTTCTCTATCTTCACCATCTTCCTCTTCATTTGTAAGCCTTCACTGCTTAACTTTTGGATTGTCAAGGGTGTTTAAATGTATAGGGACATGTTGCCCTACAAACTTGGAACACCTAAGCTTTCCCCACTACTATATTCATTATCTGTAATGTCCCACTAGGGGATCCAAAAGAGCTAATGTAAAGTTTTACTAAGTTTTTCGAACAATTTTTTTTTAAAGGAATAACATGTACAACAATCATAAAGTAGTAGAAGCAATAACATACAATCATACATAAGCAAATATAACATATTACATTCCTTAACAATCCCAAGACATTAAGTCACCTTTAATTTTAATTAATACTAATTCAAATAAGTAACACACCCACATGAAAGAAAAACTACAAGTCCAGACCATTTAAATAATATACATTTGTTTTGAATGTCACTTGGCATTAAATTCAGAATGCACAATCATCCACTGTATATGTCCAGGGTATGAAAGGCTGAAAGAATATACATTTATAAAATAGATTACATCATCCCTTTTGGATCCATGAAATAAAATAAAATACAATAATTAAAATCATCCACCATAAATATATAACCATCCATCATAATACATAAACATAGAATGAAAGGAAATGCAGACAAGGAACTCCAGCCACAACATCAACAGATGGATCTCAATGGTAAAAGTAAAAAGCACTACCACCCAACCTCGTGGTAACAAAAAAAGGTCCACTTCTACCACTCTAAGGAGATAGTCTCAAGTCCCAAATAGTATATCAATCCCAAAATCAAAAGTAATATATAAGTCAAGGAAATCCCTAAAAGTAATCCAAATTAATGTTCCAAGATAAATCAACATCTTGACCCAAAGGCAAACAAAGACATGTAGTGAATCTATACTACTAGTAGGATAGTGTTGTCATACAAACCAACTCTAGGGTTACTCAACTAGTTTTTTAATCCTCTGGTCCCCTAGTGACTCTATGCAGTACTAGTATCCTTTTGTACTGATAAGGCATACCAATGATGCATGGTCACAACCAAGCACCCTCTCTAATCCCATTCTAGTCTATACTAGCACTTCAGGCATGAGCGAGTAAATACAAAGGATCTTATTAGGTTCATTTTACTCTTATTTAGTGTAGTGTTTTCACTTTTTAACTACTTACAATGGGTTACCTATTAGCCTCTTTAGGGCCTTGACCTTCATTGCAAACCACTTCCCAACTTAACATATAGATTACCTACCCTAGGCTCATAAAAGTACAAAGCAAAGAATCCCAATTTTCACCTCAACCCTATACAAGTGTCTAGAAAGCATTGAAAGATAATCCACAATTATACCTCAATTCTTTACAAGCCATTGGAAAGCATCCAAAAAATAATTGATTGAAGACTCAAAGGTTAAGTCAAATAGGTCATACCATTCATCTCAATTTCACATAGGAACACTAAAAACAATAAAAAACAATAAATCCAAACTCATCATAGAGCATACCAAAGACATTACCATGGTTGAGTTTAAAAGATCAAGATCAAATCATCATAATATTGCAAACACAAAACTCTTAGGCCTCTGGTAGACGTCCTAGAACTAGTCAACACTCTAGTCAACCCAAACCCAAAACATAGACAACATACAAATAACAATATAGTTTCATAGTTTGGTTTGATTTTGAAAGCACATAGTTGAGTTAATAGTAAGGTTTAAGTATTTGTTTATGTATGTTTCAAGTAGATGAGATTCATAATTTACCCTTACAAATTAACCCAATTCTTATATTTGAATAAAATCCACAATTACCCTTATTAGATTATAAGTCAAATATTCTAAAATAATTTAAAGGTAATTATTTATTAAATTATTAAAATAATAATTATTGATTATTAAATAAAATACTCCCAATTCCATTAATAATCAAATTATTAAATAATAATAACAATAAATATAATTAAACAATATTAATTAATATTTATCATTAATTTGAATTAATTCCAATAATAATTTAAATTGCTAAATTAATAATTAATTAATTAATTTTTAATAAAACATATACATATAAAATATTTAAGGCCCGCATGACCAACCATAAAGGCTGGCTACTGCCATGGTAGTACCTGTTGGTATGGCAGTAGCCATAGGTGTTGTGCAGTCTTTTCATGAGCCGAGAGTGGGTGAGGGTTTGGTGGTCCTATCCACCTTTTAAATTTAATTTAATTTTTATTTTTAATTTTGATTTAAATAAAATTTGTTTATTAAAGAAATTCCCACCCCAAATATAAATTATTATATATATATATATATATATATATATACATACATTTATATATGTGTGTGTGTGTGTGTGTGTGTGTGTGTGTGTGTGTGTGTGTGTGTGTATGTATATATATATATATATATATTTGTATATATATATATATATATATATTTTTGTATATATATATATATACATACATACATATATATATATATATATATATATATATATACATACATACATATATATATATATATATATATATATATATATATATGTATGTATGTATGTATGTATGTATATATTACAAAAGTTCTATCAATACTTTGATAGAGAAAATACGAGAAACCAACCAAATTTTCAATCTAAATCTTTGATTTCATTTCAAAGCCTTCCTGATCAAAATTCTAATTTCTTTAATCTATAGAACAAGGGTTTCCAATTGCTTTTTCAATCCTGATATATAGATAGAGTGCGATATGAATATCAATAGATTTAGAATGAAAGATTGAAAAATTCTACAAACAAAATTTGGAAAATAGATTCCACAAACACGATGTAGACATGAATATCAAATTACGTAATTCATTAAGCAATCAAAACAAAAGACCCTACCTAAGTTTGATGCTAATTCGTAGTCAACAGAATATTGTGAGAGAAATCTCTTATCTCAAAACCTTCTCTCTGAAAATTCCCTTCTCGCAAAATCTCAGTCCCTGGAAAATGAAACCTCAAATGCTGATATAGAGTTCTCTCCTAAATTTGGGGCACTAATTGTGCGATCACCTAAGGGAACTCCTTGATCACAACTTTTTAACTCTTTATTAACTTTTTCAAAACTTCAAGCATACTTTATGCAATTTTAAATATCTCTACTAAATTGATTTCTTTTTCACTCTTTAATTGATTTTTGAAGAATTAATTGATAAAATATTTATTAACATAAGTAATAATAATATTTAGCATTTATTTAAAAGATGATCTCCTGAATATATTATTATTAATCTAAATAAATATTATTATGCTCTCAAACTAGACTACAATTTACTCTTTTAAATTTAATTCTTTTTATTGAATTAATTAAATATAATTAAATATTGACATTATCATAATAATTTTCCATTAAATTTAAACATTAATTAATCTTTTAATTTGACTTAATTAATAGAAAAATCACTAAAGAATTACATGAAAATTTATGGAAACCCATCATATAATACCACATACAAGATCAAAGTCAAAGGTTATAATCCAAAATTTATGTGATACGATGCATTGAAAAGGATAATCATCTCAGACACTTGTCCTAGTTTTTTATAGGAGAATCAGTTCAAAGGTTAGGATTTGGATTTAAGAATTTATCTCCCCTCTCTTACCATTGAGATATTGCAATACAATATGTTAATCTTGCCAATTTAGGGAACTCAGTACCATGTACTTGCAATCTACATAAAATTCATGCATGTACAAATACAATATTCTAAACTAAATAGACAATGGTAGGAAATAGTTCATCATGTAGATCCTGACTAGTAGATGACTACGACTCCCTTCCTTAACCACATTAGAAATGTCATACATAGAAAGAACATACATGCACACCATACACATGCATTATGGGGTAAGTATCCATAGAAAAAAGGTATAAATAATCCATCTAACGAATATCATCAAATAAATGAAATCTCTATAATAATTATCATCAAGGTATAATCATGAATACATGAAGTAACTAGTACCAAGTAGTCTCATCAAAAAATCAACTGAGTATGAAAAAAATGTTTGATAATCAGAAAGATAATGCTACTAATCATCAAGCATAAACTAGCCTAAAAGGGTTTGGCAATAAAATTAGAAAAGTTAATCAGGGGTAGGCACTACATCCACCCCCCCTAGACTTAGGCATACTCTTGGAAGCCTAGAAGAAAGGTAAACCTAAATAATTCACTATGCAGGTCCCATTGGACCCTTTCCCCCTATAGGAGGATATGACTCCACTGAGAACACTCTGTAGGACCTACCCATTTCTCCAACTGTAGATTCTCAAGCTATAGGTCTCTAATATGAGAATTGTGATTTCTATTTAGGGAAATGGAATGACTTGTGTCCACATTTTCCACATGAGAAACACTCTTTGATGAAACTCCTCTATGCTCTAGTTGTACTAGATTGTTGAACACTACCCCCACTAGCATAAGATTGGTTTCTCTGTGCAGGTTGAGAGTTTTGATTTCACTTATTGTGATGATGTTATGATATCTCCTAGCATTGGAACCACCACCACCACTCTATATTGGAGGATAAGATCCTCCCCATTGCTGATTACTTCCAAAAGGAGGTTTTCTACTACCACCTACTCTTAGATTACCCTTAGATCTTGATACTATAGGTGCTCCCACAAACCCCCCCTATCCTAGGTTAACACTTTGTTGTATAGGTATGGCTTAATGTACCACATATTTGAAGGTTTTAGGTTCAAATACCTTAACACCTCTAACTAAGAAATTGATCAAGCCTATGATGGAATACTGAGCCAAATGTGCTAGTTTATCACTAATTCTCAAATAGGGCATGAGCTCATAGAATTTGTACTCATACTTTTCTACGGTCATAGTGAACTGTCTCAGGTCATGAAATTCATTAGCTCTCTATTGGTTCGATTCCTCCATTAGGAATCACCCATGAAAGTTTTTCAGGAATAACTCCCATCTGACATTTGTTCATGTTTATACCCAGTTTCTTCTCTTCAATAGTCCACCATGTGGCTCCAACAAGTTCCAGGTTGGCAATAGAAAATATTTCTTTCACATGATTGTCAAAGTCCTAAATGGAAAAAAACCCTATCAAAAGCAATAAGCCACTACTCATCTACATAACTTGAACCCATCCCATTAAAGGGTTTGACCTTAGACCTCTGAAGGTCCTTCATTTGAGCAGCTACAAGTGATCTCTATCGATCCCTCTAAGGGCTCCTAGACCTAGGTCTATGGTCATTTTTTTCCTAGTGTGTCCTATCCTGACCAACACCCTAAAGAGGACATAGGTGATCCATGGTGGTCTTCATCATTTTCCTCAGGTCAACCTCCTCTGAGTTAGCTTGCTACTCTCAATAGATCTCTTCTTGATGCTCACTAACATCCTCTTCCCTACCTTCTTCCTGATTAAGGCCTTCATGGATAGACTCATGTACATTGATATTTTTGCCTCATCCAAAACCTCTACCATAACCTGAGCTACAATCTCTAATTGAAGATCTTGTTCCAGATACCATCCTACAACAATATCCAAGATACAAGATGCTAAATTAACCATAAAACATACTGCTGTAAGGCATTCATAGAAGACACATGTTTTGAAAATAGTATAAGTTCAATTTTTAGTTTTTCCTATTTTAGGTTTAAGTGTATTTAAATTTTGAAGTTGAAGTGTTCAAGTTTGAGAATGTACAACTAATAGTTTAAGTTCTATTATAGTTCAACTAGTTCAAGTTTTTAGTTTGAAATAGATATACATAATAGTTTAAATTTTATTTTAGTTCAACTAGTTAATGAATATTGGCATTCCAATATGCCTAGAGCTCCCAATGTAGAACTAGTGCTCTGATAACAAATGTAATGCCCCACCAAGGGATCCAAAAGAACTAACCTAAAGTTTTACTAAGTTTGCAAATCAATTTTCTTTAAAGGAATAACATGTACAACAATCATAAAGTAGCAAAAGCAATAACATACAATCATACATAAGTGAACATAGAAAATTTCATTCCTTAAAGATCCCAAGATGTTAAGTCACATTTAATTTTAATTAGTACCAAGTCAAATAAATAAAATACCCACATGAAAGAATCACTACAAGTCTAGACTATTTAAATAATATACATTTTTTCCAAATGTCACTTGACAATAAATTTGGAATGCATAATCATCCACTGCACATGTCATAGGGTATGAAAGGCTGAAAGAAAATACATTTATAAAAATAGATTACAAAATCCCTTTCAGATCCATGAAATAAAGTACAATAAAATAAGTAAAATAATCCACCATCAAGATATAACAATTCATCATAATACACAAAAATAGAATGAAAGGAAATGCAAACAAGGAACTCCAACCATGGCATCAATGGATGGATCTTAATGGTAAAATTAAAAAGCACAACCAGCTAACCTCGTGGTAACCCAAAATGGTCCACTCCCATTGTACTAAGGAGATAGTCTCAATTCCTAAACAAAATATAAATCCTAAATTCAAAATTAATATCTAAGTTAAGGAAATCCCTAAAAGTAATCTAACTCAAGGTTTCAAGATGAATTGACACCTAGACCCAGAGGCAAACAAAGACATGTAGGGAATCTATACTATTAGTGGGCAAGTATCATCACACGAACCAACTCTAGGGTTACCCAGCTAGTCTTTTAATCCTTTGCCCCCCAATGACTCTATGCAGCACTAGTATCCTTTTGTACTGACAAGGCATGCTAACGATGCATGGTTACAACCAAGCATCCTCTCTACTCCCATCCTAGTTTGTACTAGCACTCAAGGCATGGGTGAGGAAAGATCAAGACTCTTATTAGGTTCATTTTACTCTCATTTAGTGTAGTCTTTTCGCTTGTTAACTACTTACAAAGGGTTACCTGTCAGCCTCTTTAGGACCTTGGCTTCCATTTCAAGCCATTTCCAAACATAACATATAGATTACCTACCCTAAGCTCATAAAAGTACAAAAAAAAGAATCAAAGTTTTCACCTGAACCCTATACAAGTGACTGGAAAACATCAAAAGATAATCCACAATAATACCTTAGTTTTTAACAAGCAACTACAAAGCATCCCAAAAATAACTGATCGAAGACTCAAAGGTCAAGTCAAATAGGTCATACCATTCATCTTAGGTTCACACAAGAACACTGAAAACAATAACAAAAAAGAAATGAAAACTTGTCATAGAGTATACCAGACACATTACCATGGTTGAGTTTAAAAGATCAAGATCAAATCATCACAATATCATAAACATAGAAAGCATATGCACCAAGTTGTGGTGCCAAAAAGGTGACAAGTGGTTTTTTTTCCTATTTTAAATAGCGCATGCACACTATAGCGTGCACACATTATAAGTGCATGCGCTATGGCTTGGGTAACCCGAGCCATAGCACATATGTGCTATCGCATGTACGTGCTATTACTAAAATTAAAAAGTATATATGATGGGCTGCAGACCTGCAACCCATCATTTTCATTAGTATTTTGTTCTACTCCTATAGTGAGCAGAATGTATGCGAGTTGAAAACTTAACATTTTCACCACCATTTGCCAAAATGCCTCCTTGTTGACAAAATCCAAGACCACAAGCACACCGACGATGATGCCATAAGTGATCTAAATGTAACTTTGCATTGTTTGTTATGTTTTTTATATTTTTTTGTAGGTTTTTTATTTGTTTTATAGGGTTTTTACAATTTTCATTTATATTTGTTTATTTATTTGGATTTCAATTGATTTTTTTATTAGGAAATGTCCATAATCAACCAAAAAATCCACAAGAATGTCAAAACCCTCAAGAACCTCAAAACCAAAACCCTCCCCAAGAAGAACAACAAATTTCACAACCCAAACTAATTGCAAGACCTCTGCCAGGAACACAAGAAAATATAATAAATGAAATAGTGAGAGGCAAAATTGAATTAGAAAGACTCATTGCTCGGTTGAAAGAATTTGGACAAACCAATCCAATGAGGGCTCAAGTGGCATCATCCCTCAAATCTATTAACACCCAGATAGCCTCAGTTAGTGGTCAGTTAGATATTTGGTGGGTTAAGAGGGATGAACAAAAAAGATTTTATGCAAATAAATTATCATATGAAGATGTTAAAAAAAAAAAATACCAAAAGGTAGTATATGTGCATTATTTAGAAAACCTGGTGAGCAAAATACTATTAGAGAGGGTACTAAATGATTCTCCATCCATTGGTTCATACATGATGCTATTAGAAATAATTTTTGGAATAGATGGTGGATTTCTTTTGATGCCCCTCCTTGCAACAATCATGAGGTCCCCATGTATTTTTTGAAGAAACGATATTGTGAGTTTGTCCTTGGGGAGATCCCTAATTATTTTGATATATTAGAATCCCAGGGTAGAGGTGGGGAATCATCATTTGAGAATTTGGGAGCACGTCGTGATCCCAATGTAGTTAGGGCACCTGTGGTCAAGCCACAGCGCAAGCATGTGACTATTCCTTCAATTGTGAAGGAAAATGTAGAGGCCAGCACTCTAGGGACCATTAATACTTTGACACAAACCCTGATCCATTCTATGAGCCCATTAGTTTAGGGGGAGCCTTCTGTGCATCATGGTCACATGTGCACTTCATGTAGATCCCTATGCACATTTGGCACTCATGCTAGAGATGGTGCGGATGATGGGCTTGTCACCAACTAGTTCCTGAATGACACATTTGGCATTGACACACTAGTAAATTACAATTATAATTTACTAATTTGATGACATTTCATATGTATAGTGAATGATTAATTAATTATCATCTATTGACATTGTTCAAAATTCAAGGTTAGAGTGTTGTTGGGCCTAGCAGCGATCCTCCAGGCCCATTTTTTCTCCCTTCCACGAGTCTTGAGGTATGTATTGATTTAATCATTTTAATTAATACATATATTTATTACGTAATCATATTAAGGATTTACAAAAAAAATTATGCATGTGCATCAGTTCTCCATAGGACCCTCAACCTTTACCATAGACTCAGAGCATAGACATCATACAAGCTTCACACAGGTACAATTGTTTCATGTTAACTTAACTCATTTGATTATATTTATTTTATGTTTCCTGTTAGATGTAATGTTTATTGTATGACATGCAGCTCATGATGTCGGACACACCTCCTCATCTGCGACAGTCTGTTGATACTGGAGTGGCCGTAGTTGTGGCTAGCTCACAGCCATTGACAGAGGTATGAAAGAATTTTCTTTGTTTTAGTTGTTGTTTATAATAGTTAATCTCAAAATTTCTAATGTTAACCTTTGTTTATATATTACTATAGCTTTTATGGTTTTTACACAAGCAGTATGTATTTTAGGCCTACTGATACTCTTTTAATTATAGATTGAAACCTTGTTTTTGTTTTACTAAGTGGTAAGGGGTAGTTTTTTTTAATGGTTATCTACTGATAGTAGGTCAGTTTGTTGTTAAAGGGTTAGCCCCCTAGTTTCGGCTACTTTTAATTCAAAAACTAGGAGTGAAGGTAGAAGTGGCAGTGAAAGAATTAGATAAAGAAGAACTAGGAGCACATATTGAAGTTAGAAGTAGAGAAGAAGTAGGAAAATCAAATAAAGGTATGAGGACTAAGAGTAGGAGATAATGAAATTAAAAGTAAAGATAGGAATAGAAGATTAGTTGTATTCCAAGTTTATTGCAACTAGGACTAGGACCTACAAGATGGGAGTTATATGTTTTCTATAAATAATAGTCAAGTTTAAAGATATAATTGGTGATTAGATATAATCACCTTGGTCTAGTAGAGTCATAAGTACAAGAGAATTTGTGTTTTAAATTAATATTATTCATAGGCAAAAGTCAAATGTTGAACTTGATAATAGAACTAGGCATATCCTTAGGATTCAAAGAAACTATAGTTTTTGGAATCAACACCATCAACTCTCCTTCACTATTTCTTTGGGATGAATGCTACTAGCATAAAAAAATTCTACATTCTTTCATTCTCGTCCTCCTCCTCCTCTCATACAAAATAAACTTGGATAAGATAACTTACTATACTTTTGGATTCATGGCCCTTCTCTCTTCTTTTCATACTCTTATAACTATGCTAGTGGGATAAATCATTGAGTATTTTCTTATCTTTTATTTTTGCTATTTCTTCTCTCAAGTGACCACTTGAGCTTTTGATGTAGCTTTTTCAACATGATGTTTGATATTGAGACATTTTCTTGAGTGAGGTCTCTTCAACTAGTTGACTTGGAATCTTAGTAAGCTTTAGGATTTTGTTGTTCTTTTATGTATCCTTGCAAATGAATGTAATAGTTAATATTCTTGGTTCCCAAAATCTTTACCTCTTTCTCTTTTTTTCTTCTCCTTTATTGTGTGCATGAGGTGGACACATGCTTCCAATAAAGTGGGGACTACATGTATCATTTGAAAAAGTAAGAACACTTAATTGGTATTAATTTTAGCCCCACTTTAACATACATTATGGGTTCCTACATTGATTTCACACTTTCCTAACACTCATTGGACCTTCAAATTATTATTTAGGTCATATATTGATTCATTTTCGTTAAAAACTCAAGGTTACCCTTATCTATAAGTGTGCTTCTTTATTTCAACTTTAATCAAATAATTCCTTTCATTTATTGGACCTTATCTTACCATTTATGACATGTATTTTCTCTCTAAACCCAAAAATAAGTTGTTAGATCAAATTTCACATGCTCTAATTATCTTGGACCCACAATCAAAACTTGGGTTGGAATTGGTGGGTATAAGATGACTTTGGTAATATTTACTTGGGTACAATATTTTTGTTGGTGATATGTGTATTTATAAGTGATTATATTTATTGAATTTTTGTAGGGTCTCATCACACCTGGTCATCCACGAGCATTTGAGGTGAACTTATAGAGCGACTATTTGTTGGTGGTAAGAAAATAATTGATTTTGTGTGTACATATATTTAATTTCAATGTATAATAAACATTGATTCATATCTACTTTCTTTGTATCAGTTGGAGTTGGAGAAGAGCCTCAACAAGAGGTCGAGTGAGTGTGTCAGGAGGGCCCCATCATCTCCACTGCCTCCCTCCACATGACGGAAAAGGACATTGAGAGACTTGTTTCCTTCCCGTTGTGAGAAGGAAAAGATGTATTTGATCTAGACATGTATATATATAGGCATCAGTGGACATATTTGATACACATTTGATGTATGACATTATTTGAATTACAACATTATTGGTTTATATATGATATGTTTGTTCATATACGACATATGATATGATGTGTTTGTTCATGTTTGTTCATGTATGACATTAAATTAGATATGTTCGTGTATGACATTAAATTAGATATGTGCATGTATGAAATTAAATTCAATACCTAATCTATTCAAAACTTTGATAGAATATTGATTAACAATAAACTTTATCATTGTTTAAGCATAAGTTAATCATTTGCAATATTTCATCATCATATGATTTATGATCTTGTTCATGTTTAAATGTTTCCTTCTCTATCATTTGTTTATCAACTTTAATTCAATACCTAATTAGTTTTAATTTTTGATACAATATTGATTGGCAATAGACTTTATCAAGAAATATTCGTGGACCTCTTGGCAATTGGTCACCTAAATGAGAACCTTGAGATTTATTAGGAACTCCATTAAAGAAATCAGTAGTTTGAAATTACTCTATCCAACAAAATAGTGGTCTAAAAATATTAGAGAGATAGACTTAATATTTACCAAGTTGCCATCCAATACCAAGTGTTGTGGATGTATCTCCATTCAAAGTTCAATCACATGTTAAATAATAGACATTTTAGGAGTAAGAATAAGTTATCTAACCTTATTAACATTCTTTTGTATGAGTTCCAAGTAAGGTATCAAGAGTGCTTGAAATTCAAGACTTTGTCTTCTCATCTTGTCCATGTCTTTAGTTAAATCAACCTAGATTAACTAAGATACCTTAGTTAACTTAGAAAAACTATTCTTTAAATCCTCATCAATATTTTTCAACTTTCTTTAAAATATATTGTGTCAAATGTAGTACAAATCATAACTATTGGAGTAGGTGGATTATCTCCTTAAGAATATTTTCTAGCTCAGTTGTAATACCACCAAGTTCAACTTGTTGAGTAGTAATGAACTCATTTATTTTCTCTATAATATTCTTCTCTATTCTTTTCTCTTCTAATTGTATCAAATTTTCATTACCATCAACATCAGGTGCATTTACCTATTTTACAAGTAAACTTAATTGATCAATCATTGGAGGTTTGTCATTGGCTGGTGCATCTAGAACAATTTGTAATAAGATGTCCTTTACATCTTATAATACTTGTTTGTACTTCATTTCCTATCTTTCTCTTTTGCATCTTTTCCCTTCACAATTCTCCATAATTTATCATAGCATCAGAATCCAATATTGTATGATCATAGATTGAAAGTATGATAGCTTCATCTAATATTACCTAATCTCTTCTACTCTTTTTCATCTTTTTCTTGTCTTGTAATGTGATTAATCTTGTACTTGGTGATATAATTGGTTGCACTAAAGCCATCTCCTCATTAGATTTCTTATTTTTGTCATCAATTAAAGGTTTGTCTTACTTTACTCACTTTTTCTTGTGCAAATATTAGGCTATTTAGCTAGTGTCCCTATAACAACATTTGAAACAACAATTTTGTTTAGTTTTGGCTATGCGTATACAACAGTTTTCATTATTATTTAAGGGAATAGTGATAGTTACTAATCCATGTAACAACAATAATGTTTCCTTTTATTCATTATAGTCCTATAATTGTTGATAATTTCTATAAGGATTTAACTAATTCTGAATTGGTTGTGCATAAGGTGCCTATTAATAAGTCATATTTGGCGAATAAGGACTCTAAGAAGAATTTTGATCCTTTGCAAAGCTATTCTCCACATCAAACTCCCATGCCTAATTCAATTCAAGTGTCTACTTGTAAGAGACAACAAAGAAAACCTAATGCTTAAAAGATTAAGGAGAAAATTGACCTTGGTATTCAAGCTACTCTGGATAAAAATTTGATAGATAGCAAAAGGAAAAGGAGTGCAAAAGGCACTCTTGAGAAGAATGAGGGACCTTTCATGAAATGTCAGACAAAATATCTGCTCTCTAATCTAACTTGATGTGGGTGGTACTGATGTAATTTTTCTTCAAAAAACAAAATTATCTCAATAATCATATTCTTCTATAATTGCAAAGTTGACTAAGTGGAACTCATTTCATGTTCATGTTGCAAGTGCTTCAGGTGGATTATGTATTCTTTGGAACCATAAATCTTGCACTGCTATATATTTAGTCTTTTCCTAACTAGTGGCAAGTAGTTGTTACTAATTTTGGTATGTCATTCACAGTGCTCAATATATATGGCCCTAATTCTACATGTGATGATAAGACAAAATTTTTGGATTCCTATTCTTAGGCTATTTCTAGCATTGAAGATGATAAATTTATTGTCCCTGGGGATTTCAATGGCATTCTATCTCGGGATGAGAAAATTGAAGGTATATTCCCCCTCTTCATAAAATGATCAATTTTCTAATTTTGTGAATAATAAAACCCTCATTGATATCCTTCCTTCTAATGGGGCATTTATATGGACCAATAAGGGACAAGAATTTCAGCAAATTACTAGAGACTTGATAGGTTTCTTGTTTCTCATGATTGATTCCTTTCAAATATTAATATTAATTCAAAAATTCTCACTTTGGTTGCTTCAAATAATTTTTCAATTTCTCTATGTATTGAATCTAAGGGGAGTCCCAGTGGTAGCAAACCATTTTTTAAATTTAAGTATATGTGGTTTAGGCACTTGGATTTCTTGTCACTACTCAACCAATGTGTTGGTGTTTGAAAACATTATCTGTTTCCAATTACCCTGATGAGAACAAAACACATCTAGGGGCAACTAACTCCCATTTTCAACATGCCCATTCAAACACTAGGCCAACTATAAGGCATGGCCCTTCTTCTTCTTCAGGCTCTGCAAAACCTAGGTGGGTGGACCTACAGATTCTTTATGTGGTACCAGTTATCAAAGCATACACTGAATCTAATATGAAGCAAGTAAAACCCTTATTTCCCCTGATAACTCATGAAATGACATCCATCTATAGTAGCTAAATGAAGATCTAGGAATCTCAGAAGCTGAGTGAGGGTATTCTATTATAGCTCTTCAACATGAAAGGGGAAAAGCATTTGATTATTGATGTTGATCTCAGCAAAACCTCAAATATGCAATAGTATAACAGGTGATCCTATAAGTGATTAGTGCCTTATCTATTGGGAAATTCACACAAAATCCTAACACACATCCCTAAAAATCACTGACATATGCCATACATCAAGACTTCTTGATCTATCTATCCACGTTGTGAATTAGACATCTGCATCCTTTCGAACCTCATACTCAACTTATCCCTTCATAAAATCTGCAATCCTATGATGAAGAATCAAGCATTTACATAACTCTTTGAGTCATAAGCAAAATAAATCAACATATACAACCAATAAGTTGCAACTGAGTTTCATATTCTTTGTTTACAAAACACAAAAGATCACAAACAGCATGAATGGGAGACAAGATATTAGAATGCAGATTGACTTGTTGTTGCCTTATCATTCATTTCCTTGAAACAAATTACAATAAGATGCATGAAATTTAAATGCAAAGCTAACTAATAGATCAGACTATCTTTATTCTTATTTCTTGCTATTCATTACATTATAAATTTGTTGAAGAATGGTATCACAGATTTGAGAGAACTCAAGATTGGAACCATGAATGGTCTCTCAGTTACAAAAAATTGGAACCCTTCAAATGGAGGAAAGAAAGAATAATATGGCGAGGAGATGAATTCCCAGATTGAAACTGAAGACGACAAGTGTCCATTTGGAATCCCATCTTGTGCAACTGAAAACCTCTTTCATCCTTTTACCAATCTGATTTGATTTTCTGTTTCATCATTACATTGTAACAAATTGGAAAATATCTCTGTTTAATGATGAAATTTTTTGAATCACCAAAATATCTGCTATCTTCATGAAATGCTGAAGGAATCAAACTTTAACTAATTTGAAATTAGTTTCATTCGACCCCAACTACAGTTTACTATCTTTTATGCATATCCAGGTCATTTCCATGCTAGAAAACAATTTTGAACTCTGATACCTAAAATTGGTTACCAACTGGGAACCTAGGAGAAAACCTAGTATAGCTTGAACACATTGCTACCTGTGCAAAAACTAACTCCAAAAACTGATAGCTTGTCTTTTCTCGATTTTGGTGATATATAACATCACTGATTTTGGCTTGCAGAAACCCATTGAAAGTCCATTTGAAAATAGTCTCCTCTGCTAGAAATATCAGGTCTGCACATTTGAATTTCTTTCAAATTTTAAAATTTCTAAAGTTTAGACTTTAGAAAATAAACTTTTAAAATTTAAAAACCTGCATATCGCTTTTTGAAAATAATTTTCAAAAATAAAAATTTTAAGTCAATTGAAATTTCCATCCCCTTCAATTTCATGGTCAACCCCCATTGACCAAGCCTCTCAGCCACGTGGTAGCCTCTGATTGGCTGACCACTGCTCCTCAAATGCCACATCATCAACTTATGACCCGTGCTACCCATGCCACATGTCACCATTCCACAATCTCGCAATTTTTAATGATTGCATAACTTCTTTTTGCGGGCGTGCGCCTACCTCCTGATTGTGCCACGTGGCACGATCTTGTGCATCCGTGTAAACCTACACCTCTATGCCACCTCGCCACCAATCAGGACCCGCCTACCACTTGGTACGTGCCTGCATTTGTGCATGATTTATCAAGTGTGCATCTTCATATTGCAGTTTTGCCTCCTTTGTAGATCTCTGCCATGTGTCGACATCTCATGCCTTGCCACCAGAACTCATCATGTCATCATAGTTATTTTTTCGTTTAAAATTTTTGTTGACGACCTTCCAGCTGGCTTTCACATTCCAACTGGCCCCCAATGGGCCCCACACACTAGGATTGGTGCTTTCAAAAGTGATGTTTAATAAACATTTAGTTTATTGCAAGGAAAAGTATTTAAAAACTTAAGAATATGCCCGTATCCCCAATGTGGGACAAAAAATTTCAAAGGGACTCTACACTACATCCTGCTCCAATGATTTCCTTGCATGTGAACATCCATTTTTATGCAAGTCATTCTTCTCTGTATTTGATTGCTGAAGGGATGTGTTCCTTAAAACCTATGGGTTCCTCCTTATAGCCTGTGTGGTCTTGTTTTACATTGCGCTAGTCTGCTTTTTTGGATCACTGCTGTGGTCTACTTTCTGGTTTCGTGTGGACGTCCTCCCTACAAATGTTGAAGCATCTACCTTCATCAACAACTGTAGCCTCCCCTTCACAAAAAAGAATGAGTTTCCACTGCAGAAGGCATTAATCTTCAAAAAATGTGGGCTATTGCTTTAAAACGTGGATGTCCTCTTCTTCAAAACGTGTGCTTTCCTTTGCTGATTACTCCTCCAGTGTGTAAATTTCTTGTTGATTGCATGGAAACCATTTTAAATGCATGATCTTCTTCTTTACATGCCTGCTTCACTTCCAAACAGCTCCCCACCTGTATCTACAGGCTGCGAGTTGCAATTTGTTCAATCGATTGCTTGATTTGGAAACTTAACTATCCCTGCTTTCCACCAGCAACTTCTTTCATACTTTACTGCGATTCTTTTTATGATATTGGGTGCCCTGCCCATTTAGAAGTGTGGGTTTGTTCATTTCTTGGGCCTTCTAACTCTCTTGTCAATTCTGCATGTTTTAGGGATGTTTTTTGGTGTGGAGACCCTTATATTTATCAATAAAAAAATTTCCTTCAATCTTGCACAGGTGTTTTCAGTTTTATAAACTTTGGCTATATTAAACTCCATTTGTCTTTTTATGCAAACTTGTTTGACACTACCTTTTGCTTCATTGTTTGGTGTGCTCTATTCTTTCCAAGTCGTGGCTACTCTTTTCATCACATGGTCTACGACTGTCTATCTTGGCAACTTCTTAAAAATTTTAGAGCATTGTACAGTTGAAATATCTCTTGCTTTGTTCTTAAATGAATATTTTGATGTGGCTAAACTAACATACAGCCATCCCCACTTTCGAAATTATGGTTAACAGAACCCTCAATAATTGAAGTATTTTGCCTTTCTAGGACCGTGAGATATCAAGAATACTCAATTTTTAAAGATTGTTTAGAAGTACAGAATGAGTTATGATGAGAAATTTTTCTGGTTGAGGACATGATACTTCACTCACAATTTCAACATATGACCCATAAAGTTCATTACACACATCAAAGGAAAAAAGAGATTGGCTAGGGCATTTTTCCTATGACATTTGAGTTCTCACATTCTGTAGATTCTTGAGATAATTGATCTTGCACAAACATGTCAATAACACTTTCCTTCAACTTTGTATCAATGTGTGCTCTCTATTAACCTTTTAATATTCACCGGAATTGATTTTGAGCATTAATTGATTATTAAAATCTCATTTTATCATTTTCTACCGACTGTCAACTTTTCGTCAAGAGGTCAGTTGATTGGCCTTAAAAACTGATCCAAACCTCTGACCAGGCTTTGAAATCTGACCCACTGATTCTTTGCTCCAGACTCTAGTACCATGTCAAATCTCATCTTATAACGAATTCCCAATCAAAATATATTGACTATCAAATTTGACCTCTCAGAATCACCTATACAAAAATAAGTCAGAAAACAGTAAACTGGGTTCAAAATCAGCTTCAAAAACTAGGTAAACTAACACTTGGAAGGACAAAAACTGGGACATTGGTTCTCTGTCACGAGGACATTGTACTTTTGTGATTTGGGCTCATGATGAATCATAGGACTCAAATGGAAATCAGTCAAAGTGGGCTACTCAAAATTTTGCAGACTGGACATGCTGACAGAAAGTATTTTTTGCAAACGGAATGGAGTTGGAAAAGTGTGCAAATGGATTCATCATGACTTAAAAACTAACACACTTAAAAGTATTTTTGGAGTACAACACAGTGGTACAATCCATTCAACTTCACCTATCATAGATTAGGAGTTATAATGCCACGAACAGGGGTATTGACAAATCTGCAAGTGCTGACACCAGTAAAACTTTAGAAATCTCGTTTGGAATTTTGTTTGAAAATATATGAAATGGATTCGTCAAAAGATGAAATCTGACATGTAACAAGTCTCTGACGTGTAAAATGCAACGCAAAAAGAAATTCAAGATTTTGGTCAACTGGGTCAAAGTTATAGCATGTCAAATAGGGCCTCCCAGAATTAGGTTCAAAGTGCATCAATCATAAAAACAGTAACTGACCAACTTTGATGGATTCAAAACCTAGTCAAATGGACTTGAAATGAATTGAAATCTAAAACATAGGTTCTTAGGTATGGATACTAGACAATCTCAAAATGGCAGGTCATGACACTAGGTTAAAGATAGTCAAATGCAAACAGGGCTTCCTGTCGCTGTTTGACACAGGTAAAAATGTAGAAATGATATTGGCTCAAAATAGGACTTGACCAAATAGTTCAGAATGATGTTTTAACTTCATGGAACCGGTGGACATGCTAGATGGAGGGTGTTAGAAACATTGAACACCTTTTAGGCCTCATACTGACAACCAAGTACATTTGCATTTATGGGGCTTTCAAAGGCTTGAATTGATTCAAAATTTTTAATGGAGACTCTAAAAGCAATTCTGAGCTCCAATAGTGGCTCTGTCTGGAGATACATGCCCCTTATGGATGTGGCAAGATTTCATATCTCTTGTAGAAGTAGACCATTCCAAAACTTCAAAACTCTCCTGAACAACAAAACTTTCTTGAACAGCTTTATTGAAAACATGGAATTCTACAACTACTATGTACAAGGGATGGCCCCAGGCCACTAAAAAGTTTCAAAACTCTTTACCTCTATCATACACCTTATTTTCATTTACATTCTCTTGAGGCAAACTGAAATTCTCATCCTTATTTGTTTCACCCATCATATCAACACTTTCAATTACTTCATCAGGCAAAACAAAACTACTATCATCATCTTCATAGTGCATATAAAAATCAGAAAAACTTTCTACACCTTGCTCACTATGAAAATATGAATCAGTGTGATCATAATAACTTACATCAAACTGAAAATGAAACTAATCACTATTGATTGAGTCATGGATTCCTTCAACTGGAAACACAAAAGCTTGATATTCTACATCATTCACCAAGTTGCAAACACCAAAAACTTGCAACTCACCTTGTGCCTCTGGCTTCAAAAAAAACAATGGATTTGAATCAACTTCATGTATCATGTCATCACATACCGAATCAGGTTTGAAACTTACTAAAAAATTATCACCATATTCTTCAAACAAAGGTTCATCAGACATATGAAAAGAATCTTCATTAAAATTCTCATCAGCAGGAACTCTACTGGCATCAATATTCTTATCAAAGAAATTGCTAGAGATACTTGTGAATGCGTCAAACTCACTAGCATAAGACTCACCAACCTATAGAGAAGATTTAACTATAGATTCATGTGTACCATTGTCAGTATTCACTTTATTGCATGAATCATAAAATCTCATCTCAAGTAACTAAAGATTATTGTCATATACTCCATCTAGATCTGATAAAAGACCAACTGATCTCTCGTCATCATTAGTAAAATTAATCATAGTAATTTCTTCATTAAATGTTAACTCAGAATCAAAAGATATCAACAACCTCTCGTTATCATTTCTATAACATAGATCTGATTTAACATCACTCATGACAGTAGTAAATATATCTGTACTGGTCTTCATTTCTTCAAACAAATCTTCATGCTTATGCTGAAAGTCTTCAAAAGAATAACAATGTTGATACGCAGGAGAACAAACATAGGGGTATACATCATACCTTACATCATCCTTACAAGATGCACAAACCAATAAAGGTGGGTTGAATCACACATTGATACATACCTTTCAAACTCATGTTGTAACAAGGCTGAGACCTCATTAGTATTCAACAGATCTCTTTCACAAACTTCTTCATCTTGATTGCAATTATTTCCTAGATAATTCGAAGAACTTATAATAGTAACACCATTAGTCATACAATCTGAACAATTAGTAGTACTTTCACAATATATATCCTCTTCCCTACACCACATCTAGACATTAGATGCTTCGCTACATTCAACTTCATTGCAGGAAGATATTTCAAGACTATTGTTATAACTCTTTTCATTCTCAAACATATTGTCATAGGACTCATCACTTTCACTATGACTATCAACATTTTCAATTTCAACAATACAGTAACCATTCTTTTCTAAATAGCCTTCACATTCTCTAAATACTCTCTCAAAGTATTTAATCTTTTCAAATCTTACTTTCGCTATCCAATGTACTGAATCAGGCATGAAGACTAATAAAAACACAAAAGCCCATGATAATTCACTAGGTCTTGCTAAAATGGGAAGCTCTAAAATTTCCAACTTGAATTGCATCTAAGTCATCTACACTTCCCACATTCCTTTGGATAGAAGAAATGACTTCAATATGAATCTTTCCATACAACATAAACAAATTTTCATGTACCTCTTCATAGCTTAACAGAGTATTATCAGATCTACAATTTGAATCCATTTTGAGAATGAAATTTCTACCTCTTTATCCTAGTGCTAAAAACCACTGAATAGAGGCAACCCTTTTAAAACAATTGACCTTCATGAAAAGAAGCATGAAAATCAAAATACCTCAAGTGCTGATGCTAAACTTCAATTTGCTGATTTGGCACAAGTGCAAGACTGAAATTCTTTACACCACTGATCAAACTTTGTAGAGTCACCACCTCTTTGAAAGAGGAATGAAATAACCACTACTGTGATTCTCTTTTTATATTTCAATTTCTTATAACAACAGATTGCAACCAGCACTTAAAAACTTATCAAGAATTTAAAACTTCCTTTCCAAGATCTATCAACAGTCTCAGATCTACCCATACAACTAAAAGTCCTTCAAAATTTAGCAATGAAATCAACTAGGAACAACTGGTATAGAGATTTAAGAGTTGCCACTCACACTTGGTGAGAAATAAAACATAATTTGTCACTTGACAAATCTGAACTAGACCTTCAATGTAGGAAAAACTTGCAAATCATTATTATCTTGGAAAGAAAATATAATTTATAAATGAATTCTTGACTCTAAACATTCTCAATAGTACTTGCAAAAACTAAACTGATTGAAGATAGACCTATGACAGTCATAGAACACAATTTTCATCCAGTTTTACAACATACTGCCATCCATGAATAAAGATAAATTGGGGAACATGAAACTTCAGCAAGGAAAATAAGAAATGCCTCTCGCTATAGATTTTCTATATCCAATCTGTTTCATGGCAGAGATTTTGGTTCTTTCTATATGCAACTCTCGTAGAGTTGCCATTTTGTTGGTGTTTGAAAATGTTACTTGTTTCTAATTACCCTGATGAGAACAAAACACATCTAGGGGTAGCTAACTCCCATTTTCAACATGCCCATTTAGACACCAGCCCAACTATAAGGCATGACCCTTCTTCTTCTTCAGGCTCTACAAAACCTAGGTGGGTGGACCTACAAATTCTTTATATGGTACCAGTTATCAAAGCATACACTGAATCTAATATGAAGCAGATAAAACCCTTATTTCTCCTGATAACTCATGAAATGACATCCATCTACAGTAGCTAAATGCAGATCTAGGAATCTCATGAGCTGAGTGAGGGCATTCTATTATAGCTCTTCAACATGAAAGGGGAAAAGTGTTTGATAATTGATGTTGGTCTCAACAAAACTTCAAATATGTAGTAGTATAACAGGTGATACTATAAGTGAGCAGTGCCTTATCTATTGGGCAATTCACACAAAAACCTAACACACATCCCTAAAAATCACTGACATATGCCATACATCAGGACTTCCTGATCTATCTATCCACTTTGTGAATTAGACATCTACATCCTTCTGAACCTCATACTCGAGTTATCCCTTCATGAAATCTGCAATCCTATGATGAAGAATCAAGCACTTACATAACTCTTTGAGTCATAAGAAAAATAAATCCTCATATACAACCAATAAGTTGCAACTGAGTTTCATATTCTTTGTTTACAAAACACAAAAGATCACAAACAACATGAATGGGAGACAAGATATCAGAATGAAGATTGACATGTTGTTGTCTTATCATTCATTTCCTTGAAAAAAATTACAATAAGATGCATGAAATTTAAATGCAAAGCTACCTAATAGATCAGACTATCTGTATTCTTATTTCTTGTTTTTCATTACATGAGAAATTTGCTGAAGAATGGTATCACAGATCTGAGAGAACTCAAGATTGGAACAATGAATGGTCTCTTAGTTACAAAAAACTGGAACCCTTCAAATGGAAGAAAGAAAGAGTAATATAGCAAGGAGATGAACTCTTAGATTGAAACTGAAGATGACAAGTGTCCATTTGGAATCCCATCTTGTGCAACTGAAAACCTCTTTCATCCTTTTACCCATCTGATCTGATTTTCTGTTTCATCATTACATTGCAACTAATTGGAAAATATCTCTATTTAATGATGAAATTCTTTGAATCACCAAAATATTTGATATCATCAGAAATGCTGAAGGAATCAAACTTTAATTGATTTGAAATTAGTTCCATTCGACCCCAATTGCATTTTACTATCTTTTATGCATATCTGGGTCATTTTCATGGTAGAAAACAATTTTGAACTCTAATACCTAAAATTGGTTACAATCTGGGAACCTGGGAGAAAACCTAGTATAGCTTGAACACATTGCTACTTGTGCAAAAATTGACTCCAAAAATGGATAGCTCATCTTTTCCCGATTTCAACAATATATAACATCGCCTATTTCAGCTTCTAGAAACCCACTGAAAGTTCATTTGAAAACAGTCTCCTTTTGTAGAAATATCAGGTCTGCACATTTGAATTTCTTTAAAAATTTAAAATTTTCAAAGTTTAGACTTTAGAAGATAAAATTTTAAAATTTTAAAACCTGCACGTCTCTTTTTGAAAACAATTTTCAAAAATAAAAATTTTAAGTCAATTGAAATTTCCATCCCCTTCAAATTCATGGTCAATCCCCTTTGACCAAGCCTCTCAACCACATGGTAGCCTTTGATTAGCTGGCCACTACTCCTCAAATGCCATGTCATCACCTTACGACCTATGCCACCCATCCCACATGTCACCATTCTGCAATCTCGCAATTTTTAATGACCGCGTAACTTCTTTTTGCGGGTGTGCGCCTACCGCCTGATCGTGCCATGTGGTGTGATCCTTTGTGTCCGCCTACACCTACACCTCTGTGCCACCTCACCACCAGTTGAGACCTGCCTGCCACTTGGCACTTGCTTGCATTTCCACATGATTTATCGGGTGTGCATCTTCATATTTTGGTTTTGCCTCCTTTGTAGATCTTTTCCATGTGTCAACACCTCATGCCTTGCCACCAAAACTCGCCATGTCATCACAGTTGTTTTTTATTTAAAATTTTCAATGACAACCCGCCAGCTAGCTTTCACATTCCAACTAGCCCCCAACGGGCCCTTCACACTAGGATTGGTGCTTTCAAAGGCGTTGTCTAATAGACATTTAGTTTATTGCAAGGAAAAGTATTTAAAAACTTAAGAATATGCCCCTATCCCCAATGTGGGACAAAAAATTTCAAAGGAACTCTACACCACATCCTTCTCCAGTGATTTCCTTGCATGTGAACATCCATTTTTATGCAAGTCGTTCTTCTCTGCCTTTGATTGCTAAAGGGACATGTTCCTTAAAACCTGGAGGTTCCTCCTTATAGCCTGCATGGTCTTCTTTTACATTGCACTAGTCTGCATTTTTGGATCACTCCTGTGGTCTTCTTTCTAGTTTCATGTAGACATCCTCCCTACAGATGTTGAAGCATCTACCTCCATCCAAAAGTATAGCCTCCCCTTCACAAAAAAAATGAGTTTCTACTGCAGAAGGCGTTAATCGTCAAAAAATGTGGGCTATTGCTTTAAAACATGGACATTCTCTTCTTCAAAATGTGTGCTTTCCTTTGCTGATTACTCCTCCAGTGTGGAAATTTCTTGTTGATGGCATGGAAACCATTTTAAATGCATCACTAGTACATTTGGGCTCATTTTTTGACCTTTATTGGTTGAAATTTCAACCCATTTTTCGGCTAATCTTCGACCAAATTTTACCAACGAATTGGTCGATAATTTTTTGATCAAAAATTTGATGAACATACTGGATGGTCAAAATTTTGACCAATACATTGGTCGAAAAATGTCCAGGTTGTTGAGCCATTTTCTACCATTCATTGGTTGAACTTTCGACCAATGCTTGGTAGAAATCTGCGAGGCATTGGTCAAAATTTTGACCAATGCATGGTGGAAAACTAGATGGCACTGGTTGAAAAATTTTTGGTCAACAATTTGACCATCCAGTAGGTTGGTTGAAACTTTGACGAATACGGTGGTCGAAAAATGTTGGCGTTGTTAGCGCATTTTCTACCATTCGTTGCTTCATAGAAATTTGTAGGGCCCATACCATGGATAGCGATATCATGGACCCACTTTCTATGTACTAGGTACAAAGATTTCTGATTGTGAGATCGAGTTGGGATCAAAGGGTGGCATTGAATCGCTATGAAGAAGTGCTCGAAATTTAAGTATAGCGAGTTAGTGAGTGTGGCCAACTACTGTTGAAGTAAAATTGTTGTCCACAAGATCAAGTCTAGATCGACGACGCTTGTTGACTTGCTATAAAGAGATGTGCAAAAATTAGGTATACCGAGTTAACGAGCAATGGACCCACCATTTTTTATTTTGCTTCCTTTTTGGCTAAAGAAATTCACATTGGTTTAGTTGGGAGATCGAAGGGTAAGGTGGAAAAAACTTTTGGTCACTACTCTCTATTAATGCATATGTTTTTGTTCAAAGGAGTGACATATTTTGGTAATGAGATGGAACTAAAGAGAGAGGAGAATGGGGAAATACTACCAGTCCAGTTGTGAAGTGCAGATATGACCTGGGATGCAAGTAATGCTAGTTTTGTCAGATTTGGTAGATATTTTGCTTTTGAATTGAGATGCCTCATATTGAGTGACAATCCCAGAATCCCTAGGGGACTAATGAGTCTCATCAGGCCTATGGATAACCCCCATGACTTGAAAGTTTCACATAATTGGAGAGATATCATCCCCTACCCTGTTTCTACTATTTTTAGAATCTATGGTTTCAAGGGGAACCCTCATGTTTTGCCTTACCAAGTTCCTTTGAAGGTGGGAATGGCTGAAGTTTTATGGCAGTTAGGGGGAGTGGAAGAAATGTTTTTGTTGAAAAGGCAATTAGGGTCAATTTTCTCTACCTGCAGGGTGGCCCATCAGTTTGTGATTACAAAAGGGGGATGGATCCTTTTGCATAAAATTTTGGAGCAGTATGTGATGGCTATCTCTCATCCCCATTTTTGTGATTCTGAGGGATTTTTCAATCAGATGTTGAGGCATAGAATCAAGTTGGGACTGGTCAAGCATGATTCTTATTATCTAGAGGATATTATAAGGAATGAATTCTCATTGCAAGAGCAGGAAACTAAAAAGAAAAAATGGAGAGTTTATTCCCGAGTCTTAGAATTCATTCATTGTCTTGATAATAAATATGATCCTTTGGATAATGCTATTATAATGGCTGACAAAATAAGTAAGCCCATGAATACCTTCCCTGAAATAATGGAGGTCATGAATGAAAATAAATAATTTTTTATTGATTCATATCCTGATAAGACCAAAGAGGTCATGAGGAGGTTGGCTTTCACTCCAAATGTGAGAACTGATAAAATAATTGTACAAAAGAGGCCTGGATATACTATAATTCAGAATAAAAGGGTTCCTATAGACAAGGGTAAACAAATAATAGGATCTACCAGTATAGCCCAAGAGGAGAGACCTGAAGAGCCTAGTCCTGAGAGGCAAAAGGTAGTGACAGAAGAAAGGCCTCAAGATGAGGAATATTCACCCATCCAGTCCCCTTTGAGGATTGGAGAAGAGCAGCTCACTGGTGAACAGGTTGAACAAATAGGATCACAGGGAGATATTTTTATTACTCAAGCAGAATTAGATGAGGGTAACCCTCCAGAACTTCCTCTCCCAAGTTTGGATCTAACAATAGCTAATTATAGAGGCAGGGAGTTAGACCCTGTATTAGAGCAGGCAAGTCATCAATTTTTGACTGATGACAGTTTTGTGAAATCAAGGGCTTTTCAACAGTTTGTATGGAGGACAAACATGAATGTTTTCGAGGAGAAATGTAAAAAGATGAAAACAGAGCATCCAGAAATGGATGAAACTTCCATGCAAAACCAAATTAAAGAAGAAATGATGAAGGAATTGCAAAATATAAGCCCTAAGGAGGGGAGGAAAATGATAAAGGCATCTAATATTTTATTATTGCCCAATTGGGATAGTACAGATGCATTAATTTTCAATTCTATTTCAAGTAGATTGGAGTTGCAAGACCCAAATAGAAGAGACTTCCAAGGCACTTCATTCATTGAAGATCAAGTTGCATTGGTCAGTTGGTCATTGAGAAAGGGATCTAGAGCCACACCATCACAATCAGATGAGTCTGGGTTGATGGGAAATATACTTGTAAGAAGGGTTGCTGACACTTCACATGTACAGGTAGCATATTGGAATGTGGATTCTTCTAAGTTTGTGTTGGCCACTGCTAAGAATGAGGAACAAGTTATGTTTGAGTTACAGAATAAATATGAAACACTTCTTGAGGCCTATACGCAGCATATTGGAATGTGGATTCTTCTAAGTTTGTGTTGGCCACTGCTAAGAAGGAGGAACAGGTTATGTTTGAGTTACAGAATAAATATGAAACACTTCTTGAGGCCTATAATAGGGAGGTAAAAAGGAGAATTGAACTTCAAAACAAGGCAATGGGAAAATCCCCAAGGCCAAGAATAACATACCCCTGTCCTCCAGTGGAAACTTTTAAATCCACCCCCCTTGTAGAGATACTAGACACACCTCAAAGGCCTAAATATTCTACAGCCATAGAATTTGAAGAAGAGAAGAGCAAACTATGGGCCTTACATGTAGAGTTAAATATGTAGTATGAGGATAAGCTTAGACAGGCTCTAATGTATTTAGTGGACAAAATTGAGTGGCCTTATTCTTTGATCAGTTGGTAAAAGTAATAGATATATGGGAGGAATTGAAAACTCATGATGATACCCTGAAGCCTATTGTTAATAAATGGGGAAGAAGGGAAAAGGAAATCACCCTTCTATGTTATTCAATTATAAAGTCTTCCCATGACCATATTGAAAAATTGTATGATATTGCTAATGACCTATCAAATTTTGATAACAGGAGAGTTGCTCTACAACTAAAAATTGTTTCTTATTTGAATAAGTACAAGAATAAAAAAGTTGATCTATTTCCTTGTGCCTTGGATAGAAAGAATAAATTAAAAAATAAGGAAGAGTGGAGTAAAGAATTGGATGACCTTTTGTACACAAGGATAAATAAAGTTATTAATGAAAAGGGGCATGCCTGGTGGGCCACCATGACAGAGGAATTGGTTAAAGTCCAATTATTTTTTGATTCTTTGAAGCAAGAATTTGTTGGTTTTGAAAAGGACGCTAGTTATATTTTAAGAAAGCAAAATGATATCCTACAGTTCAGCTGGCCAGATGATATACAATTTGACACTTGGATGGCAGATCTTCTATTGGACAAGTAGTTAAAGGAGGATAGTTCAGATGATGATGAGAAACTAGAAGGCAAGGTGAAGGTTATTGACACCTCTACACCAGAACTGAAAAAAGAAGAAGGGGAAAAGGTAATAATTCCTGCTCAAGGTGAAAGTAGTGAGAACCCACAGGAGAAAATTGATTTGGAGGTATCACAAGATCATCCTTCTTTCGCCAACTTGGTAGCCACGTATTCTGAGGAGTCAAAATAATGAGAGACAAATCAGAAGTTGATGATTCATAACAAAAACTAGAACAGGCCTACCTAAAGGAGTATTTGATACACCTGGCATTCTATTGTGATTGTTTTTGCCTTTTGTATGATGCTTTGTTCCTTGGACACTTGTCAGATCACAATTTCCCTTTGCTTGTTGCAACTCATGCTATATAAATGAGTTTTCAAGACATTGTGATGGTCTGAGACTTGTGCAATTTTTTGTTTCTTTCAAGAAGAGTACATATTCATTTGGTCCAATAGTATGTAGAGGTTTTGAGTTTTCTTCCATTGTATTTTTTGATAAGAAAATTGAAATGATAGACATGGCAATCTATTCTGGGCATTCAATTGGTTTTCTATTGGTTATTGTATTAGTCATATGAAAAGGATAATACAAAGGGTATTTACACTATATCTATGGATCATCAATTTTTGTCTCCAATTTATGGGTTTGTTTACTTTGAAGTCATTTGAATAAGGTTTATTTGGCTGAATGCAGTCTAGATGGGTTGTATGCTGGTTTTATTGTTGCTTTTAATTCAAGCAATTATATAAATGCTTCAGTAAATCAGTAGGGTTTATGAGTTCATAAAAGAGATATTGCATAAGAATGGAGATGGGTGATTGGAGTTCATTAATTCTTATACAAGTTATTTGAATTAGATCTCCCACCAATAGTCAATTTCTTGCCCAATGGATAAGGCACTGGTCCTATAAATCAGAAGTAAACAAGGATGAATTCTGCTGCTGCATATCAAATCATCTTACAAAATCAAAATTATTTTCAATCCTATTAAAGAATTATAAATGTTGGTCTCAACTTATTTATATCTAATTCCTGAGTCTTAGGTAGCTGCTATTTCCAGGAATATTTGTAAATTTTACGAGAATTATGACCAGATTTGCTGATAAGGGATGTGTATAAGTTTAAGAGCATTGAATAATTGAAGTGAGCTATGTATGTATGTGAGGGTAATAGAGGAGAATCAGAATGCAACTAAGATAATTTCATTTTTGAATTCTACTGCACCGTGCACTTGTATAGATCCTTTCTTGTTCCTCTTTGTGCCCACCACTTAGCCCACATTATTGAGTGTCCTATACAAGAAATTCTTATAGAAATAAATTTACCCAAGATTCTTGGAGTTTTTACACTATAAGATATGATGAAATCATGAATGTAACATGCATTTTGGTTGCAGGTGATTTCTAGGAGCTTGGGGTTCACTATCAATTCCAACACCTGTGAGTAAAATTTTTGAACAAGTCAAAAGTTGTTCCACTATAATGATTACTAATAAACTTTATCATTGTTCAAGTCAAAAGTTTATCATTAGCAAAAATGGTAGATAATTTTGTTCATGGTCTCAAGGAAAACAGAGACTACTTGACAGTAGCAAGAAACAACACAGATGACTTAGAAATAGTCTATCACAATGAAAGACATATTTTGCCCACCATAACACTAGCAGTGCTCTACTATCTCATTTTTGGTAATAGAGACACCCCCCAAACATCTTCAAACATGAAATGATCCACTGTCTATTAGATTAGTGTCTAATCCAGGCTAAACCTCCATCAACAATTACCATCCAACACTGCACTTGCACCAAGTTTTCCCAGTCTCTTGCATTTGGTTAATATAGTACAAATAAATTATCACAACCTCATTGTCTCCCACCAATAATAGTGACTATAGGTGGTAGGAGAGAATCTACATTGGAAACTTTAGAATAAGTATAGTTGATTGTGCCTAACCAGTCAATGGTTTGAATGCACTAGTCTATTATTCCTTACTCAACCCGCAATAAAAATTAAAAGAATGCGTGGACAAGATAACAAAAACAATAAAATGTTCTCACATTAAATATTAGTCAAAATGCATTTGATACATCATCGAAAGTCACTGTTCCATGGGACAGAGACTGAATTGTAGAGAATGGGATTATTTTATTGATTATAATTTTTTCACAATGCCTTGTCTCACCACCCCAACTCTACTTCTCCCCCAAACACTTGACAAATCCCTTCTAAATAACCAAAAAATAGTAAACAACCACTACTGTCTAACTATCTGACTGTTACCAGTTAGTTATAAACTGAAATTTGTTGTCTAGTTGACACAAAGTGTCAACTTCGACAATTTACAATCATATATGCCTTTAATATATTTCACTAACCTTTTCAAAGGTTTTATAACTTCACTAACCCTTCCAAAGACACCTAAAACCCTTACAAGCTGTACTAGGCCTAAAGACACCTAAAACCCTTAGAAGCTTTTCTTTGCATTTTTTCTACATTTGATACTTTTCTTATAGGTGGACATGTCTATCACAAACATCCAACATGTCTATCCTTAGACTTCATGAAAAAATCCCTACAAACAACACAAAAAAAATAAGGACACGAACCATCCAAACATCTCTAATAGCTTGTGGATATCCCAAAGATGCATAAGTGCATGACTTGTGAAAACCAAAATGATAAGACTAACTTGTATAACAAGTGAATAACCAAAATTATTTTATGTCTTTGTTATGTTTGACAATGACAATGATATTTGGATTCAAGTATGAGGAAATTCATATCAATCAATTCATTAAATATCATTTGAATAGAAAGAAGATTTTAAGAGATTCAAGAGCATAGTTATAAGCCAAATTTGTGGAAGACCTAAATCAGACCTAAGTGAATAGACATGTGAAGGCTTATTTTGAATATGATGAACAAATCTAAGGAAATTTTTTTATGAAGGTATATTCCAAGTTTAGAGCATTTATTGAAAAACAATATTTCAAATCTTGGTGGATTATTCATAAGTACAAGGAAGATTTGTTGAAGACCTCGAAGGAGATCTAAGGCAAATCTACCTACATTATAAACACTTTGCATTTCAAAGGTCAGTTCCTTTTGCATATCAGGATTTGAGGTTGGTGTCTCTTGCTAATTGAGTCTACACATTTGTTTGAAGTTATATACATACATACATATATGTGTGTGTGTGTACATACACACACAATTCACCTACAAGGATTTCCATGCTAAATAGTATATGCATCTTGTCTTCTTTTGTTAGACATCAACTATGTGAATGCTTTCTATATTGCTTTTAGTTGACTAAATATATATAATAAAATATGTAGGTTTCTATGCCAAACTAACTCCAATGTGGACAAATATCTAATAATTGGGATTTAAACTAAGCAAGAACTATATGTTCAAAGAACCAAAAGATGACTGCAATGAGACTATTACAAGCAAAAAAACTTCAGTCTCGTTAAAGAGAATTGGGATATTTGTTTGAGGACTTAACAAATTTGAGCTTCACTTGGTTTCAAGAATGCTATAATATTTTCTACTTAACAAGGCCAACCATGTGAAGGTGGAAGCTCATCTGGCCTCACCCCCCTCCCCCTAACATGAATCTAAAGTACCCATTATCATCTAATTACATACTTCATTCATTAATTCATCCATTTATGAACTATAACATTCAATCAATACAATCACATAACATTCATTAATATGATATAAAAATCATTATTACACAATACTAATCAAAACTTCATTAACACATAACAATATTCATTAACATAAAATAAAAATCTGTATTAATATGCATCATTCATACATAATTACTTAAAACAAAGTTCTTTCATTATCCAACAAGGTTTATCAAAGAAGATTTTTAAAACATCATTTGTTCTTTTTGTTTTTCTGAGCTCTCTTAAGAAAAACACTCATAGGTAAATCCATATCAGCTTCATTCTCCTCCTCTTTTGGCATGTGTAATTTCAAATTACGATGACTCTTTCTCTTTGGAGGAGCAGGAGGTTGCTGCACTAAAGGGGGCTCTATTGCAAGAACAAGTGAATGCGATAAATTGGCATACTCTTTTTCTTTTTCTAACTGTTACAAGTTTGTAATTAAGTACGAGTAGAACATAAAATGCATTTTTCTTACCTGACAATGCCACATCATGGACATTAACATTTTGATCTGCCACCGCGTCAACATTTTGAACACTTGGAACATGGTCCAGTCCTTCAGCATGATGTTCAACATGCTCTAAAATATTCAAAAAAAGGATACACATCAAATTCCAATTGAAGATGTTAAATTGTATTCATAATTGCATAATTAATTTCCAATAGCAAATTAATACCTCCACCACTATAATGCACATCATGTCCTTCGTCAGTAGCATGTTCTGTGGTAGGATATGAAGGCTGTAGTAAAATGTTATGCACATTGTTATGTAGTCAATTTACGTTTAAAACTAATACCAAAAAAGAATCTTCTCAACTATTTAATTTCATTTACTTTTCATTTGACCAATTTACCTGTGAGATATCATTTGGTGCACTGGATTCTTGGGAAAGGCTTACAGATTCTTCACGTAGGCATGCAACCATAACTTTATAGCCTTCCTTCAAGGCAATTTTTCTATCTTCATCTGTGACCTCCACATTGAAATATGTGCCCTGTGGTTTTTTCTTGATAATGTCAGTTTTACATGTATGGTTTCATTAAACAAAACTATTTGCAACATTATATTAAAAAAAAAAAAAAACAAAATTCATTGCTCTACTTACAAAGTCAAGACTGCAGATTCATATAGCCACCGGAGCCAAGTTTGTGTTGGCCAACCTTTTCTATTCTTGCTTTTGTAGCCATGGATGTGTCCTGCAATCTATGAACAATTTCAAACATCTTAGATTATATATTTACAAATATCAATAATTGGTGCCTGATTACAATGTACTTAATACTATAATGACATACCTCTTTTTTCCCTATGCTGCTTCATTATCTCTATCTTCACATAGCCTTTTCTCCTTTGCATCTTCTATTATTTCATTCCACTCCATTGGTGGAATCATAGGAGGATGATCGTACTTTGAGTTATCCTTATGACCCCTTCTATATTGATCCCTCACAATCTTTATATGCTTTGCTGCTCTTTTCAGAAGTAGGCCAGTGTCAAAAATGTTTTTCCCAAATTTCTCCTCAATGGATGCAATCAGCTAATTTTTTAATTCCCCGGCTTGTAAATTCCACCTTTTTGAAAACAAATAGATTGTTAGATCAATAATTTTAATATATTACAATAAATAGAAGAAAATAAAAATTATGTAGTAATGATATGAAACTATGTACCTTTTACGTATGGTGGATCCAAATAGTCTCAATGTCATATGAAAAAGATGTTCAAAGAATGCATTATTACCTACAAAAACATAAAGGATTTATCAACCCAAAATGAGTAATGTAAAAGTAAACTAAATTTACACTTTAAAAAATATCAATTTTAAAGCACCTGGAAGCTTTCGTTCTCTTAATGGAAACATAGTTTTCTTATTCAGCAACAACGTCCCTTCATACAAACCAGTACTAATCACATGAACTGCTCCAGGAAATGGATCAACTTCAGTAGTACTACTCTCTTTTGCTCTATCAACTGAAACATCATAACAATTAAATGACAATTTTAGTATTGCTCTCTATTTGTCTACGTCCCTGCCTATGTCCATGTCTCTCTATGTGTGGCTATATATATATATATATGTATGTATGTATGTATGTATGTATGTATGTATGTATGTATGGTGTGTGTATGCATGTGTTTGTGTGTATGCAAGCTTCTGTAGACATCATTTAAGCACTAATGTGCTACTTCGTTGTTCATCAACTTGTAGAAAGACATTACAAAATATAGCACATTACAAAATATAGCAAAACAAGGTTTTACCAGTTCTACTGGGAATAGACGATAATGTTTGCATGGTCCTTGTTGCCAACAATGTAGCAGACAATAGTGGACCGCCAACCGAAGGAGGAGTCTGCACTTCATCATGAGCTGAAGAATAGAATATTATTAGCAAAGACATTTTCAATGGATAAAGATCAAATGGGATACTAGCGAGAAACATCGACAAAAAAAAAGGTAAGTGTTATAATGTTGATCAAAACAAACAAAGTGTTACTTACACGAAGGTACTGTGAAACAACCTTGACCACGTTCAGCATGTGATGTCGTAACTCGCACATATGTCTATAAAAGAACACATAAAATAAGAGATCATGATCCATAAGATACTATAAAATATTAATATCTATTGAACTTCTATTACTGCTTTAGTCAAATTACTACTTACTTTCAAAGATTGGATTCTACGGTCCAATTCTATTCTCAGTGCCTCTTTCTCCTCACTTCTGTCACCCTTGATGATAATTTGAACAAGCTCATTAGTGTATCTTTGTGTAATTTTTTGGGTGATGAATATAGGGTCAGTACTAAGGCCAATGTCATGTAGATATGATGCCCGTATTTTAGATTGCATTTGATCAGCGATCATTGTAGCTTTTTCCTATCAGTTGTGACATCAAATATTCGTATACTTTCATCAAAATAACTCCAAAGACATAAAGAAAAGAACATAATAATAGGACATTTGTTTCTATATTAACATTAAAATTTACAATAATTAATGTTTACCTCTACTGAAGGTGTCTGACATGGTGCATCCATATCGCCCTGTGAAAAAAATTAGTAAGTCTTAGAAATCAGCACTGAAATTAAAGTAATAGACTTACCAAAAAAAATATTAATAATAAAGTAGATTGTATATGTAAATCATTTGTCTTAAGTTAAAAATTTAGCGTAACTAATGTTTATATCTAAAACAATATTTGGTATGTTCTACTTAATGTTTATATGTTCACATATGGTTTGGAAAGAAATATTTGGTCATATAAGACCCCATCATAGTTGACATTGATCATACCTAAAGATTTCAATTATCATCATGATCATCATCCTTGTCATCATCATCATCATCATCATCATCATCATGATCATCATCACCATCATCGTACTCGTCACTTTGATCGTCATCATCACCACCACCATCTTCATCATCATGACCATCATCGCCATGATCATCACCATTTTCGTCACCATGATCATGATCATCATCAGTATCATCATCATCATCATCACCATTATTGTTAGCATGACCAAAATCATCACCATCTTCTTCTTCTTCATCACTGGGTAACTGTTGTTCCTGATAATCATTTACTTCCTCTTGTGCTTCTTCAATATCTTTTTTCTTCAGTCACATTATACTTTACCAACCTTCCTCTTGGGTCATGTCTAACAAAAAATGACCAACCAAGTTTGTCTGGAACAAAAAAGTAAAACACTTGCTTGCATTGACTTGGAAGAACATAGGGCTCATCTCCGACTGGCTCAAATGACCTTGTATTAATCATAGTAAATCTACTATCGTGTTCAATAACAGTCCTATCAGGATCATTTCAATTCAGTCGTAACCTAAACCATTTGATGACAAATAGAACTATTTTGAATGAATTAAAGTCACACTCAAGTATATCATCCAAAATGCCATAGTATCAATTTCAGATTGTTGAGGATGTATGTCAGTTCTAGATGAAATATTGGTGACTGCGAAGACAACACTTATCCCGAAATCACACATTTTTTTCATTTCATCTAACTTTTTTGTGCGGAATTTATAGCCATGGTAGTACATAACTTTGTGATGTTTGACCTACAATTATTCAAACATGTCAAGAATCTTCTCATTTATCTGTGAGTTGATATTAAACTTATGTCTCATGATTAGTAATCTTATGCATACCTTTGTATCTCTTAAGCCATATATTAGATCAAGTACCATTGGCGTAACATTGGGATCTCCACTATGATGAGCTTCTTTAACCAACGATGCAACACCATCCCATGTTAATGAGTGACCATTTTCTTGAGACTGTTCAATCCACACTGTCATCCAATCAAGATTGTTTGCAATATACAAGTGTAGTGCATCCCACTCACGACCAACTATAAAGAAGACAATTACACTAGTTAGAAACAACTTATATATATTGATGATGGATAAGAATTGTTAAATTACAAAAAAAAAGTTATAATTACCTCTCATCCTCCTCAATCTACCTTTCCCCATTAGGTACACCCCTTTGAATTTTTCATTACAGTTGGGATCCCAAATGCGATCTAGATGGATACCTGCTGCAAACTTTGGAAGATATTCATTGATATACACCATGGTCATGTATATCATATATCCCTCTATCATAGAACCCTCAGGGTGTGCTCTTTGTTGAACCAAGCCCTTCATAAATTTCAAATGCCTCTCAACCATCCACATTGATCTAGCTTGTACAGGTCCACACAATTCAATCTCCTCAACTTGATGTATGAGGTAGTGTTCTTGAGCATTGAAAAACGTTAGAGGTAAACACTTTTGCATTTCACACATAAGTTGTGGAATTTTTCTCTTCCAATATTTTATATCTATTTTATCAATTTCTTTAGATGATAACCACCTAAATGAGATTCAACACGCAAAAACACATAGAAGAGATTTCAAATAAAATTATACAATAGATTTCAGATAAAAAACTACAAATCTAAGAAAAAACACTCTTCTAACCTCATGTATTTTCCAAGATCATATATAACTTGTTTAATACTGTTGTCAAACTGTTGTGGAAGGGATAGAGGTAGGACGAACTGCAATCATTAAAAAATGATCATTTCAATATATTATTAAATAATGCAACATATACTACATTCAATCTTACAAATATACTGTAAATAGAAAACATGAATTACCTTGAGGAAGGTATGCCAATCATGTGTCTTCAACCCTTGCCCAAAAGCACCTTTCTTTGATAGAAGAGTGCTTATATTTGCAACAAATCCTATTGGAATTTTTTTTTTTTTTTATGACTTCTTTTAATGCATCACTTTGTTGCTCCGTTAATAACCTAGGAAGGGCACTTGTATTTATGTGATCTCCATTCCTATTTGATTAAATGAAAACTTTTAGTGCATGATTAGATTCATGAATGTCAGTACAAATTTTAGCAATTTGTTCTCTATCATGCCTTCCATCCAACATTTTCCATAGTGCCTCTGTTACATTCTTTCCAATATGCATAGCATCAAACAAATGCACAATTGGGAGATCCTTGTAGTATGGTAACCTACTAAATTAAGTAGGATAACTTTTCATTCCTCTAAGAAGTTGGTCATTGATGCCTTGACAACCTTCATGAGAATCAGTTATAGCATTAGTAAATATAAGACAATATCAAAATACAAATTGTAAACTTTGGATGACAAATTGGACATTACCTTGACGATTTAGTCAATCGTATTCCAACTTCCATAAATGAGGTGTCATTCTTCATGGCCTTGATGATGTCTCTTCTTTTCCATTGAAAAGATGTTTTTCAGCAATTTGACACCTATGATTATTGTGGAGAAAGTGTCTAAACTCATCAAACACTTGCTTTCCTAAACTTCTCGAATGATGACATTTCATCTTTGGACCACAAACTGGACATGCAAATTTTCCCTTTGTCTGAAGACCTAAAAGATCATGTATAATTGGATCATGTACAATTATCATGCGCAACTTAAGCATTTGATAATAATGTGTAAGCACTATAACAGACCAAAAATATGTGATCTTAACAATATAACATACCACAAAAGTGAGTTAGCCCAAGGGCATCATGTATTTTCCATACAAGCATTGCATGGAATTGAAATTTTTGATGTCCTATCGGTCTAGAGATGTCATACATAGTCATGCCATTCCATAACTTCAACAAATCATCAATTAGGGGCTCAATATACACATTCATATCTTTAACTTGGTATTTACCTAGCAATTGAATGAACATAAACATTATGTAATTATTATAACCATTTTCATGGACTATTTATAAATTAATTTAGATAACTATAAAAAAAAAAAAAAACCTGGCACAATCATTGAAAACATTATGTGCTCCCTCTTTATGGACATCCAAGGAGGAATGTTATTGTTAATAAAAAAAATAGGTCATACTGAGTAAACAGATGTCATATCTCCATATGGATTGACACCATCCACTGCCAATGAAAGTTTCAGATTACGAGGTTCTTCTTTAAAGTGTGACTATGTTTCTTCTATCTCTTTAAATGCAGAACCATCAGTAGGCATTCGCATAATGTCATCCTGACTTCTATTGTGTGCATGGTAATCCATAAATTGTGCCAAGCTAGTGCACCTGAATAACCGTTCCAAATGTGGAATAATGGGAATGTACCGAAGAACCTTGTGAGGCACTTTTTTTGTTATTTGATCTGACTGATATCTACTAACATGACAATCAGGACATTCTGTTGCAAATTCATGTTGTTTATGATATAGAATGTGATCATTGGGACATGCATGTATTGTCTGATAATTCATTCCAATCTGATCTATAATTTTAGATAATTCTCAGTACGAATGAGGCAAAATGTTTGATGGTGGTAACAAAAACTCACTAATCAACCTACAACAACAAATATGCATTGTTAATATAATGAATAGTAATTGTATGCTAACCTTGAAGATGAAAAAAATGAGATACCTTAGCATACATGACATTGCTACATTGGATAGGCTATTCATAACCTTTAAGTTCACCAACAACACTATAGCCGACAGTAGAGTTGTTTGGGAGCCTAGGTATAAGGGCTCATGTGCCTTCTCAAGTAAAGGTATATCAAGATCATCTTCATCATTATTATTAGATTTGCTAGTACCATCATTGTGAGCCTCTTCATCACTTGCCACAATACCATCTTCTTCAATCATGTCCTCTGGCACATTATCATCTTCTTCCATGGGAGCATTATTCTCAACTTGGATATTCACACGTCCATGTTCATCCAGTAGGAAATCCATATTCAACAATGGACGAAAATTGTGGCCCCCTTCAACATGACCATATTGCCTACAATGACTCTGGGCTGTTGTGATTAGAATTCTTCGATTCTTTAAACCCTTACACTTTTTGCAAGGACAATAACATTTATCAGGTTTTCTTCGGAATTGAGCCCACAATGCAACCATTGTCTCATTATTTTCTTCTAGATTCATATTGTCAGGCGTGGTCTTTCTTCACAGGAAAATATACCTACAAATTAATTGGACATGTTGTGATTAATGTTTATATCTACACACATGGTTTTTGTTATTTAATGTTTTCAAATGTAACTAAAATGATTACAAACATATCAAAAAGGACCTTCACAGGGTCTTATTACATCAACTATTCTAACATGGTCATGTTGGTTATCTTGAGACCTTAATGTCTTCTTATGCCTTCAACCTTGACCTTGATGCTCCTGCATCATTCTCCCAATGATCAAGGAAAGTTGGATCATCATGGAATTGAGTAGGCAGACCTTCTAGGAAGTTGCAATACCTTAACCTTGTAAGTGTCATGTCAATGCAATGGGTACTAAACAAACAATTTAATTTGATGAGAAATGGTTGTTATGAATTCAAATTGTAAGCGTCACCTCAATGCATTCGGTACTAAACAAATAATTCAAGCTTATGAGTATGGGTTTTTATGAACCACAACTCATGAAATATGCATTAAGTCGATACCTTCTATTTACAATGAGTATGGGTTTTTTTTCTAAGAACATACCTGTTGTTTATAGTCAGTAAGTTTCTATATCCTCTAACAAATTTGAAGCAATGAGCCAAAGTCACATGGTTGAAGATGATCATTGTCCCCTCAAAGCGCCATCATTTGATAAATTGTTGCATTGAAATATGATCTAGAAAGGGCCTTTCCACATAGTATGTTGGCACTATTTGGTAATCATCGATCATGTGGTTATTGCAAAGAGGCTAAGGACCAAACATGGAATCATGGAGATAGTGCATGGATGTACAAGGAAAATTTGTTGCTCTTTAGCTACTAATCTTTCTCTGTGCTTGTCAATTAAAATATTATTTTTAAGCTTGATCTTAATACTTTTTATAATCAATGGATTTCTTTCCAATGTCTATCTCTCGACTCAACACATTTTTTCATTTTTCTTTCCTTCTTGCTTCATAATAAATACTTGGTTCACAAGCACTTATGGTGTTCTTCTTGCTAAGATTATGAAGTGGACAATAACTTTTAATCTAGATAGTCAAATGTTTGGCTCCACTTTTTTGGGTAAGTGTGATGATATGTAGTGCACTATAAATTTTATCTTCAATGAAACGATCAACACCTCTAATTTTCAAATGGCGATCAACCAGAACTAGCTGACAATCTAACCTAAAAAATATATTTTATGGAAAATTCCAGTCGTAGTTAAAGACATTTAGCTATTGGAAAATGGCAAGATTATGTCTTATTTCAAATATGCAATAAAATGGGCAAGAAATGTGGAAGAACATTAAGTTTTTATCCACCAAAACATAAGTAAAATTGTATAAACTGAATGTATTTTTAAAAATAATGTCAATTCCCTTCAAAAGAAATATTTTGCATGCAACTTACTTGCTGAAGATATTTCAAATTTAGAAACTCTCTAATCATAGGATCCACAATAGTTGGAAGCTTTGACCTATCTGTTAGCTATGGCTTGGCCTGCAGCAACAAAAAATTCTTAGTATATGCATCTCAACATTTAAAAAATACATCAAGCAATTTAGGTTAGTTATAGTCTGTAAATTAACTGGCATTTGTTTCTTCTTTAACATATTCAACAATCAAGTACAATTAATAGGAATACAAGAGCAAAACTTGGAATTCTACTAATGTCATCAATGTTAATCTTGGGTACTAGTACAAAGCCAGTAAGAAATCTGTAGTTATACCAACCAAGATATTTAAAAGACTTGATCACAAAAGGTTCATTTAGCACAAAAAAAATTCAAAAATATTGTATATATACACTCTTTGACGCTATCAAAGGGAACAATTATTTTAATGATGTTTTACATAAGAATTGCTAGAGGAAATGATAAGCATGAAATATATTCAAGTTTTGACACTAAGGAATTGAAACATCCGCACTCAAGAATTGCCTGGAGTATTTAAAGAGTGTGTATCCCACAAATGAAATTGGTATAAATGTTACAACCACCAAATTTGGAGGGCATGGAAATTCAGTCATCACTATCCTATGTAGTACACTTAATTTCATATGTTGGAATCATTTTGTGACTTGTACACATGATAGTCCAATAGTTTTTAATGTCATCTTCATCAAAATTTTTCTATGATAGTCTAATAGTTGGAGGTGGCATCTTCGTCACAATTTTTCCATGATAGTTTTGTTGGTCTGAATTTTTACATAATCGAATTCCTTTGTCCAAGGTATAGAAGAATTCAGATTGGGATCCACCTATGGTGAATAGGGTTTCTAGCCAAGTCATATTTTGTAGGTCTTTGAAGCAAATTTTTGTTAAAACCCTAGGTCTTGTTTTCTTTTAAATTTTTCCAGCGTGAAACTAAAAATATGTGAAGATTCCCATCCTTTTCAAACTTTTCGCGCCCTGAGTCACATCTTTTCTTTTGTGTTTCTCACCACCCGATCCCTAAAAGATCTACGATAATCACTATCTCCCTATGAAAAGATACAAGTATTTTACCCTTACCGACATAGCGACCACTACTAAGTTAAAAAGCGGTACCATCAAGTGGAAATACAGTGTCCAGAGATTGTTTTTTTTTAGAGATATTTCATCATGTTTACAATAGACATGTCAGAACCTAAAAAAGAATTACAACATTGAGGTACAAAAGGCATCAATAGAAATCTTAGCTTTTTTGATTAGTCGCTTTGTCGCTATCGAAGAAATTTGGCACTTTGCCGTTAGCGACATGACACCTTCACCAAAAATAATGGCCTGTAGTCACTTTTAAATTTTTCGATGATTGTAAGTTTTTTCAGGTTGTGTGGTGCACGTGCTATTTTATTATGTGTCAGATGCATTAACGAGGGTAGTTATGACTTCACTCGCCTTTATCTTTCTGACCCTGAATTTTGAAGATACTCTAAGTTTGATATAAAAATTTGTTTCACTATTTCATTTCTAATCAATAAAAATAATTTGCAACAAACATTCAATCAATGTTCATAAAACATTTAATATACCAAAAATCTAAACATAGTGATTAAGTTACCAATAAATTAAAACCAATTCATAATTAAAATTACAACTAAACTTAACACATATATTAACAAACTAAACAAGATAATAAATAAACATAACCACTAATATCTAACAATCTCTATTTTTAACCTTTTATTAATCAATCATACTTAAACCTAATATGTAAAACATCTTTCAAACCAAAACTAAAATAAAGTAATTCAATATAGTTAAATAACAAAACACAAATCAACAACGATGCTCCATTTAATTAAATCTATTTCATTCTCTTTTATATTAGTCAAATCGATAATCAAACAACATAACTATTATAACCCAATAAAATGTTAATCTTAGTTTACTTAGTTATCAATCATACATTTAACTATAACTATTAGTCATCAAAACTCAATTTACATAATTATGATAAAATCATAAACAATCAATATTAACATTTCTCGCAAACTTCTAATCTAAATCTTTTCACATTAAATCAATAAAAGAACGTACTAAATAAATTAATATTTATCGACTAATCACTCGCCTGACTTAATAATACATCTACCACCTATTTTATCATTATCTAATTTATACTAAGATTGCATGAATGAATTTTAAATTAGAACATACTACGACACTAATATCAATAATAGAATTAAATGTTATAATTATGAATCTTAAATTAGTCATATATTTAATTAACTAACAAGTAATTAATTTAACTAAAAACTAAACTAACTAAATCCAAAAGAAAAATAAAATAACATACTAAAACTTTAATATAAACTAAGTAACTAAAACTTTAACTAACCTTTTAACTAATCTAATCTACAATTAATATATTTAATTAACAACAAAAAGAACTAAAACTATACTAACCTAACTAACAACAAACTTATAACTAAATAATTAGCAATAAATGAAACAAAATAATTAACATAAACCTAAACTAACATAATAACTTAAAACTTACTTACTAATACTAACATTAATCCTACTCTACCCTTCTCCCCCTACACCCCCTACCCTACACCCTTGGGCAGCGCTTCCCAAGCGCTACACTTGGGACAATGTGCTGCCCAAGTGCAGGAAAAAGGATGCAAACCTCTATTCATTGCTGAGCATACTTTAATTAAAACAAATCTTAAAGGTTTCCCTTCCAAGTTTGAGCGCCCAATTTGAGAAGGAAAATGGGGATGTGACATGGGGATAGGGTGATGTCACTCCCCCATGTACATTGTTGACTTTGCACAAACCTTGTTTTTTTTAAAAACCTTTTTAAAAGCATCTCCCAAATTGACGTGCAAGGGGAGATGGTTAAGAATTAAAGACATAAATTTTTCTAGGTAAGAAGGATGTTAAAAAAGGTATGATAGATATTTTTTTTTTGAAATTTCTTTTGTTATTTAAACATATATATTTATGTTTTCTTTCTATTTGGTTTTATTTCTAATTTTAAATATATGAATATTCTTAAGAATATTCTCTGTTACAAGCAGACATTTAAATTCTAAGCCCATACAAAATCCAGAGGCCTTTTTCTCTTGGGCAAACAATTCTTTTGAAGCTTTATTTTTCTATGTATGGATTTTAAAGCAATGTATTTTTTTTTTTAGGTTTTTTTTTTTGATAGATTTAAAACATAGGTTTAAACATTGTGACACAATAATACAAGATTAATTGATTTCTCAACCAACTTGAATTGAACTATAAACCATAATTATTTTTCTTTCCTCAACATAGTTTTTTTTTTTTCATATTTAACATATAAGAAAAACTTAAAAATTTTGCTCAATCAAACTGAATCTACATCCATGATATAATTTTTGTTTCCAACATAGAAGTAAACTTGAAATTTTCCTAATTAAATAAGCACCATTTACATCCTATTTTGATGTGCATCCATCCAATTTAAAATTACAATTAAAACACATGAAGAGCAATTATACTCAAACACCAATTTTATTGGCAAACTTGATTCAAGGGCTCAGCCGGGAAAGAACTAGGAAGAAAACTCGGCTTCGTCGCCATAAAAAAAAAGTTTTGAGATACAAAATACATAGGATTTCAATCCTAAATTACAAAACTTAAATTAAATTTCCTTCATGACCCTCATCGAGGGTTCCATATCAAATTCTTCAACACATTTCTACGAATCGTAGAGGGAACAGAATTCTGATCAGGTGACAACAAGCATGACCAAGAACAATTCAACCATGCATATTCACACAAGGTTATCACTATATGATTCAGAATGAATCAACACTAGGGAAAGCTGGATTCTTCCAACCAGGAGAAGTCAAGCACAACACCAAACAGATGCCCAATCAGGGCTATAAACCAAGAACTTCCGTTCTTCCATTTCAACATACCATAATCATACAAGGTTTGTGCTAATAGGTAGCGGCCCATAACACCCTACCCTTTCTCCCTCTTCTCATCCTGAGAAGAGACTCTACACTAGTTGGGGTCCAACTAAATAGACCTTTCCCAAAATTGGTCACTTCTGCCCTATCCAAGGGTGAGTAATACCAAAACACCCATGCAAGAAATTCTCAAAATTTCAAACATAAACATCAAGAGAAAACATCCAAAATAACATGGTTTTCAAATCTTCCCAACATACCCACAAACATACAAACATTAAAACAACAACAAGGTAGCATAAGCATGAAACAAGAATGAAATCTAAACAAGGGAGATGACAATTGCTACCTGCACAAAGAGGTAATGGAAAATGAACAAGTTTGAGTAGAGTTTCCCCTTCCTTGCTTCAATCTTCAAAACTCCTCTCTAAATGTAGAGATTGGGTAATGCCCTCAACTAGACCAAGAAGGGCCTCTAAATAAGTCTCAAACTCAACCACCCAAAAGGATCAATAACTTCTCCCACCCACTTACAATTCCAGAAACTCCTAACTCAACCCATACTATGGTTAAACACTAAGTGGAGGTGAGGTAAGGCAACTCATGATAACCATTTGCAATTTTCGCACAAAGTTAAAATGAGACTTTTTGAGTGATCTCCAAAGTCAACAAAAGGGGCTTAGGGGTTGGAAAAGACCCCCAACCCATACCCATACCCCTTGGGTATAATTATTTCATGTTTTAAAGCCTTAGGAAAAGGTTTAGAGCCAAAAAAAAGCTAGGAAATAATTAGGACCAACTAACAACTCTAACAATGCAGATTAAGCACTAATCTAGATTAGGTTGACTAAACTCGATTAAGAATCAAATTAGCAAAATGACACTAACTTAACCCAACTTAGGTCCAAAGGGTACACTGCTAACCCTAACTAGCACCCTAAAGGGCACAAATAATTCACAAGTGTCACGCGACACTAGAAGAACATATTTATGAACATTAACATTTACTGATCATAAGAAAATACATACATACATCTCACAATTAAAAATACTTGAATTACGAACAACAAGGTTTCCAAAATTAACACATAGAGATCAGTTATGTTCCTCTATCGATTTCCTCAGCTAAAAATATCTACACACTCATTGCACACATCAGTAGTCTCAAAAATTACATGTACATATATACGTATCAGAAATTCACCTAAATTGAAACATACATCAATCAGGGTTTCTTGTATCCTACTTATATCTTTCATCATAAAGATTCCAAAATCAAAGTGTTAATCCTATATTTTACTTAATTCATCAACATACATATACATAAAATATTAAATGATGAACTTGAATATCTAAAAATAACATCACACAACATGAAATAATATAATATGTTCTAAGCATCAGATAATGTCTTGACATCTCGAATCATGAGTATCAAAAAGATAAAGTAACAACTAAAGCTATGAAAGGTTGGGGCGAGGCCTCACATCCTCCTCCACTAGGCATGAACTTCCTCCTAGATTTCATCAAAAGACAAGGGTATTGAGATCGCATCCGTGTTGCATCCTCCCAAGAAATCATGACCTCATCACAACATTCCTACTAGACCCTAACTTGGTCCAGCTCTCAACCTCGAGGAGCTAAGGTCTATCGAGAAATAATATGGATAGTCTCTAGTGCTAACTGGCTGATCAACTCCACCTGTAGCCTCAATAACTATACCCTGATGCTCAATCTGGCGGTTGTCAACCATTGCAAAATCTCTGTGGGACTTGCCCATGTCTCCAACTGTCGGCTCTGACAAAGCCCCTCTCTGACCACTAGATGACTTTCCCTGTGGACACTCTCTAGCTAAATGACCAATGCCACCACAAGTATAGCATGGTCCTTGGGTATAAGATCATGCATCCTGTGATCCAGACTGCTAAGTCTGTATTGACTGTGACTGTGGGGTATGTACTCTCTGATCTTGCTGTGACTACCACTGCTTGGGCTCGAAGCCCTGGTAACCTTGTGAGAGTTCCTGCTACTACTGCTGAGACTATTGGCCCTTAGAGGACCCTGGTGTATAATTCTAATTCCCTTTCCAAGGGGGGTTTTTGTCGAGTAGAGTTTCAGTTCTAAGACCAATCCTGTGATTCCTATCTACCCCGAGTATCCTCTGCCACTAGTCCTATCTCCACTACTTGTCTGAAGGTGGTAGGGAAGGCCATCCGAACTGATCCCTAAAGTGAGAAATTCAAAACCATGATAAAGTGATGTACCCGTAGTTTTTCGTCCTTCATGTATTCCACATAAAGAAGGAGCTCGAGAAGCGTGCTCTCATACTGAGCCACTGTAAGACCTCTCTGATAAAAAGAATGGAACTCCTCTATCTGTTTCTGTCAAAAATGCTCTAACAAGTACCTCTCTTGAAATATTTCTAGGAATTATTCCCATGTGAGGGTATCCATCCTCACTCCACCTATGATCTCCTCCTGATGCCACCAATTGGAGGCATCCCCTCTCAACTGATGAACTGCTAGGCATGCCTTTAGATTACTCCATACGATCGTCATCCAAAGCACTGTTGTAGGCTCTGCAACCATGCCTTTGCTATTGTCCCCTCAATAGAACCTGTAAATAATGGTGGCCCAAGTCGAATCAATTCCCTGATGTGATCTCCTATATGTCTAGAAGGTCTATCAAGTGGGGGTCCTCTCTGGTGTATTGACTCACCTTCATGCTCACCCTGACCCTCTATCTGTCTCTTTGGGGGACTCCTAGTCCTCTCTCTGCCTCTAGGCCCACCTCCTTTGGGCCCCTCTATTTCCACTACTGGAATCTGCTGAACTGGCTAAACTACAGGTACTACTCTTTGCTGAACTACACCGATCAAAGTCTGAAGTGCATCCAAAATGTCCTAGTTTGGGTTAGGTGGTGGTGGAGGTGGTCCATCGCCCTGTCCCGCTCTACCACCTATCGCCCTACTACCTCTTCCTTGTCGGTTGCTTCGATTAACAGGAGGCATCCTACACAATTTAATGTTTAGTTTTAATTTTCAGAAGCATAATGGTTTAAGGTTCATAGTGTTGAAACATGGGCTCTGATACCAAAATGTCATGCCCAAATCTCGGGGGCATAAACACACACAATTTTTTTTAAAATTTTTTAAAGTTAATAATTGAAGATACTCTAAGTTTGATATAAACATTTCTTTCACTATTTCATTTCTAATCAATAAAAATAATTTGCAACAAACATTCAATCAATGTTCATAAAACATTTAATATACCAAAAACCTAAACATAGTGATTAAGTTACCAATAAATTAAAACCAATTCATAATTAAAATTACAACTAAACTTAACACATATATTAACAAACTAAACAAGATAATAAATAAACATAACCACTAATATCTAACGATCTCTACTTTTAACCTTTTATTAATCTATCGTACTTAAACCTAATATGTAAAACATCTTTCAAATCAAAAATAAAATAAAGTAATTCAATATAGTTAAATAAAAAAACACAAATCAACAACGATGCTCCATTTAATTAAATTTATTTCATTCTCTTTTATATTAGTCAAATCGATAATCAAACAACATAACTATTATAAACCAATAAAATGTTAATCTTAATTTACTTAGTTAATCAATCATACATTTAACTATAACTATTAGTCATCAAAACCCAATTTACATAATTATGATAAAATAATAAACAATCAATATTAAAATTTCTCACAAACTTCTAATCTAAATCTTTTGACATTAAATCAATAAAAGAACGTACTAAATAAATTAATATTTATCGACTAATCACTCGCCTGACTTAATAATACATCTACCAACTATTTTATCATTATCTAATTTATACTAAGATTGCATGAATGAATTTTAAATTAGAACATACTAAGACACTAATATCAATAATAAAATTAAATGTTATAATTGCGAATCTTAAATTAGTCATATATTTAATTAACTAACAAGTAATTAATTTAACTTAAAACTAAACTAACTAAATCCAAAAGAAAAATAAAATAACATACTAAAACTTTAATATAAACTAAGTAACTAGAACTTTAACTAACCTTTTAACTAATCTAATCTACAATTAATATATTTAGTTAACAAGAAAAAGAACTAAAACTATACTAAGCTAACTAAAAACAAACTTATAACTAAATAATTAGCAATAAACAAAACAAAATAATTAACATAAACCTAAACTAAAATAATAACTTAAAACTTACTAATACTAACATTAATCCTACTCTACCCTTCTCCCCCTACACCCCCTACCCTACATCCTTGGCCAATGCTTCCCAAGTGCTACACTTGGGACAACATGCTGCCCAAGTGGAGGAAAAAGGATGCAGACCTCTATTCATTGCTGAGCATACTTTAATTAAAACAAAACTTAAAGCTTTCCCTTCCAAGTTTGAGCACGCACTTTGAGAAGGAAAATGGGGATGTGACATGGGGACAGGGTGATGTCACCCCACCATGTACATTGTTGACTTTGCACAAACCTTGTTTTTTTTTTAAACCTTTTTAAAAGCATCTCCCAAACTGATGTGCAAGGGGAGATGGTTAAGAATTAAAGACATAAAGTTTTCTAGGTAAGAAGGATGTTAAAAAATGTATGATAGATATTTTTTTTTTGAAATTTCTTTTGTTATTTAAACATATATATTTATGTTTTCTTTCTATTTGGTTTTATTTCTAATTTTAAATATATGAATATTCTTAAGAATATTCTCTGTTGCAAGAAGACATTTAAATTCTAAGCCCATACAAAATACAAAGGGCTTTTGCTCTTGGGCAAACAATTTTTTTGAAGCTTTATTTTTCTAAGTATGGATTTTAAAGCAATGTATTTTTTTTTTTAGGTATATTTTATTTGATAGATTTAAAACATAGGTTTAAACATGCTGACACAATAATACAAGATTAATTGATTTCTCAACCAACTTGAATTGAACTATAAACCATAATTATTTTTCTTTCCTCAACATAATTTTTTTTTTTCATATTTATCATATAAGAAAAACTTAAATTTTTTGCTCAATCAAACTGAATCTACATCCATGATATAATTTTCATTTCCAACATAGAAGTAAACTTGAAATTTTCCTAATTAAATCAACACCATTTCCATCCCATTTTGATGTGCATCCATCCAATTTAAAATTACGATTAAAACACACGACAAGCAATTATACTTAAACACCAATTTTATTGGCAAACCTGATTCAAGGGCTTTGCTGGGAAAGAACCAGGAAGAAAACCCGGCTTCATCGCCATAACAACAAAGTTTTGTGATACAAAATACATAGGATTTCAATCCTAAATTACAACACTTAAATTAAATTTCCATCATGACCCTCATTGAGGGTTCCATATCAAATTCTGCAACACATTTCTACAAACTATGGAGGGAACACAATTTTGATCAGGTGACAACAAGCATGACCAAGAACAATTCAACCATGTATATTAACACAAGGTTATCACTATATGACTCACAATGAATCAACACTAGGGAAAGGTGGATTCTTCCAACCAGGAGAAGTTAAGCACAACACCAAATAGATGCCCAATCAGGGCTCTAAACCAAGAACTTTTGTTCTTCCATTTCAACATACCATAATCATACAAGGTTTGTGCTGACAGGTTGGGGCCCATAACACCCTACTCTTTCTCCCTCTTCTCATCCTGAGAAGAGACTCTACACTGGTTGCAGTCCAACTAAACAGACCTTTCCCAAAATTGGTCACTTCTACCCTATCCAAGGGTGAGCAATACCAAAACACCCATGCAAGAAAATCTCAAAATTTCAAACATTAACATGAAGAGAAAACATCCAAAATAACATGGTTTTCAAATCTTCGCAACATACCCACAAACATACAAACATTCAAACAACAACAAGGTAGCATAAGCATGAAACAAGAATGAAATCTGAACAAGGGAGATGACAATTCCTACCTGCACAAAGAGGTAATGAAAAATGAACAAGTTTGAGTAGAGTTTCCCCTTCCTTGCTTCAATTTTCAAAACTCCTCTCTGAATGTAGAGATTGGGTAACCCCCTCAACTAGACCAAGAAGGGCCTCTAAATAAGCCTCAAACTCAACCACCCAAAAGGACCAATAACTTCTCCAACCCACTTACAATTCTAGAAAATCCTAACTCAACCCATACTATGGTTAAACGCTAAGTGGAGGTGAGGTAAGGTAACTCATGGTAACCATTTGCAATTTTCGCACAAAGGTCAAATGAGACTTTTTGAGTGATCTCCAAAGTCAACGAAAGGGGCTTAGGGGTTGGAAAAGACCCCCAACCCATACCCATACCTCTTGGGTATAATTATTCCATGTTTTAAAGCCTTAGGAAAAGGTTTAGAGCCAAACAAAAGCTAGGAAATAATTAGGACCAACTAACAACTCTAACAATGCAGATTAAGCACTAATCCAGATTAGGGTGACTAAACTCAATTAAGAATCAAATTAGAAAAATCACACTAACTTAATCCAACTTAGGTCCAAAGGGTACACAGCTAACCCTAACTAGCACGCTAAAGGGCACAAACAAGTCACAAGTGTCACAGGACACTAAAAGAACATAGTTACTAACATTAACATTTACTGATCATAGGAAAATACATACATACATCTCACAATTAAAAATACTTGAATTATGAACAACAAGGTTTCCAAAATTAACACATAGAGATCAGTTTTGTTCCTCTATTGGTTTCCTTAGCTAAAAATATCTGCACACTCATTGCACACATCAGTAGTCCCAACAATCACATGTACATATATACGTATCAGAAATTCACCTAAATTGAAACATACATCAATCAGGGTTTCTTGCATCCTACTTATATCCTTCATCATAAAGATTCCAAAATCAGTGTGTTAATCCTACATTTTACTTAATATACAACATACATATACATAAAACCTTAAATGATGAACTCGAATATTTGAAAATAACATCACACAGCATGACATAATATAATATGTTATAAGCATCAGATAATGTCTCGACATCTCGAATCGTGAGTATCAAAAAGATAAAGTAACAACTAAGGCTACGAAGGGTCAGGGTGAGGCCTCACAATGAAGCCTCCATCCAAAACCAAATAAAGGAGCAAATGATGCAAGAATTCCATAACATTACCCCTGAGGAGGGAAGGCAAATGGTAAAAACTTCTAACATACTATTGTTTCCTAATTGGGATATTGTAGATGCATTGATTTTCAACTCTGTTTCTAATAGACTAGAGTTACAAGACCCAAATAAAAAAGAATTTACAGGGACTACTTTTAGTGATGATCAAGCTGCTCTTGTTATGTGGTCATTAAGAAGAGGATCTAGGATTCTATCAGCACAACTTGATGGTTCAGGACTGATAGGGAATATTATTGTGAGGAGAGTTGTTGATACCTCACACGTACAGGCAGCCCACATGAATGTGGATTATTCTCAGTTTTCCTTGGGTACTGCTAAAAGGGAGGAAAAGGAAATGTTTGAATTACAAAGTAAATATGAGGTAGTTGTGGATGCCTACAATAAAGAGGTAAAAAGGAGAGTTGAGCTTGAGAACAAGCTACTAGGAAAATCCACCATGCCTAAAATAACATACCCTTGCCCCCCTATTGAACCTTTCAAATCTACCCCCCTCATTGAAATACTAGACACACCCCAAGGGCCACAGTATTACACTGCTGAGGATTTTGAAGAAGAAAAGAGTAAACTGTGGGCCTTACATGTAGAGCTGGAATCTAAATATGAAGATAAACTAAGAACAACTCTTACATATCTAGGAGACAAGGTTGAGTGGCCACTAATCCATGATCAATTGGCCAGGGTGATTAACATCTGGGAGGAGTTAAAAGAAGATGATGAGGCTCTAAAGCCTATTATGAACAAATGGGTGAGAAGGGAGAAAGAAATAACTTTATTGTGTTTATCTATTATAAATAATTCTCATGATCAGATTGATAAAACCTTTGACATTGTTTCTGATCTTGCTGATTTTGATAGCAAAAGGATACATTTATAGAAGATAATAATAGGCTACTTAGACAAATATAAGAGCCAAAAATTCAATTTATTTCCTCATGCCCTAGATAAGAAAAATATTTTGAAAAGAAAAGAGGAATGGGCGAAGGAACTTGATGATTTATTCTGTTTAAGAATGAATCAAGTCATAAATGAAACAGGGCATGCACGGTGGGCCACCACAACATAAGAAATGGTGAAAGCCAAAATATTCTTTGATTCTTTCAAATAGGAATTTGTTGATATTGATAATGGGGCTGATTATATAATAAAGAAACAGAAGGATATTTTGCAATTCAATTGGCCAAATGACACATTATTTGACAGGTGGGTGGTAGAAATGCCTTCTAGTGAACAGTTTGATGTAGATGAAACTGATAGTGATGAGGTGTAGGGTGAGGAAGTCCAAATCATTGATACCATCACCACTCAAACCCAATCAGAAGAAGAAGAAAAGAAAAACATCTCACTTTCAGTTGCAGAACTGGGACCACAAGATGCCAATACAATTAAAGAAAAGGAAAAGGTAGAAGTTGTCCTTACCATGCAGAATGAAGGTGGTGGAAGCCTACAGGTGGAGGTTAATGTGCCCTCGTTAGAACAAGCTTCATCATTGGATAATTTAGCAATTACATATGAAGATGAATCAGATCAATAGCCAACTCAGCAACATCAGAACATGTAACAGAAGCTAACCCACCAAAAGGAATGATTTGATTTCGATATCTTTTGTTACCTATAGTTTTGTCATTTTGTGATAGGTGTATGTAGATATTCCTTTTACAAGAAACCTATCAGTTTCTCTTAGCCTAAAGCTTGTTGCATTTCACACTATATAAGTGAAATTCTAGGGCAAGAGAAAAGGTCCAAATTCTATTTGCTAAGTGATACACTTAGTCTATTTTTGGTCCACCATTTTTGAGCAAAAACTCATGATGTATTTTCTCTGTCAGATCTTGAGAATACATGAATATAGAATTATCTGTGTTTCTTTCTTAAGGTCATTTTGAGCCTATTGTAAATTGTATACAATTTTCAAGGAAAATGAATACAAATTATGAACTGTCCCCATATCAGTTCTTTCTTAACTTTATCTCCTTTTGATTACTTGGTTATCTTGATGTTGTATAAGTAAAGGCTTGTGCAATTGAATGCAGTTCAATTAGGTTGTATATCTGTTTATCATGGCTGTTAATTCAATGGATTAAGTAAAAGCGTTGATGAATTTGATAAGGTTGCTGTAGTAGTGGAAAGGATTTTGAATGACGATTTCTGATAAGAATTGCTAATAAAATTTGTTGTAAGGCAACAAATTAGATCCAAAGATTTTTAGTAGACTCTAAACCCCAATGGATTAGGCACTGATCAAATTTAACCCAGCTGAAAGAGAAATGTGTCACACATGATTGTCAAAATGCAAAAATATAACCAATTTTACTTTTATTTCCTATAGATCTTCAAAGTTGGCCTCTACTTGTTTGCATGGAATGTTTTAGCTTTAGTTAGCCATTACTGCTGAGAACATCTACAGACCTATAGAATATTTTTGGCCATATCTGTTATATGAGATCTGTTTATTAAAGTATCAAGAATTGTACATGTATTGGAGAATTTGAGATGAGAATCAAAATGAAACTAAGATAATTCTCATATAGTTTTCCTAGTCTTGTATCATCCCTGGGTATACCCACCTTGGTTTTGCAGAGCCAAAAGAGTAGAAAACCACCCTTGGTTTTGTGGAAGTTTGGCCCAAATGGTGTGCACATACAATTGATAATAAGAATTGGCTAGTCTTTAGACTATGTGAGTATTGTCATCTTGGTATTAAGCATTTTGTTGCTTGGTAGTTTCAAAACACCAACAAGTTTGTTATTCATCCAAATGGAAACCCTTGTAGGAAGACCTAATTGCAATGCAACAATTAAATGTAATGTTGAAATATAGGAGAGAGATTATGTTGGTTGAACTAGAAGATAAATCATCTTCTAACAAAATGACAGAGACTTTCGATGAAGGATCCAAAGTACATCAATTCAATTATAGTCTAGTAAATTTAGGTGCCATCTTCATCAAAAAATTTCCATGATAGTCTATTAGTTTGAGGAGTCATCTCCATCACAATTTTTCCATGGCATACTTGTAGTTAGAGGTGCAATGAAGACCTTTTATCACTACATGAGCTAGTAGTAGATGGTGATTATTCATTATCATCATCATCATCTAACATAGAATCACATGAGTATCATGTTTTATAGCCCACATGGCCTAGGTATTGAGGGTACAACTCCAACCACTAAACACACCAGATTTCAAATTATTATCTTTATGTGTTGATGTTTAAGTTGAATGTTCTAGAGTTGAAGAGAGAAACACACTCAATTTTTTTTTTCTTTTTGTTCTTTTTGTGAATATGAAACTGTTGTCTAAATGATACAATATAATTATGTATTATTAAAACAAAAATACAAGAAAAATATGATACCAACATAACTATATTTATAAAAAAAAAAATTCATTATTATTTCTTCTAAGCTTTTACAACTACAGCTTCTACATATACATTTCCTTTGTTTTCTTTCATTACTATAACAAAAAGTATGATAGTTGTTACAATAGACCAACATTCCAAATGATAAATCTGCATCTACACACTTTCAATAAAATGAAACAACAAGTACACTACATTCTTTTTGCAACTAGACTCTTTTTAACACTTATCATCAAAACATCACTGAGAAAAAACACTTGAGCAGAGACTCTCCCATTTATATTACACAACAATGGCTAAACTTTGGCATAAAAAATAATAATGATAGTAATAGTATTCACTTCCATCTTCAATATTATCATAAAAACCTACAACAAAAATACACATGTACCTATGGAAATATGCTCAAAGAGAAATCCCTCTCCTTGACCACCGGAGATGCAGGTGTGATTGGAGGTCGTGAATGGAATAGCTTTTGAAGTCGAGCACATCAGGAAGAATGAAAGAAAGACAATATCAAGAGTTTCGAACTACTATTCTACCCCCCCTATATTGATGCAAATACAGGGGCCCCTTTCATATTATTCCCAAGGCTAGCAGGCGTCATTAATCAAGTGGGTGGAGAAAACCTAAAACAAAACTGAGCTTAGAGAAAACCATGTGAAAATGCTCCAAAAATGTCAAATGAAATCGAGCACGAAAAACATAATTGGGCAAATTTTTTTTGAACTTTGTGGATGTATAAGCCTTATGTTGGTCAAAATTTTGACCAACACGGGTCATATATGTAAAAAAATGAAATTTTTGCCTTTACATTTTGACCACCCTAAATTTATTTAGTTGATGGTTGAAATTTTTGGTCAAAAAATGATGTTAAATGTAGTAGTGCATGATCTTCTTCTTTACATGCCTGCTCCACTTCCAAATGGCTCCCCACCTCCATCTACAAGTTGCGAGCTACAATTTGTTCAGTCGATTGCTTGATTTGGAAACTTAACTATCCTTGCTTTCCACCAGCGACTTCTTTCATACTTTGTTGCCATTCTTTTTATGAGATTGGATGCCTCTGCCCATTTAGAAGTGTGGGTTTGTTCATTGCTTGGGCCTTCTAACTCTCTTGCCAATTCTGCATGTTTTAGGCATGTTTTTGGCATGGAGACCCTTATATTTATCAATAAAACATTTTCCTTCAATCTTGCATGGGTGATTTCAATTTTATAAACTTTGGCTGTATTAAACTCCCTTTGTCTTTTTATGCAGACTTGTTTGACATTGCCTTTTGCTTCATTGTTTGGTGTGGTCTATTCTTTCCAAGCCGTGGTTAGTCTTTTCATCAAATGGTCTACAACTGTCTATCTTGGCAACTTAAATTTTTCAGAGCATTCTACAATTGCAATATCTCTGGCTTTGTTCTCAAATGAATATTTTGATGCAGAAAAACTAACATATAGCCATCCCCACTTTCAAAATTATGGTTAACAAAACCCTCTATAATTGAGGTATTTGGCCTTTCTAGGACCGCGTGATATGAAGAACACTCAATTTTTAAAGATTGTTTAGAAGTACACAATGAGTTATCATGAGAAATTTTTTTGGTTGAGGACATGATACTTCACTGAAAATTTCAACATCTAACCCAGAAAGTTCATTACACACATCAAAGGAACTAAGAGATTGGCTAGGGCATTTTTCCTGTGACATTTGAGTTCTCACATTCTATAGATTGTTGAGATAATTGATCTTCCATAGACATGTCAATAACACCTTCCTTCAACTTTGTATCAATTTTTGTTCTCTATTAACCTTTTAATATTCACCAGAATTGATTTCGAGCATTAATTGATCATTAAAATCTCATTTTATCATTTTCTATCGACTGTCAACTTTGAGTTAGGAGGTTAGTTGACTGGCCTTAAAAACTGATCCAAACCTCTGACCAGGCTTTGAAATCTGACCCACTGATTCTTTGCTCCGAACTCTGGTACATGTCAAATCTCATCTTATAAAGAATTCCCAATCAAAAGATATTGACTGTCAATTTTGACCTCTTTGAATCACTTGTAGATAAACAAGTCAGAAAACACTAAACTAGGTTCAGAATCAGCTTCAAAAATGGGGTAAACTGACACTTGGAAGGACGACAACTGGGACATTGATTCTCTATCATGAGGACAGTGTGCTTATATGATTTTGGCTCATGAAGAATCATGGGATGCAAATGGCAATTAGTCAAAGTGGGCTACTTAGAATTTGGCAGACTGGACATGCTGACAGAAAGCATTTTTTACGAATGGACTGGAGCTGGAAAAGTGTGCAAATGGATTCATCATGACTTAAAAACTGACACACTTAAAAGTATTTTTGGAGTACAACATAGTGGTACAATCCATTCAACTTCACCTATCATGGATTAGGAGTTATAACACCACGAACAGGGGTACTGACAAATCTGCAAGTGCTGACACTAGTAAAACTTTAAAAATCTCGTTTGGAATTGTGTTTGAAAACATATCAAACAGATTCTTCAAAAGATGAAACCTGACACATAAAAATTCTCTAACGTGTAAAATGAAATGTAAAAAGAAATTCAAGATTTTGGTCAACTGGGTCAAAGTTATAGCACGTCAAACAAGGCCTCCAAGAATTAGGTGCAAAGTGCATTAATCATAAAAACAGTAACTGACCAATTTTGAGGGATTCAAAACCTAGTCAAACACACTCAAAATGACTCAAAATCTAAAACATAGGTTCTTGAGTATGCATACTAGAAAATCTCAAAATGGTAGGTCATGACACAATTCTGGATTAAAGATATTCAAATGCAAATAGGGCTTCTTGTCGTTGTTTGACACTTATGTGAAAATGCAGAAATGACATTGGCTCAAAATAGGACTTCGTCAAATAGCTCAAAATGATGTTTTAACTTCATGGAACTAGTGGACATGCTAGATGGAAGGTGTTAGAAACATTGAACACCTTTTAGGCCTCATACTGACAGTCGAATACATTTGCATTTATGGGGCTTTCAAAGGCTTGACTTGATTCAAAATTTTAAATGGACGCTCAAAATGAGAAAGCAATTTTGAGCTCCAACACAATGTTGGGTGTCTGCTCCTTTTGTCAAGGAATCTAAAATGTATCAGCTTCATATGAAGCTTAGATATATTAAGTCAAAAAAAATTATTGGAATCTTTTTTCAAGAACAACTTTGAGTAGAAATCACTAATGGAGAAAGAGCTAAAATAGGTTCAAGAATCTATTTTTGAAATTGATTTTGATCAATTGACTTATTTGAAAAAATAACTATATCAATGCAAAGAAGTATGTCTTCATAAAGAGATATATTTGAGAGAAAGGTCTACAGAACTCTGGTTAAAGGATAGAGATAAGACTAAATTTTTATTTCCATAATTCAGCCTATGTTAAGAAAGGTCAATAAGAAATCTTTTCTATCAAACATTATGTCTCTGCAAGCAATTAGTTGTCAAGGATGATATCCGAAAAGAAGGGACAAGATTTATTCAAAATTTTCTTTCTCCTCAACGTTTGCTAGACTTTGATTGTACATGGGAATAGGATATACTTTTATCACATATTCCTCATTTGATTCATGATGCCGATAATGAAAAACTTCTTTGGTGCTTTATCATTGATGAAATTAAGATTGTGGTGGTCTCTCTCTCTTTTGATAAGGCCTTTCTTTTTTTAGAAAGCTTTGGATTTTATTCTCTTTTATCTTTTCCTAGCCTTGGATGAGTCTTGAAAGAGTGGTGCAATGTCATCTCACTTTAATAACACCACATTTCACTTATTCCTATGTCTCAAAATGCTTCTACTTTTGCTGACTATTGTACTATTTCATTGTGAAATATCATATATAAAATCTTTTCCAAGGTCATTTATTTAAGGACTCAACATTTCATTCCTTTGATTGTTTCTAAATAGAAGGAGGTTTATTTTTGGAAGAGAAACTACGGATGGTGCATTAGTTTTTCATGAAGTATTAAATTCCACTAAAAAAAACTCCCTTCCCTGATGTGCCATTAACCTGACTATGATAAAAGCTTATAATAGGCTTCATAGGGATTTCTTGCACAAAGTTATGATAAAATTTGGTTTCATTAAGAAATGATGTCAATGGAATATGTCTTTTTTAGAGGGCGCAAGAGTTTTTGTAATTATCAATGGTTCAATTGGTGATCATTTCATGCAACAAAATACATTTGCCAAGTCATTAGAGAGATAGAATTAATAGTGGTCTACAAATATTTGTTTAATAGGTTGAGAATAGGGTTTACTCGGCCACTAGGACCTAACAGAGCAAACAGTTTCATCCCACGATGAAAGGTGAGAGAGATTTGGCAATTGGCAACTTTGTACTAGCCAACACTGTAAGTTTCAGCATCACTTGAGATGGCATTGTAAAATGAAAATGGAATGTGATCTCCAAAAAGAGAGAGAGGTTATTGTAAGTCTCTGCAACATGGTACTATAGGAACTAGAATTGCATCCATACCTCACACGAGCTCCGAGATATGCCCTGTCAAAGATTGTAGCCCAGTGGGATTTAGTGACCCTTGGGGACATTTTGGTTCGGCATGCCCAAGAATGTTTGAGCACTAAAGAGGACATGAAGAGGTTGAGGATAGGGTTTACCTGACCACCTAGAGCTAATGGAGCAGACAGTTTGATCCCATGATGAAAGGTGAGAGAGATTTGGTAGTTGGCAACTTTGTACTAGCCAACACTGCAAGTTTCAGCATCACCTGAGATGGCATTGTAAAATGAAAATGGAATGTGATCTCCAAAAAGTGAGAGAGGTCATTGTAGGTCTCTACAATATGGTCCTATGACACGGGCTCCGAGATATGCCCCATCAAAGATTGCAGCCCTATGGGATTCAGTGACCCTTGGGAACATTTCGGTTCGGCATGCCTAAGAATGTTCAAGCACTGAAGGGGACATGAAGAGGTTGAGGATAGGGTTTACCCAGCCACCCAGAGCTAATGGAGCAGACAGTTTGATCCCACGATGAAAGGTGAGAGAGATTTGGCAAGTGGCATCTTTGTACTAGCCAACACTGCAAGTTTTAGCATCACCCGAGATGGCATTGTAAAATGAAAACAAGATGTAATCTCCAAAAATTGAGAGAGGTTATTATAGGTCTCTACAACATGATCATGTAGGAACTAGAATTGTATCCATACCTCACACGAGCTCTGAGATATGCCCTATCAAAGATTGCAGCCCTGTGACATTTAGTGACCCTTAGGGACATTCTGGTTCGATGTGCCTGAGAATTTTTGAGCACTGAAGTGGATAGGAGGAGGTTGAGGATAGGGTTTATCTAGCCAGATGAAGGTAACAGAGTAGACAGTTCAATCCCACAATGAAAGGTGAGAGAGATTTGGCAGTTGGCAACTTTGTACTAGCTAATACTGCAAGTTTCAGTATCACCCAAGATGGCGTTGTAAAATGAAAACAAAATGTGATCTCCAAAAAGAGAGAGAGGTTATTGTAGGTCTTTGCAACATGGTCCTATAGGAACTAGAATCACATCCATACCTCACACGAGCTCCAAGATATGCCCCATCAAAGATTGCAGGCCTATGGGATTTACTGACCCTCGAGGACATTCCGGTTTGACATGCCTAAGAATGTTCAAGCACTGAAGGGGACATGAAGAGGCTAAGGATAGGGTTTACCCAGCCACCTAGAGCTAACAAAGTAGACAGTTTGATCCCACGATGAAAGGTGAGAGAGATTTGGCAAGTGGCATCTTTGTACTAGCCAACACTGCAAGTTTTAGCATCACCCGAGATGGCATTGTAAAATGAAAAAAAAATGTGATCTCCAAAAATTGAGAGAGGTTATTGTAGGTCTCTACAACATGGTCCTGTAGGAACTAGAATTGCATCCATACCTCACACGAGCTCTGAGATATTCCCTATAAAAGATTGCATCCCTGTGGCATTTAGTGACCCTTAGGGACATTCTAGTTCGGTGTGCTCGAGAATGTTTGAGAACTGAAGTGGATAGGAGGAGGTTGAGAATAGGGTTTATCCAGCCACCTGAAGGTAACAGAGTAGACAATTTGATCCCACGACAAAAGGTGAGAGAGATTTGGTAGTTGGCAACTTTGTACTAGCTAACACTGCAAGTTTTAGGATCACCCAAGATGGTGTTGTAAAATGAAAACAAAATGTGATCTCCAAAAAAAGAGAGAGATTATTGTAGGTCTCTACAACATGGTCTTGTAGGAACTAGAATCACATCCATAGCTCACATGAGCTTCAAGATATGTCCCGTCAAAGATCACAGCCTTGTGGGATTTAGTGACCCTTGGGGACATTTTGGTTCGACGTGCCCAAGAATGTTTGAGCACTGAAGGGGACATGATGAGGTTGAGGATAGGGTTTACCTAGCCACCTAGAGCTAATAGAGTAGACAATTTGATCTCACGATGAAAGGTGAGAGAGATTTGGCAGTTGGCATCTTTGTACTAGCCAACACTACAAGTTTCAACATCACCTGAGATGGCATTGTAAAATGAAAACGAAATGTGATCTCCAAAAAGTGAGAGAGGTTATTGTAGGTCTCTACAAAATGGTCCTGTAGGAACTAGAATCACATCCATACCTCATGTGAGCTCTGAGATATGCCCCATCAAAGATCACAACCCTTTGGCATTTAGTGACCCTTAGGGACATTCTGGTTTGGTGTGCTTGAGAATGTTCAAGCACTGAAGTGGATAGGAGGAGGTTGAGGATAGGGTTTGCCCAGGTACTTGGAGCTAATAGAGCAGACAGTTTGATCCCACGACGAAAGATGAGAGAGATTTTGCAGTTGGCAACTTTGTACTAGCCAACACTGCATGTTTCAGCATCACCCGAGATAGCGTTGTAAAATGAAAATGGAATGTGATATCCAAAAAGTGAGAGAAGTTATTGTAGGTCTCTACAACATGGTCTTGTAGGAACTAGAATCACATCCATACCTCGTACGAGCTCTGAGATATGCCTTGTCAGAGACCACAACCCTCTGGCATTTAGTGACCCTTGGGGACATTCCGGTTTGGCGTGCTCGAGAATGTTCGAACGCTGAAGTAGAAAGGACGAGTTTGAGGATAGGGTTTACCCAGCCACCCAAAGCTAATGAAGCAAATAGTTTGATCCCACGACCTTTTTTCCACTAAGTTGCAAATTTGAGCAACTTTTACAACTTTCAACAATGCAAATTTGCACAAAAAGCGCAATTTTTACATTTTTGACTTGATTCCAATTCTATGACTTAGAAAAGGTTCAGCAATAGTAAAACCTCAAAGGAATATAGGAATATAGATAGTTTTATGGTTATTTCCTAAAAGTTTCTAAATTGTTGCAAAAGTTGCGAATGCAACTTTGCAATTTTTGCATTGACAACATTTGGGTGAATTATGCATTTTGGCGTGGAGGGTATGGAAACTGAAAGGTGTTGATGGGAACATGCTAGATAGGGTAGAAAAAACCTATTAAAGCTTAAAAACATCTTAGTGTTGACTATTTTTAGGATTTTCCCATCAAAACCTAGAAGGGTCACTTGGCACATTGTTACAAATTTGCTCATTTTGGGTTGTTACTTGGGTCCATCACCCTATCCTCTACATCAGGATTGATCCTAGGTTAGGGTGGATAGAAAAGACCTATACAGGTATTAAATAATCTAATAAGGCTATTGAAGCCTCTAAAAGATAAAAAAGGCACTAAATGTGCAATATTTTGTAAAATTGGCAACATTGGCAATATAAGCCGAAATGGGCTTAATCAAGTCATGTAAAGGCTCCAAAGGGAGGTTTCATTTGGTTTTGAGAGTCTAAATGAGTTTAAAACCTCAATCCCACATGTGGGGGACAAGTTTGGGTAGTCAAAATTGATTGCTCCAAAGGTGGATTTAGTGTTTTCTCTAAACAAGAGTTTCATTTTACATTGAAAGTCATCTAATATAACCAAAGTGAAGGTGTTTGAACCATTTTGGGATTCTAGAGATGTCGCAAAGAAAGATTTCTAGAAATCCCTAGGGTAAAGTGGCTAGAAAGGAGGGTTTTGTAAAAACCATTGTAAAGTTGATCATGAGACCAAAAAAATAAAATAATCTTTGCATTTGAGTCATCTCTTAAGACTGTTTTGGGTCATCGGAGTTCCAAAGGTCAAGGGATTGTGAATTTCTTTGTAAATGGCCTTAAACTAGGCCTAGTTGGCAGACTGAAATAGCCAATTTTGAGTCTTTATAATAGTTGGTATGTACTAGGTGCATGGTGCATGGTAATCTAGCCTTCTGGTGTTGTTAGTTTTGATTGTTCTAGAAAACCAGTTTTAGTTTGGTATTGGATATAGTTTGGAGTTGGAGGACAAATGATGGGGAGGATCTTGAACAAGGTTCTAGCCTCAACTACTAGAACTCACTCTAAGCTTTCTCCTAGCCTCTTAGGTTATTTCTCCTATACCATATTCCAAGGGAATCTTCTCTCTATTCCCTTATTACACTAATCTTCACCAATCAACTCAAAACTCTATTTCACCATGGGGTATCCCTAGTGCTCTCATTGCACCGTTCTTCACAACTAGCTTCGAAGAGTGCATTCTTTGCTATATTGAATTCCAAGGCTTGTATTAGGTCTCATTCAATAGTTTTTAGGATCACTAAATGGAGACGAGTATTGGATTTCCAATCGATTTGCAAATTGCATAGTTAAGAGGGCTACTAGGACTAATAACAAATTAGGCCTCCAAAATTGATTTTTGTCTTATATCTCATCAAAACCTTAAGAAAAACTCAAAAAAAATTATGATTTGCGTACCCTTTTGGCTCCCCTTGAAGATTTTTTAGGTCTACAACACCTAGGTCATCTGTACAAGGGATTCTCGAAAATATGCCTATTTACAAGGGTTTCTTGTTTGTATGAATAGGAATATAGAGGGCTTTTCCTTCCACCACTCAAATGGACTCTAAATTACTAATCTTCTAGAAGTAATTTCCTTCACTCACCACTCTTGCCTTCCATGAATTTGTATTGCAACCAACTGATAGGGAGAGAAGGCATGAATCAATCACTGATTCATGTTTCCAATCTACCTCTGAGACTTAGGGTGTCCTCCAAGATCACCACATGGATTTATAGGATATTTTTCAAGCAATGATCCCCCAATCCTAAACCCTTCTCCACTATCTTGAGAAGTTTTCACTTCTTGCTATGTGTCAGGCTGCCATTCTCAATGAAGATCATTCTAACCTTCCATCAAACTAGGTCTTCTTCACCAATCTTATCAACCACTTGTAGTATCATGGAAGGAGTCTCACACCCTTGCAATGTACTCCTTTATTATGTCAAAATAGGTTGATGAATCCTTCTTCTTTATCAATTTCACCAAATTGCTGCAAAATAGAGCTACAAGGAATCAAAGGACAACTTGTTGTCCTATCTTGTTTGTTGGCCAAATGGATTGGTGGAGCACTATCCTTTCACCCAAAGAATCTCCTTTCACTCCTCTTCCAACCTCTTTCAGCAACCTGCAACGAAATCCACAATCTTGCAATGTAAAATGCTTATTTATGCAACTCTTCCCTAACTGGGCTTTCTTTGGCTTGCCTAGGGCAAGAGATTAAAAATTCTTGCCAGGATTTTGAAGGGCCCTACTTTTTCTTGTATATAGTACATTGATTGTACTCAATATCCCTAAAAGGACGTACAATTCCTACAGTGGGTTAGTGAGTTATCTCATTTTCTTTACAATGTGCTATAAACTGGACAACAAACTACCTAAAAACAAAAAAAAATTATAACTACCAAACAGAATGCTTTCAAGCCAAACTTCCTAAATAAAAACAATGAATAAAAACCTCAAAACTGAAAAAAACTAGTCTTTTTGCTCTCAAAATGCATGTTACAACACTTATTTTTTCCAAAATGACAACTTCTTCCTCACTTATTTTTTTCAAAATGACAACTTCTTCCTCACTTCTTGCCTCTTTATGTTTTAAAGAAAAAAACTCCAATTTCTAGCAAAGGACAGCATTTTTTTCAAAAATTGCAAAATTGCAATAGAGCAACTTTTGCAATTTTTCTTGCTTACATGCCTTTTTACACTTCCAACTTGTCAAATAGGTCACCCCTTAGCAATTTCATGCTAGAGACCCTTTCCTAAGGTAGTTACTCATCACTTAAGCTACCCATTACCCCATGGTAAGGTATACCTTGCCTTTTAGGCCATTTGCACTCTACCTAGGACATTTTGACTTCCCACACCCCAACTACCACACTTAGGTCCAATGACCCTTATTATTATTTACAAGAGCTCTCTTGGAGCACAAGACAAAAAAAAGAAAAGGTGAGGGACCTATGTTTCAAGGTTCCCCTGAACCACCAACACACCATTCTATGCTCCTTTCAAACACTTATTTGTTGATTTCATTGCCTAGCCGGGTATGCAAACTCGCCTAGGGCCTCTTGGAAAAAAAAAAACCTCTGGAAAATAAGATCAAAATAGATATTTACATTTTTTATAAATTCTATTACTTGATTCCAAAAGTCCATCATGGCTTCACCATTGGAATTCAAGTTATAGAGGTTTCTTTGCTGATTGCTTTGTACAAACCAATGAACTAGCAACTTTAAAAAGATTTTTCAAACTAGTAAAGAAAATGATAAAAAAAAACTCCTAATATTTACCAAAGCATATAAATTCCACACACTATCAAACCACATGAAAACAACAACCCTATCAATCCATTAAAGGTGTTGATGAAGGGTGAAATCAGAAAATTGCCATCAAAATGCTTAGTTTGCTCTTCATTCCAATGCCAAAATTCATACAAAAGCATGTGTCAACCCTCAAAATAACTTGGATTGGTCTTGAATACCTCTTAAACATGTGAATCAAAAAATCTCATAGGTTTCCAATTGATTCTTGAAGCCCTTATAAAGTTTTAGCACTTTTTGTTAATGTTGTGAAGCAACTTTGCAAACTTGTAAAGTTGCCAAGTGCAACTTTTGCACTATTGTGCATTTAATGGCTCCATGACCTCAAACATGGTTAAATGAACCTATTTCCATGTAATTAAATATTTTAACATTTTTTCCATCTTTCCCATCCTCCTAGGGTCTTGGTCAATGTTTGACCATTTTAGGCTCTAACAAGGAATTTAAGCAATTTTGCCAACATAGAAGCAACTTGGGAACTGAAACACAACAAAAACCTATTTAAAAACAAAACTCATAGACTTGGGGCTTTATAACATAGCCCTTATTCATGTGGTCTGACCAAGACCACTACAAGCCAAAAATGATTTAGGAAACTTGGCATATTTCCTAGGTGCTCCTGCACCAACAAAGTTCAAAGACAATGGGTAGAAGTCAATAGTAGGAAGAAGAAGTTCTCGACTACTAACCCCTTTTTTAACATGGTTACTAAGAGAAAGTACAAAACTAATGTGGAAGGTAAGAATTATTGTTTGGGTAGGAAGAATAATAAAGAAATAAGAGAATTGGCAACTAAAGTTGATATAGTAAATGGGAGATAGTTCACCATCTAGGAGAGTTGTAACAAAAGTTATAAAGGAATATCATATCATAGAATATTAGATGATTGAATGCTCCTCATAAGAAGGATATTTATTGGATTGTGGTTTGGTAGCATAAATAGGATGTGATTTTGGTGCAAGAAACTAAGATGACTAGAGATAAAGGGGAAATGCTTTCTTTCTTCAAAATGGAAATTGTTGGTTTTTAGGTGATATTTTCCTTTATAATATGTCATGTATGTTCAAGGAAAGGTGAAGTAACCTTTGTTTGAATTTGGAAGTGGATGGAGAAGGCACTTTGAGAAAGCCCTAGTTTTGAGGGCATAAGATTGAGGGTTTGGTAGTTAGCTTATTGAATGCCCATGGCTAGGTAGATGGGTGTGAAAATATGTTTTTTTAGATCATGATAGAATATTACCATAGCATGTATATGGCCTTGGGTTAGAAATATTGAGAGTTTCTTTGTAAGTGAAGGGTAATTAGGCATATTTTGTTGAATCCATAGTGTTGGATCAAATAGTTGGTCCAATGGAACTACAAATGAGATTGTTATATGTTGTCATACTCCAATAGTAGTATTTGTAACTATAATTTACTTGTATGGGGTTTGGTAGAAATTGGTGAAAATAAGGAATTACCTGATTCATAGTGATACTAAGATCAAGCCTAGATAATGTCCAAGTAAGGGCTTTTGAATAAACCTATTAAAGATATGCATTTAGACTATTGGAACAAACTAATTGAGATATTTGAAGACCTTAGAAAGAGTTGGGAAAAGCCAATAAATTTGGTAACCCAATTTGAACATTTGGAGGGACCCTTGTGGAGAAGGGTAGGTATTTAGTTTAATGGTTTGAATATATTCTTGAAACAAGTCATTTGCTGAATGTTTATTACTTCTTGGGGATCTAGTTTGACTCCTCAAATCATTGGTATCAAATCTAGTAGATCTATTGAGGGGTACAAAATTAGTTACTTGTGTTGTAGATTATTATATTGAGAAGATGCCTCCAAAAATTATATATAGAAGGAGATACAAGAGCTGATATAAGCTACTAAAATAATGGATAGAGAGTTGAGGAAAAAAAGAGACTAAGATGAAATAAGGTAAAGAGTACATCAGCAATGATCGATCACATTCTACGGTGTTCATACATGGTTTTTTTCAACTATTTTATGGAGATTTGGCTAACAGGGGCATATCATATTGTCAACACATTATTTGGTCAGACAATTGTGCATCTCAATTCAAGAATGCATGGATGTTCTATTGGTTGAGCAAGATGATAGGTTGTGTAGAATTCAATATATGTGAAATATCATAGAGGCTGGTCATGGTAAGGGAGAGCATGATGGTGCAGGCACATGCATTAAAAGAGCCTTGGCTCATGAAGAACTAAAGTACAAAGATGGAGCAATATTGATAGAAGCAAAATCCATCGTCCAATGGTGTAAGGCTACAATGGGTCCAGGTAAGGAAGGTGAGTCTACTGTTCATACATTTTTTTGGTTGATAGATAATACTAACATTGCACTATATTAGGATTGTTGCACACTAACAGGATCTACTGAGTTACACTCTTTTAGAAGCTCTAATGCAAGTTCATGGAGTATCCACACACAAAAAATGGCATGCTATTGTCCATCATGTGTAGAGGAAAATTGGGATGACTGTGAGTCAACTGAATGGGTGGACAAATGGGATATACGAGTGTTGGACCCAATTGACACCTATCATCCCCCACAAGCACTGGAAATGGTAGAGATGGTTATGTCTATTGACATTGACTGCTTGTCATATCTAGAGCAACTTGGTAATATATATATATATATATATATATCTTTTTAATTTTGATATGTAACTTTATAACTTTTATGCAAGTATTTTCTAAATTAATGAGCGCATTTTGTACATTTGTCACTACAGGCGATGTTTTCGCTATTATTGCACTAGAAGACAATGAAGAAGGGACAGATTATTATTTTTGTCATTGTGTTGAAGCCAAACAAAAATTGGATCACTCGGTTATAGATGGTGAAGGTTTATAGTACCATGTCAGTGTGGTGGTTGTAACAGGCACATGGCTTAGACGATATCCTATGAAGAATCCTAACTTGTGGTTATTCGAGGATTGGCAAATAGAGAGGAAGATTCTTCATTATTCAAACCTTTTTGTCGCATCAAATGTCCACTTGATAAAATATGGTAGAAAACCACATAATAAGATTCTTTGGAAAGTTCTTGAGTTAGACCATGAGGCAATACTTGAGACATTAAAATGTCGAGCAGATCCAGTTGGCTCATTAGATTGAATAGGGAGAGAGATAAAAAGTGATCAATTGGATCCAAATACAATGTTACAACCTCTTCCCCAAGACTATCACATGACTAAGGTGGATCGTATTGTTATGATGTGTAAGTGATGATATTTAGTGTTTATTTGTTTAGAATCTAGATACATTATTTGAATTTATATTAGATTCTTTAATACGACCCATTTTTTAATCTTATCTTAGATTTTTTACTATGCTAATTCTTCATTTTTAGGTCACCAAAGAAGAGGGCTAATAAAGTTGATGCACAAGTGATAAAGGGTGAGATGCCAAAATCATCTACAAAATGGTATTATCAATTCACATCCTCCAACTCTATAGCCTCCTCTTTGATAAGAAAAAAAGGTTCATTACCCTTGTCATTTCTTCCTTGTCCTATTACTATATTGTTGGTTTTTCTTTCCCTTCCTCTATTTGCATTTCCTCTACCACCTTCTCGTCTCTCTTTCTTCCTATTGACCATCTTATGCACTTATAGCCAATTAAAAACTATCTCTAAGCATCTTAGGAAAAATCAAGGTAATCTCATTTTGCAAATTTTATATGAGCCCATTAAGATACCTTGCAACATTTTCATCTTTATGCTCTAAATGCTCAACTTGTGAAATTCCTCTATGTAGGTCATCAAACCCATCTCCTTTTCTTTCAAGTTATTCCTTATCCTCTATTTTTGGATTATATTATTTGATGGAAGAGGCACATCCTTCACCATTTGGTCATGTTTGTTCCACCCTTACAAAAACTCTTTTCTATTAGACTACTCCACCATGTCAATGTTGTCCCTCTTAGCTATGTTTTGTATAGCTTTACCTTATTTTACTTCACTTATATCTCCATAATTATAATAGTTCTCTTGGGAATCTATCAACCCCAAAACCTCTTCACTATCTATCTTGCCATGATAGATATGGAAATAAATTATTGTCTTTCTTCTACCACATTGAAATATCTTCAACAACCTTATCATCCTTCTTTCTTCAAGATCTAAGTCCCCTCCATCCTCTCCATATTCTCAAGTTCTTAAGCATCACTTTCTTGTTCTTCATGCACATCACTCATAGGAAGCCTTTCCAAAGCTTCCAAGATTTCCAAGATGGTTGCATTTTACTTGCTTACTTGTAAAATGGTACTCCCTCAAAATCTTCCTATCATCCTCTGTACTTGTAGGTGAATGCATGAATGTTATGTGAAAAAATATGGAATCCTATTGAGATGTATAATACTTTGCTTGCACCTCATTTTGTGGTTGTAGTGTGTAGTTCTCTACAAAATCTACAACCGAAACAATGGTATCCAATGGAAATGTATCCTTGCACAAATTGAATTGCAAATGCAACCATCAAGGTCTATGGGTATGCCTTGCATACTCGTAAATAATCTTTTCATGAAAAATCTTCATGAACTCATACACTAGAATCTTTTCAATGACTAGATCACATCTTTTACCATGTTTCCCATCTTTTAGAGCATATGTCACTATCTTGAATTTTTTGTAATCTACTATTTCATTTCCAATTGCATGTGTACTATCCATATGTTGACAAGTTGATAAAAGTTGCAAAGGACCACAAAATAAGCACATACCATCCAAGCATGATGTCTTGTAAAATTTTTGGCTGTACCCTATTTCACATAAAATGTTGGATATGAATTCCCTTGAAGATCTTGGTGGCTCTTTTATGTCACAATCTTGCAAAACAAATTGAGAATGCAAAAACTACGCATATATGCCTAAAAACATCAAAATGGTTAGATAATTAGTTATGTATCCTACAACAACAAGTTGTGCATGTGTGATTTATCTTCACATAAAAAGGTTTACCCATCTCAAAAATTCTTTGACTTATTCGAATTTGAGGATACATACCAATAAATTTTGCAAAAAATTGTGTCTGAGTTGAGTCCAAAAAATGTTTCCCACGTGTCTCGTGATTTTGGCTACCAATCCTCCTTCTTACAACATCTCTTTGATTAGGAGAAACAAGTGTATTATTTTTCCAAAAATCTTCGATCAATGATTTCAAGGCTTCACTAATTTCTTTATCCTTTCATGGTAATCTACTGCTAAATGTTCATGACTCATTTTTTGTTGGATCTTCTGATCTCTCACGCCTTAGCATGGCTCTCCTTAGGGTACCTCTACCAATTTTTAATGTTTTTCTTGTCTTTCTCATGAGTCGAGCTTTCTTCATTTGGCTACTTACTATTTTTGATGTGAGTACTTGTCTTGTGATATTACTATCGTTGGTGTGTGATTTAGAACCCACTATTTCATAAGCACTCATTAGATTCTTTTCAATATTTCTTTTATTTGAATCATCCATCTTTCTTAGCCCAAGAATCTTCATGATAGGCCTAAATTTCAAATTTCTCATCATTTCAACAAATAATTGGCATTGACCTGTAATATTTAATTCTTCAAAAAATAATCTCCACATATTATTAACTTTTCTTTCACAAGTACGCTTGCTAATCTTGTCAGGCGTTGATTTCAAAATGTTAGTATCAATATCAATCAAATATTTTGGTCTTCTAAAATGAATTTTAGAAGGTGTTCTAATCTCTTCAATTCTCTCAACATTTTGAACATCAATATAAGGTTGACTGTATCGCATACCTTGAACCGAAGATGATGTGCCTTGGCAATAAGATGTAAAAGATGGAATATCACCTACTTGATGTGTTGATGTTGTGCTTTCAACAGGACATGATGGAGTGTTTATATTGTTAGATCTACAAATTAGTGTCTCTTCTACATGAGAGGATGATATGCCTTCAACATTGGAAGATGGTACTCCAACATTGGAAGATGGTGTAGCGGATGATATGACTCCAACATTGGAGGATGGTGTAGCTTCACAATTCAATTGTCTTCTTGAGCATAACAATCTCATTCGTTCTCTTTGTCTTTCTAATTCTTCCTCTTTATTTCTTTGTACTAGTGGTTCTTGATCCTCTTTGAAAGTCAATTCTTCATTATTGCTTTGTAATTTTCTTTGGTCATGTAGTAATTTCATTTTATCTCTTTTAATTGCCAAATCTCTCTCCCTATCTTCATTTGTTTTAATCTTTGGTTTCTTCCTTGGCATGATGATGATTTCTACATGTCAAATTATTCAAACATCCAAATTACTTAAAATGTGTAAATTACAAATTATTCAATTACAAATAAAAATTATAATTATTTGAATGAATACACAATATATATTAAATGACTTGTCAAATTTCTAACCATTTTGAAATAACATTTTATTAAAACATACAATTTTCAGTGAATTCATTATATATTAAATAACATGTCAAATTATAAACAAATTTGTATCTATATATTGACAAACAATATTGAAAATGGATTGTACTAACCTTTTCTATACAAGTAATATTCAAGAAGTCTTCAAATCACATATCCAATGATTGAATTTGGTGTTTGCTAACTTCCAAAAGTGTTGAAATAGTGTTTTCTATGTTGAAACCCGTCATTTCTGTCGGAATAACAGAGTGCATAACATACCAAAAGTAAGAAATGGGCCCCAAGGTTGGTTTTTACCATTTTTAGGTGATTTGAGATAGTGCGTATGCACTATGTGAAATCACATCACTCCCCATCCTCCCTACTCCCCATCCTCCCTACTCTCTATCCTTCCTACTCTCTCTCACATCCCCTTCCTCTCTCTCTTCCTACTCTCTCTCCCCTCTCCCATCCTTTACTCTCTCTCCCTCTCCCTCTCCCACCACCTACTCTCTCTACCTCTCTCACCCTCTCTCCTCTCCCATCCCCGACTCTTTAGATCTCTCACACACACTCTTATCCCCCCTATCTCTCTCCCTCTCCCTCTCCTACCACCTAATCTCTCTCTCCTCTTCCATCCCCTACTTTGTCTCTCTTACACACATTCCCATTCCCCCTCTCCCTCTCCCTCTCTTACTGCCTACTATCTCTCTCTCCCTCTCTACTCTCTCTCTCCCATCTTGTATGAGCTCTCTCTACCACCACCTACTCACTCTCACACTCTCTCCCATTCCCTACTTTGTGTCTCTTACACACACACTCCCATTCCCCCTCTCTCTCTTCTCTCCCATACTCTACTCTCTCACACTCACACTCTCTTCCATCCCCTACTCTGTCTCTCTCACACACACATACTCCCATCCCCCCTCTATCTCTCCCTCTCCTAGTGCCTACTTTCCCTCCCCCATCCCCTGCTCTCTCTCTCCTCTCCCATCCCCTACTCTCTCACACTCACACTCTCTTCCATCCCCTACTCTGTCTCTCTCACACACACACTCCCATCCCCCCTCTCTCTCTCCCTCTCCCACTGACTACTTTATCTCCCCCATCCCCTGCTCTCTCTCCTCTCCCATCCCCTACTCTCTCACACTCATTCTCTCTCCTATCCCCTACCATGTCTTTATCACAAACACACTCCCATCCCCCCTCTCTCTTTCCCTCTCCCACCACCTACTTTCTCTTCCCCATTTTCGTACTCTCTCTCTCTGTCACCCCTTATTCTCACACTCTCTCCCATCCCCTACTCTCTCTCTTTCATAGATACACACACTCTTATCCCCCCATTCTTCTTCTCTCACATCCCCTACTCTCTACATTTGTCACACACACTCCCATCCCCCCTATCTCTCTCCCTCTCCCTCTCCCACTCCCTCTCCTACCACCTACTATCTCTCTCTCGCTCTCTCTCTCTCTCCCATCCCTTACTATCACTTTCTCTCTCTCCCATCCCCTACTCTCTCTCACACTCTCCCATCCTGTAATCTCACTCTCTCTCTCTCTCCCATCGTGTATGAGCTCTCTTTGCCACCAACTACTCTCTCTCACACTCTCACACTCTCTCCCATCCCCTACTCTATCTCTCTTACACGCACACTCCCATCCCATTCCCTACTCTCTCCTCTCCCATTCCCTACTCTCTAGATTTTTCACACACTCCCATCCCCCCTCTCTCTCCCTCTCCCACTCCCTCTTGCACTGCCTACTATCTCTCTCTCTCTCTCTCTCTCTCTCTCTCTCTCTTGTACTCTCTCTCCCATCCCCTACTCTCACTTTGTCTCTTCCATCCCCTACTCTCTCTCACACTCTCTCCCATCCCCTTCTCTCTCTCTCTCTCTCTCTCTCTCTCTCTCTCTCTCTCTCTCTCTCTCTCTCTCTCTCTCTCTCTCTCTCACCCCCATCCTGTACGATCTCTCTCTAGCACCTCCTACTTTCTCTCAAACTCTCACACTCTCTCTCATCCCTTATTCTATCTCTCTTATAAATAAATACACATTCCCATTCTCCCCCCTCTCTCTCTCGCAGTCCGTATCCCACTACCTACTTTCTCACGTCCCCTACTCTATCTCTCTTACATGCTTCCATTCCACCTCTCTCTCCCTCCCACTCCCTCTCCCACCACCTACTATCTCTCTCTCTCTCTCTCTCACTCTCTCCCTCTCTCTCCCATCCCTCTACGATTTCCTACTCTCTCTATCTCTCTCCCTTCTCTCATTCTCTACTCTCTTTCTCTTTCACACACATACACACCCATCCCCCCTCTCTCCTCTTCCATCCCCTACTTTTTCTCTCACTCACTGTCCCTCTCCCACTCCCTCTCCCACTGCCTTCTCTCTCTCTCTCTCTCTCTCTCTCTCTCTCTCTCTCTCTCTCTCTCTCTCTCTCTCTCTCTCCCTCCCTCCCTCTCTCTCTCTCTCTCTCTCTCTCTCTCTCTACTCTCTCTTACATTTTCACACACACTCTCTCTCTTTCTCTCTTACACACATTTCTATCCCCCCTTTCTCTCCCTCTCCCACTCTCTCTCCCATTGCCTACTCTCTCTTCCATCCCCTACTCTCTCTCGAGCTACTTTGTCTTCCCCCTCTCCTATTCCATACTCTCTCTCTTTCACACACATGCACTCCCATCCTCCCCTCTCTCACTCTTCCTCTCTCTCACTCTTCCTCTCCCACTCTATCTCCCATCGCCTACTCTCTCTCTCTCCCTCGTCCCCTACTCTTAATCTCTCTCTCCCAACCTGTACTCTCTCTCACACTTCCTCTCTCTCCCATCCCCTACTTTCAATCTTTTTCCCCCATCCCACACTCTCTCTTTTCCACCCTTACTCTCTCTCACACTTCCTCTCTCTTGCATCTTGTACTCTCTCTGCCACCCCTACTCTCTCTCCCATCATATACACTCTTTGCCACCCCTACTCTTTCTCACTTTCTCTCTCCCCTTTCCCATCCTCTACTTTCTCTCTATCTGTCTCTCTCACACACATGGCCATTCCCTTATCCCCCTACCTAGTTCTCTTATGCAATTTAGGTCTAAATAGTGCGTGAACACTATAGCACGCACGTGCTACCGATAAATTATGTTTTAGATAGTGCTACGCACTATAGCGTGTGCGTGCTATTGAAAGCTTATTTAAACCCAAGGCTAAGGCTTGGTTTTGCCTTGGAGACCCAACCCAAAGGTTTGGAGTTTATGAACAAGTCTGAGATGTGTTTTCTAGCAAACATACCAAAAATAATTATTTTTTCTTATGTGCTCCCCTTCAAGATTCCTCATGGTTGGGTACCGATAAGATCAGGTTACATAACATTATAGGTCTCTGTGTTAGCTATCTAACCATATAATTTATTTTTAATTTGAACTATTTCAAACCTTTCATCTATAATTTCTTTTGAATGTATGTTCATTTTTTGTCAAAACCCACCATGTACTAATTGGGCTATAGATTTTAGCTCATTCATTGAATTTTGCAACAGCTTAGTTTTTTAGAAACTAGACTCCATTCTACACACTTTGAAAAAATAAGGTTTTGATTTTAGATTAGTTTCCAATTATTTCTAGGGGGAGCACATAGATATTTCACATTTTTGAGATGTTTCTAGTTAAAAAATTCATTAAAAAAAAAATACGCATTATAAAATTACCCGAAAAATCTGGGATAAACTAGATAGTGTTAAGTAACTTTTGACCAGAGCGATTAAAGAATTTTTAAAAAAAAGTTAAAATTTTAGGGGGGCCACACTTTGTATTGTGTTATGTTTTTTTGGAATAAACAGTACCATTTTTTGTGGCTCCCTTTTTTGAAGACCTAAATCTAAACCATTTTAAAAAAAAATTAGTGTTTTAGAAACTAGATTCAAAGGACTACGACTTTTGTTTTTTTCATATCTTAAAATTTTGAGCGTAACTATCTTCAAATTCTTGTTGAAGTTCAAAATTGGTAGATTCCAGGAAAAAGGTGTCCACTTATACCCCCCTTTTGGCACCACAACTTTGTGCACTTACCCTAGAACTCCTAAATATAGACAACATAAAAATGACAATGTAGTTTCATTGTTTGGTTTGATTTTGAAAGCACATAGTTAAGTTAATAGTAAGGTGTAAGTATTTGTTTCAATGTATTTTTCAAGTAGATCAGATTCATAGTTTACCCTTACAAATTAACCCATTTCTTATATTTGAATAAAATGCACAGTTACCCTTATTCGATTTTAAGTCAAAATTCTAAAATAATTTAAAGGTAATTATTTATTAAATTATTACAATAATATATATTGATTATTAAATAAAATACTCCCAATTCTATTAATAATCAAATTATAAAATAATAATAACAATAAATATAATTAAACATTATTAATTGATATTTATCATTAATTCAAATTTATTCTAATAATAATTTAAATTATCAAATTAATAATTAAAGACTATTAGTAAAGTTCTTTAATAATTAATATTTATTAATCATTAATTAATTTAATAAATAATAACAAAACTATTAGTAAGATTATTAATAATATAAATTAAATACAATTAAATTTAATAATAAATTTTTAATAATTAAAAAATAAAATAATTTAAAAGAAATGCATACATATAAAGTGTTTAAGGCCCACACAATTGGCCATAAAGTTTACTTGTTGCCATGGTAGTGATACTACTACAGTAGTAGCAATGTACTATTATAAAGGTCGTACCTACTGGTACTACAACAGTCGTAGTTGTCGTGCAACCTTTCCATGAATCGAGGGTGTGTGGGGGTTTGGTTGCCCAACCCACCTTTTAAATTAAATTTCTATTTTTATTTTTATTTTTAATTTGAATAATTTTTTTTATTAAATAATTTCTTACCCCAAATTTAAATTATATATATATATATAATAAAAGTTCTATCAATACTCTGATAGAGAAAATATGACCAACCAACCAAATTTTCAATCTAAATTTTTGATTTCATTCCAAACCCTTCCTGATTAAAAATTCTAATTTCTTTAATCTACAAAATGAAGGCTTCCAATTGCTTTTTCAATCTTGATATATAGATAGAGTTGGCTATGAATATCAATAAATTCAGAATGAAAGATTGAAAAATTCATACAAACAAAATTTGGAAAATAGATTCAACAAAAATGATGTAGACAAGAATATCGAATTACATAATTCATTAAGCGATCAAAACATAAGACCCTACCTAAGTCTGATGGTAATTTGCAATCAACAGAAGATTGTGAGAGAAATCTCTTCCCTCAAAAACTTCTCTATAAGTATTTCCTTCTCCCAAAATGTTGGTCCCTGGAAAATGGACCCTCAAATGCTGATAAGGAGTTCTCTCCTAAATTCAAGGCACAGATTGTGTGATCGCTTGAGGCAACTCCTTGATCAAATTTCTTTAACTCTTTATTACCTTTTTCAAAACTTCATGCATACTTTATGCAATTTTAAATATCTTTAATAAATTGATTTCTTTTTCAATCTTTAATTTATTTTCGAAGCGTTAATTGATAAAATATTTATTAACTAAAGTAATAATAATATCTAGCAATTATTTAAAAATTGATCTCCTAAATATATTATTATTAAATTAAATAAATATTATTATGCTCTCAAACTAGACTATAATTTTATCTTTTAAATTTAATTTATTTTATTTAATTAATTTCACAATTAATTAAATATATTTAAATATTGAAATTATCATAATAATTTTCTATTAAATTAAAACATTAATCAATCTTTTAATTTGATTTAATTAACAAAAAAATCACTAAAGACTTATAAGAGGAATTATGAAAACCCATCATAAAATACCACATACAAGATTAAAATCAAAGGTTATAATCTTGAATTTACGTCATATGATGCATTTTGTAAGGTAATCATCTTAGATACTTGTCCTAGTTTTTTCTTGGACAATTAGTTTAAAGGTTAGAATTTGGGCTTAAGAATTTATCTTTGCTCTCTTACCATTTAGATATTGTGATAGGGTACGCTCATCCTAGCAATTCAGGAAAGTTGATAGCCATTACCTGCAATCTAGATAAAATTGATGAATGTACAAACACAATATTCTAAACTAAACAAGCAATGGTAGGAAGTGGTTCATCGTGTAGATCTCAACTAGCAGGTGACTACATTTACCTTCATTAACCACCTTGGAAACATCATACATAAAGAAAACATACACGCACACCATACACATGTAGTATGGAGTAAGTATCCATAGAAAAATATGTATAAATAATCCATCTAACTAACATCATCAAGGTATAATCATGAATACATGAAGTACCTAGTACCAAGTAATCTCATGATAAAATCAACTGAGTATGAAAACAACATCTAATAATCTAAAAGATAATGCTACTAATCATCAAGCATAAAATGGCCTAAAAGAGTTTGGCAATAAAATCACAAATGTTAACTAGGGGTAGTACATCATCAATGTTTACACTCTATATCTTCTTTGTAGTTATCACAAAAATACTCTTCCATACCAACTCACTTTTCTATCGTACAACTTCCTCCTTCTTTATCTATATAAATGTGTTCTACATTTTTGAATATTTTTTTTCCTATAATGTTCCAAAAATGTGTCCCATTGCTCTTAGGATAGGTCAGGTATAACCCTAACTAATGCATCAATTGTTATCATTTTTTCTACCTTCTCTACCCATTCCTATAACCCATTCATTTTCTCATATAGATCTTTGGGTATCACTCTCTATTTCACTAGGTGCTTGCTTGAAATTTGACATCATTTCTATTATAGCCTCCTCAATTCTATTTTTTTCATCATTATCTAATGTATCATATTTCAAAAATTTAAAACTAGATAATCCTAGGGAACTCTTTATGTTTTAATATACCTCATCAATTGACTTTTGTTTCCTCTGAGGTGGTCCTTTGATCAATCTCCTTGTTCTAGTTTTGGGAGCAGTAGGACTAGTAGACTCTGCTACTCTCTATTTTGCATTCTACTTGGCAATAGTAGCTGTCCTAGTCCTTGACTTATTTGGTGGTGGAGGTGTCAATGTCCACTTCTTCTTTGTTCCTAGAGTCTTATTTCTTGGTGGCATGCCAATGACTAGGGCTTTACCCTTGTCACCTTCTTCTACCTCATCTTCCTCATCACCACTATCTTGTTCTTCATCTTCACCAAGACCTTGTTTCAATTAAGTGTTTCTTTTCCCCTTCCTAGGGTGCCTAGGCTAGCTTTTAGGTCTTCAATCATTTTCTTCCTTTCCTTTTCCTTGGAAGATACCTTAATTTTCATAGGTATCCTTGCTTTGGCTTCCTCATATCTTCCAAAAGGTTCAACCTCAACATCTATATCTTCTTTGAGTAGTGCATCAATGTTTGGACTTACAACATCACTTTCTATCTTATATTCAAAACATTTTAACCAAGCCTTCCTCGGCTTAATTGCTTGTACAAAATTATTTCCATGTCAACAAGAAAACATTTTTCCCCATAATACTTTGCGACTAATTCTTCTAGAATGATCATTCTTCTTTTCATTCTTTGCTTAAATTCATCAAAGTAAGCATTCATTGTATTTTCAAAGTTTTCTCCCAATAAAGTAATATGCTCATTGATTTTTCTTATCACTTGTTTGTCTTTCTCCCATACAAAATTTTTAGTACTAGGAAAAAATGTTTGGATATACAATAAAATAAAAAAGTTAGGGATTTGAAATTACACATTGAATTCTTTGCTTTTCTTATTGATGATAGATTCTCTACAAGTTATAAATTCCATAGCTTGGCAAGATCATACTCATTATTTTTCATCACAATCTTCCCCACTTTATCCACTACCATACAAGGTACACTATTCAACTTAATTGATTGATAGAATCTATGAGCAATGATTTTGATTGAAAATTCAATTAGTGGATAGTAAATGTTTGTAATGGATAGACCATGTCCATTCCACACAGCTCTAGTATTAGCCTCAAATTCCTCATAGCTCAAACATCACATGATATTCTTCTTGTCTAGGGTTGGATAACCTATAACCTTATGTATCATTTTATTCGTGATTTCTACTTGTCCATTTTGTAGCCAATACTTAACGCGATGAATTCTGCTCAAATTTTTTTTTATCCATTCCACTTTGAATTTTTTATTAATTCTATGGCACGAGTTAACCCTTTTCTTTAAATAATTTTAAATTTTTCCTTCAAGATTCCTTCATTACATAACTTCTCATAAGATTCTCTAATTTCATAATCTCTTACTTCTTCAATTTTTCACATATAACAATTTCTAACATCATGGATCATAATGACCTTAGTTTGTATCAAAGATAGTGCACCAATAGAGTCTCCTTTCATTGCAATATGTGGAATAGAATGAAACTTATGTGGAGTATAGGCATCACTCTTCACCATATGAATTTTACTAATCTCTTTTCTTAAGCTAGTGGTTGATCAAGTTGCCATGATAGTTGATAGGGTTTGAAGTTCTTCCTTATCTGGATATTCGACACTCGTTTCTACTCTTTACTTGTTCAAAATTTTGATTGAATCTCTCTTGAGATCTCTGCTAGTTGCTCAAATCATTGAGTGGCTCTGTGCTTTCAAAAATTTGAATGCAAGGTATAAAATAATGTCTTCAAAAATTGTTATATACCTTCTTCCTTATTAGTTAGGGTCTTCATTAATATTGTGTATTTTGATGAGTAGAAGCCAACTATCTTGGTCAATATTGATGCCTTTCAACTAGGTCTACAACTCAGTCTCTTCCATTATTGAAATGTTTAGTCCATGTTGCAAAGCTTTTTCAACATAAATAATTTCCTTACACTTGGCACCCTTTCACAAATGTATGCATCTGTATATATAGATATGAACTTTTGGCACATTATCATGTAAGGAACTAATTTATGATATATAAATTAAGCATAAAATTTCATACATACCTCTTTTTCTTATTTTGAGATGACGTGATCACCTTCTCCATTGGATTAGGTGACCTTAGCTACATTAGCTCCACTATTTCCATCTTCTATTTTCCTTTTCCATTTCTTGTTCATTTTATTCCTCACTTTCTTAATGTCCACTTTTCCCTTGCCTTTATTCTTTGTCTAATTTTTTAAATGCACTTGAGTCTTGCAATTATTTCTTTGATGTCCATATTTGTGATGCTTGGAACATGTACCATTAGGTGCATAATTATTCTTCCTCTGATTTGGCCTATAGGGTTTTGTGTTTGATCTGCATTTATATGATCTATGCCCATATCTCTAATAGTTATAGTAGTAACCTTCAAATCTAGGTGTAGTAGGTGTATTCCATAGTCTTGACCATATTTTCTTCTAAAAATATTTGTATTATGACCCAATTTTCCATAGTGATAGCATGTTGGATTGACCTTTAGATTTTTCATTTCTTCATTCTTATATGATCCTCCTTTCTTAGTGCAAGAATGTCCCAACCCATTAGAAAAACTTGATGAATTCATTAGTTATTTAAAATGCTTCATTGATTCCTTTAGTTTGTTGAATCTCTCCATGGATTCCTTCTCATTTCTCTATTCATTTTTTAGTATGTCATTCTATGATTTCAAATTTTTAATTTCCAAATCCTTGTGATTCAATTCCTAATTTACAAGTATGTGTTGATTCATCATATTCAATTGAATATTTGTGAGCTTTTGTACATCTAATATCATGTCTTCAAGTCTAGTTTCCATTACCTTTTTTTCTTCTTCATCCATAGTTCCATCATCTTCATCTTTCTTCTTTTCTTCAGTCACTTCACTTAGTATTACTCATTTAGTTTCACATTCTCTTTTCAGTCCTCTTATTTCTTTATTCTTGTCAACTTCTTCACAAGAGTATTGCTTTATCTAGATGATGATTTCCTTTCTCCTTTTTAGGGAATCCTTCATATCTTGTCTTTCCTTTTCGAAATTCTATAGTGTGAGTTGAATGTCAATCACTTGATTGTCAACAATCTTGTCCTATTTGAAATCCTCCATCTTCAAGATCTAATCTCCAAGACTTTAATTTTCTTTAAAGAAAACCAATTCTCTAATACCAATTGTTGATTGATGGAGAAATAAACATGATAAATGAGATACTAAGTGAGGTGGGTGGAGGGGGTCAATCAAAATATGAAACACTTTTCAATTTTCTTAGATTCATTCACATCTATCAATAAATTTTGTATATAAAACCAGTAATGTAAATTTTCTATAACATATAAGTTTGATCAATCACATGAATTAAAGTAAAACAAATAACATAGTATTTTTTATACAAAAACCCTCCAAGGTGAAGGTAAAACTGGGGTGGCGAAGACACCCATAAGACTTAATTACTGTAGTAATAAAGTTAACAAGTTAAGGTTACAATATTTGACCATAAAATATGATCTACCCTATGAGGGCCTTCCTTGTTGAAATCTTAAAATATTTCTAGGTCTCACCTTATTAGAGGATTTAACATTTACAAAAAAGTAAGGACTCTGCTAAGAGATTTACAAAGATCTTTTAAGACCACTCTATTAAGAGATTTACCCTGATTCAAGTATGCTAAAAATAATATAATACTTGACTCTCAGTTTTCTTTGTAAGCAAATTTTAACCCTTCTCCTTTCTAACTGACCCTCTCTTATGATCTAATATGCTTGTCTCTCCCTTTCACTTTAGTAGAATTACTAGGTCACTTGGCTTGTAAGGTGATATTAGAAACCTTCAATGATTTCTAATCTAATTTCAATCCTTTTCTGTCAATAGCTTTATTTTTGCACAAAAAATATTTTCATCTTCTTCTCCACTGGTATTTGATCTAGGTTAAGATCATTGCTATATAAAGAATTTTATAAATAGTTTTCCAAATGTTTCCATATTTTGGCTCTTCATCCTAATTGTCAAACACACAACATAGGAACTTGTGATCTAAAACATGTAAATTTTTTGTAACAACCTTTGAGAGTATTAAAATTCTATAAAAACCTCTTAAAAAATTAAATATCCCTTCCAAGTCAGCCTGATAATCATTTTGGCTAAAACTTTGTCCCATTCCATGCTTTCATGTAAACTCTGCATAGCTTGACCTTCACTATTTCCTAATGCTTTGCATTGTTGTTGCTCATCCTTCATTTTTCTCAATACATACTTGTTGCAATACTTCTAGAATAACTAAGAGGGGAGTGAATTAGTTTTCCATGGTTGATATGTATCAATAAAACTTTTCACAACTTAGTGAATCCATATAACATTCATACCCATGCATGCATCCATAAGATTATGCAATCATTGAAACTTGTAGGTTACAAATCAAATTGTAGAAATGTAAAGCATGAAACATAACAAATTAATCAAGACACTTGACACAATGATTTATGTGGAAATCAAATTTGGGAAAAACCACCAATAACATGCTACTCTTTTTCACTCTTCTAAAGTGATGCCCTGTAAAAGGCCAACCCTATTAAAGGTTGTAATACACACTATTAAATGTGACCCAGTTAAAGGATTTTAATCACCCTATTAGGAGTGAGCCTAGTTAGAGGAATTTAGGCCATTCACTTGGAATGCCACCTGATTAAAGGATTTACAAATGACTATTAGGTCAACCTTAATCCAAAGAACTTACCCTAGACTAATACAATTGTTAGAGAGTAACAATAGAGCTTTGATCTAATATAACTTACAAGTTTTCTTGCTGATTATAGATCTTTGTTCAATCCTCCATTCTACTTGGCCTTCATACTTTGCAGCTCTGATAGCTTGTTCACCATTCAAGCATTGATCTCCTTAAGCCTTCTTGCTTAACATGCCATTGCCGACTCTTCTCTTGGGTCACTTGATGAAGCAAAACCCTTAACTCCTCTTCCTTGGGTTCCTGCACATAACACCATTTACTTCATGACCAGACATTCCTATAAATAGAAAATTATGATATTTTTTTGCTCATTTTCCATCATCAAAATTAGGGTTCAGATGGATTAGGTAGGATACAATGTATCTACCGTATATCTTGTATCTCTTCTAGAAACTTCTCCTAGAATCCATTTGAAATTTCTTAACACCAGTTTACATCAAGTTTTTTGCCACCAGCTCATCAACCTTATCTTCCTCCTAGTTCACAAGTTTCAAGAAAATAAACTTGTCAACTTAGATTTGGTCAATCTTCAATTTTTATCATAATGCAGTAGCTTGACATTATTAGCCTTCTCATGGTCAACTCATACTATGTTTCTCATTATCAATTATAAAATCACTTGGTATCAACTAAACTTTATTGATGCTCAACATGAACTAAACTTTACTCGACATCAATAGTCTTGCTTGGCATCCACTAGAATTTTTCTTTTACTTGGCTCCAACTAACTTTCTACTTATCTTGCATTGACTTTACTTGGCACCTACTATCCTCTTGGTCAAGCTTGGTAGACAAATTTTATGTAACTTTTTCTTCTAAACTTTCTAGGTGTAACGAACATTTGTAACCTTAAGTAGATTATCAATACATCATATCATCATAGTCTTAACTTATTCTTGTACTTCATTACATAATCATAGCTCAACCTTTCCTCTAGGTGCTTTTGTTACATCTTATCAATCAAATCCTCTTCATTAGTCAACTAAGTGATAGTACTTGAATCTTATAAGTAGTTGTCTTACCACTAAATAATATATTTGACATCAATGACAAAACAATAATTGAAACATATAGTCTTCTTCAACAATCTCCCTCTTTGGACAATCTTCTCCTTTGGCATTGATGGCAAACCAAACTAATCAACCAAGTCAATCGAATGATGAACCCCTTATTTAAAAAAACTAACATGGTTAAAATAGTAAAACAATACCAAGAAGAAAACTTGTATGAAAATTTCTCCCTCTATCAGCAACTTCCATCTTTTGATTTGGTTACAAAACTATTTCTTATAACTCCCTCTATGTTCCTTCTTGTAGCTCCCTCTTACTAAATAGATTAGGATTTCTCCCTCAAATCCTCTTTTAATTAGCAACATCAGCAATTACTTGATCTCCCTCTATGATCAATGGATTCTTCAACTTCTTTGACAAAAATCTCTTGATATTTCCCTTTGACGTGCTTTCTCTGATAATGATCAACTTAGTGTTTTTCTCCCTCTTTGACAATAATTCCAGAGACATAAACTAAAAAATTGTCATCCTAAGACATGGATATATAGACTTTTATAGTTTCTTCATTTTCACCCTCTGTCAACATGCTTGTGACTAATTTAAAGCCTTAGCTCTGTGATTACTTTATGCAACTCCTAAAGTAAGATCCTCTACATCAATTTGTAACATATGAACATCAGCTTGTTTGATGTAGGGAACTCCTCTTGTTACTTTGAAAGCCTTTGATCAGGGTATCACCCCTAGTTTACCTCTTAGATACTAATGAGCATCCTTAGGTAATGGTTTTGTGAAGATCTCAAGAATTTGTTCCTTTGTGTTAACGTCTTCCATCTTCACCTCTTTATCTTGAACTAACTCTATCAAGTAAAGATACTTGATTGCAATGTGCTTAGTCTTTGTTTGCATCACTGGATTCTTCGATATATTGATAGCATTTTTTATTATCACAATAAATTATCACTAGTTTTGTGATCTCTTCTTTCATTCCTTTGAGTAGCTATTTGATCCATACAACATTTGTGCAATTTATAGTAGCAACAACATATTCAGCTTCAGTAGTATATTGTGAAGTGCAACTTTACTTCTTGCTAGTCCATGTAATTAGTCTCTTGCCTAAGAAAAATGCTCCTCCATTGGTGTTCTTTTTGTCATCAATTTTTCCAGCCCAATCAACATCAGTGTAGCCTCTCAATTCAAATTTTTCATTCTTCTTGTAGTATAGACCAAACTCTTCTATTCCTTTCAGATATCTCATTATTCTCTTGATAGCCATTAAGTTATTCTCCCTTGGATTAGAATAGAGTCTAATAACTATCCCTATAGATAATGCAATGTCAAGTCTTCTATGTACTACATATTGTAATTTACCAATCATAGACCTATATAATGTTTTATTCACCTTAGTGGAATCATCATTTTTTGACAACTTGTGTCCTATCACCATAGGTGTACTTACTAGTTTGGAATCCTCTAATCCAAAAAATTTCAATATTTCTTTGTCATAATTTGAATGAGTGATGTATATACCATACTTCATCTGATATACTTGCAAACCCACAAAAAAATTGATTTCTCCAAACATAAACATTTCAAATTCTTATTTCATCTAATTTGCAAAATCCTTAAATAAAGCATCTTGTCCTCCAAATATGATATCATCAAAAAATATTTTTGATAAAAAAATACCTTTTTCTTTCTTTGTCTTTATGTACAAATTATTGTTATCATCAATCCTTTCAAATCCAATCTTCACAAGATAAGTATGACATCTCTCATACCATGGTCTTGGTGCTTGTTTCAAACCATATAGAGCTTTGTGCAATCTAAATACCATGTTCTTATTGTTAAAATCAACAAAACCTTCTAGCTATTCAATGTAAACTTCTTCCTCTAGTATGCTATTTATAAATGTAGATTTAACATCCATCTGATAAACTTTGAAACCTTAGTATGCATAATAAGAAAGAAGAGTTCTTACTCCTTCCATTCTAGCAACAAGGGTGAATGTCTCCCCATAGTCAATTCCTGCTTCTTGTGCATATTCCTTGCAAACTATTATTTCTTTGTTTCTTGTGACTTCACCATTTTCATCTAGCTTATTTCTAAATACCCACTTGGTGCCAGTCACATTTTTGTCTTCTAGTCTAGGAACTAGACTCCATATTTTGTTCTTTTCTATTTGTTCAATGTCTTCTTCCATGGCTTTATACCAGTCTACATCTTCTAATGCATCTTTTACTATTTTGGGTTCCTTCATGCTTAGTAAACATTTTTCACATCTCAATCTATTTCTTGTCATTTGTCTAGCATCTTTATCTCCAATGATTTGAGTAGTAGGATGATGTCTTTTGACATATTTGGACAATCTTGGTTCAACTCTTGTTTCTTCATTTTGTCTTTCAACCTCATAATCGCTATGTACATCTCTGTCAGGTATCTTAGCATCTTCTTTATGTGTACTAATTTTAAAATCAGAATGTGCACCCACTTCATTCTATAACTTGACATCTAAATGTAGCTCAGTTCCTAAATGCAACATGGCATTCATCGGATGTGACTTGACAGTTACTAAAACTTACTGTTGGTTTGACAGTTACTAAAAATTCACATTTGTACTTTCCATAACTTTTTTAGTGTTAGTATTTAAACACTTATAATATTTGCTTCTTGTGAAATATCCAAGGAATATACCTTGTTCACTTTTTGCATCAAGCTTTCCATTGAGTGGATATCCATACCATAGTTCAAAAGGTGTTGAATGAGTACTTTTCTTGATTTTCACATGGTTCAAGGTATAGACAACTACACTTACAACTTCTCTCCAGTATTTCAAAGCAAAATTCTTCTCTATCATGAGTGTTCTAGCATAGTCCATTATAGATTTATTTCTCCTTTCAACTATTCCATTTTGTGGAGTGGTTCTAGGTGCAGATGTTTGTCTTTTGACTCCTCTATCATTATATAATGTCTCAAATTCATTTGATCTGAATTCTCCTTCTTTGTATGATCTCAAACATTTCAGACTCTTACCTATTTCTTTCTCAAATTTTGCTATGTACCACTTAAACATTTGAAAAGCATCAGGTTTTAGTTTTAGATACATAATTGTCATCATCCTATAATAATCATCAACAAATAGCATTATGTACTTATCTCCCTTGTAGATTTGCACCTTCATTGGTCCACCCAAGTTAGTTTGAACAATCTCTAGTATTTCTTTAGAGGTATAAGCTTTACTCTTAAAGCTTTACTTTGTCATTTTTCCTAGTTGACATTGTTAGGTTTCTTCAACTTCGGCAGACCTCTAACTTTCTTCATGTTACTAAAGCTAACTAGGTTATCAAAATTAGCATGACATAACCTTTTGTGCCAAAGCCATACATCAGCAAATTTTACAACAAGACAAGTAGCATCCTCTTTATCAAGATAGAATAGATTACTTCTAGTTTTATCACCTTTTCCAATTAGTTTCCCATTTGTGTCATATATCTTAGAAATCTTGTTTTCAAATTCAACCTTGCATCCCAAATTGTTCAATTGTGACACACTCAACAAGTTATAGTTTAGTCCTTCAGCATAGTAAGCATTGTCACATGAAATATTATTTGTGAGTTTGATAGAACCTTTTTCGAAACATGGTAGATCATTACCAAATCTTACACTATTTCCATCATAACAATTTAACGTAATGAACTTACTTTTGTCTCCAGTCATGTGATGTGAGCATCCATTATCAATTATTCATCTATTATTTTTGTTCACACAAGTAACAAGTGTAGTTTTCTCATTGTCATTAGATTCATCCTTTATTGCAAAATACACCACTTCATCATCATTTTCATTAGAATCATCATTGGTTTCCTCTTCAATAATATAGCATGACTTCTTACCTTTATCTTTGTAATCTTTGCTATCATCTGCTCTTTTATTTTTACACTTGTCACCACCTCTATAGTTCTTCTTCTATGTATGTCTCACAACAATGTGACCAACCTCATTGCAATTGAAGAAAATGATAGGTAACTTACTTTTGAAATTGCCTTTACCTCTGTGAAATCTTCTTACTAGTAGTGCCTTCATTTGTTCAACATCCTCCTCATCTATATCATTCTCACTAGACATATATTTTATCTTTCCTTTCTTCTTCTTCTTCCACTTTTTCTCATCAAAGTCCTTCAATAAAAGCTTAGCTTTGAAAGTAGATTCAAGAATATTAAGTTTGTAATTATTAAATAGCTCAAAAAAAATGAGTCTGCCTACCAAACCTTCAAGAGTTAGATCATTTCTTGGAATACATCTCAGTTCTTGAATTGTAGAAACTTTAATAGCATAAATAGGCAGTAGTGGTCTCAAGAATTTTATTAACATAATATCATCATCTATATGACTAGTAGCACCTTTTATTGCATTTACAACTTCTTTTATTTTAGTAACTTATTGAGCAATATTTTCACCTTCTTCCATTCTCATATTATCGAACTTATGTCTCAGAGTCTCAGATTTGGCTCTTTGAACATTTTTGTCTCCTCAATAGATAGTGTGTAGGGCATCCTACATTCTCTTTATAGTGTTAGAGCCCTTGGTATCATCAAATTTGGCATAGCTTAGAGCAAAGGCAATCTCCATCATTGCCTGATTGTGTTCTTTCTTCTTCATATGTTCAACAGTTAGGGCTCCAACTAGATCAACATGTTACACAAAAATGGTAGATTGTGCATGATCTCCAAGTCCTCCAAGGTGTAGCTTCATCAAACGTTTCCATGCAAGAAAGTTATCTCTATTTATATATATATTTTTCTCTCCTTTGCCCTCCTGCTTCCATTTATTTTTGTTGTATTCTTATCTTTCTTCTACATTTTTTCGTAAAACTTTTCACTCCTCCCTCTTTTTTACTATTATCGCATAATTTATATCTACTTATATATATTTGTATCCTTTTTTATCCTTATTCATTTCTCTCTATTATTATTTTCATTATTATCATTTTTATTATTTTTATTTTTATTTTTAATCAATTTTCCTAATGCTTTTCACAATTTATCTTTATTTCTTTTCATATTAAACAACTTAATACCTGTCACTTTCTTTATCTTGGTTGACTTTGATGCCTTGATCTTTGTGCCCCCCTTTCTCCCCACACCCCATTTTTTCTCTTATTTTTTTGCAACTAATCATTTCTCTCCTCTAGCTCTTCTCATCCTAATGATGGATCACTAAGTTATATCCAAAACATAGATGCAAAAACATGGCACACAATAAAATCTAGAATATGCATCCTACCTTGAAACTAGTCCTTTTATGTAGATGGCATGGATACCAATTGTTGCAATACTTTTAGAATAATTGAGGCAGGGGGGTGAATCAGTTATCCAAGGTCTCGATGTATCATAGAAAATTTCACAGCTTAGTGAACCCATAAAATATTCATACCCATGCATGCATCCATAATATTGTGCAATCACTAAAACTTGTAGGTTACTGATAAATAATCTTGCAAAAATGTAAAGCATGAAACATAACAAATTTATCAACACACTTGACACAATAATTTATGTGGAAACTCAATTTGGGAAAAACCACCAGTAACATGCTACTCTTTTACACTCTTATGAAGTGATGCCCTATGAAAGGCCAACCTTGTTAAAGGTTACAATACACACTATTCAATGCGACTCAATTAAAAGACTTTAATCACATTGTTAGAAGTGAGCCTTATTAGAGGACTTTAGTCTATTCACTTGGAATGCCACCTGATTAACAGATTCACAAATTGTATGCCTAAAATATGGGTACACTTCTATGAGTCATTATATCCAAGATTTCTCAAAAATGAGGTCTTCAATGGCAACTCATAGCTCTCCATTCATGGAGCGCAAGGGTTTGTAATGGAGGCCCTTAGTTTGACCTAGTTTGTGCCCATGCAAGTACACCATGAAACAAGAGATTCAAGGGTCCAAAATGCATGCAAATGGAGATTAAAACTAATCTATATGATAATAATGAAAACCAATGCAAGAAAGAAAATGTAATAACAATGCAATACTAATCTAATAAAAAAAATATGAATCTAAGCTAATCTGAAAATGCAAGGATGAAACCTCATGATGGAAGCCATGGATGCATGAGAGAAGAAGATAAGAAGATAAAAGTTCTCCATGAAAAGCTTTAGTACTCAAACTCCTTCACAATCACCCTCCAAACCTATAATATAACAATAGCATAATAATGGATATTCAAACCTATCACATAACAATAGAATAATAATGGATCTCAAAAATGAGGAGAATGCTCTCCCTTATGAAGAAAAATTTGGAAGTGGGAAGATTCTAACAAAAAATATGGGATTATAGAGTTTGATCCATGTGAGACAAAATTATACCAATGAGAAAAGAGAAGAATTAAATGAGGGACGAAAAAAGAAATTTATTTAATTTTTATTTATTTCATTTCCTTTTTCACATGGGATTTATTTAATTAAAAGGGAACAAGTTCCTTTAATTAAATATGAAATATTTAATTAAATTAAAAGAGGGGCTTTTCTCTTAATTAATTAAATGGGGACTTATTTTATTTAATTATAAGTGAGATTGTCTTTTAATTAAACAAGACCTAGGATAAAATAATCAACCTTAGAAAAATAAATAATCAAATTTGATCTAGAAAATTGATTTAAATTGATCTAATAAAATATTGCAAACCATTGATTTAAGAAATTTGATAAACTGATAAATTAAATAATGGGGGTCTATAGTCTAGGTGACCATTTTAGGGTGCATACATTTTTTTCTCTTTGACTAATCTGTGATCAATTTGGGAACACATATAGTCAAAGAAAGAAATTGAAGTTTGAGATTGATTTGGAATCATAAAACAACTCAGATGTGTGGTTGATTTAGGAACACATCAGGACAAAGAATACAAATAAATTTTGACTTGAAAAAGTTGAAGATAAAATTGATAAAATTGAATCAAGGATTGAAGTCGATAGGTATTGTACCCTCATGATCAAAATTGAAATGAGATAGAAGAGAACCAACAAATTGATAAATTTGATCAAATCAAACTAAAGATAAGGTTCTTGATGTAAGATGAAAGATATTAAAATTGTAGAACCAAGGTAGATCATCAAGCATGAAATATGATGCCCCAAAAGTGAATTAGAATAAAAGGTGTGTGGTAAAAGAAAATGGAAGATAGAAGTTTGGATGATATGAAAATAAATAGAAAGAAGAAAAGATAAAGCCCCAAAATTAATGAACTATTTATGATAGAAATTTCAATTGAGATCACAAAAGAAGATGAGGAAATGAAGATCAAAACATGATTGCAGTTGATTAAAATTCCACAAGAAAGATGAATGAAAAACCCTCTCAAACTCATAATGTAGCCTAAAAATGCAAACTAACATGAAGTCTAATAATGCAGGATACATGAAAATGCAACGGTGTACTTGCAAAAGAGCAATTGTAACATAGGATTTTGTGTTCATCATTCATTAGAGAATGTAAAGGAACTTATTGTCATCATTGGATCATTACTAAAAGACATCGAAAAATCACACAATCATCATTAGTCGCAAGTGCAACTATGAAAATATGAATGTGATTTATATTGGATTAGAATGTGGAAAGATTCTAACATAAGCATCAAAGACATAAAGGTCAAGATGATTATGATGTTAGCTTACCCAATTTAATGTAGCAAAACTATGCTTGCATCAAGGCATAGATGCTAGAATGATTAGAAGACTGGTTGTGCAAGAAAAGTCAAGGATGATGCCTCAAATCTCCTAAGTGTTTCAAGGGGACACCAAGAGACACTCTAGAGTTTCAAGACCAAACCCACAAGCCAAAATAAAAATAAAAAAATGCCCCATGCCCCAAATCATCTAGCTACACATCCTAGAGAGACCTAGGAGACAAGGACACTCAACAAAAATCAATAATAGTTAGCACACAAAGAAAAGGTCATGACATAAGGCAAGCATTAAAAAATAAAAATAAAACTAAAATCATAAAGTTTGCTAACTAACACTAAGTTCCAAGGATAAGGATCAAATGCTTGTATGTAGGAAAGATTGCATGACAAAACTAGGTAAGACCAAACTAATAAGTGTTGAAAAACACTCGATATTAGGGGTTGTATTGATAAACACAATTGGGGTGGTGTTGAAAAAAACCACTTGTGAGGTATCCTAAAGAGTAACATAGCCAAGAGACCAAAGCTAACATAGTTATGCCCCCTAGACAAAGACCAATTTCAAACCAAGGCAACAAGGACAAGGCATGATGGAGAAAGGCCAAATGTTGAGAACACACGCTAAGAAACAGGGGTGCAAAGGCCTCAAGTAGCCCCCATTTCTAGATTTTCACCACTTGGTTTTTATTTTTTATTTTTTTATTTTAAATTTTAAATTTTATTTTTGGAATGTATAATTTTTTTTGGAGATATATCAAAGTGCTATTGCTAGGTTTTCACTAAGATGATCATTTTTTCAAGACATTTTCCAATTTTTAGAATTCTCACAATATATCATTTTTTGGATTTTTGCAATATACATTTTTAAAAATATTTTCAAGATCAATAAATATTTAAAAAGATGCCCCTAGACAAAATAGGCATCAAGCTCTCAAGCAAGAGAACATCATTTAGTCCCTATGTCTAACAAGGTAAAGGAACAAGCTAATGGATATGATGGACAAGTAAGGAGTGTATAAAGAAAGTGAAAGTAAGCTTCAAGGACTGACTCCTCAAGAGCACCCAAACTAGGGAAAAATTGTCATATAAAGCACATTTGGACAAGAAATAAAAGGGCAACATAGGATAATTCATGAAAACATAATGTAAAAGTGAGAAAGATGCAATCGAAAGGAGTAGACATGTCAAGAGGCTTCATAGCATCAAATTTTACTCTTTTTTTATTAGATAAAGACTAATGGCGTAAATGGGAAAAGGATAGTGAAAGACTAGAATAAATTAAGGAAAATAGATATGATGGCTAACATGAAAGGAATGAAAACAAGATCATCATAAAATAGCTCACAAGATAGGCAAATGTTTGTGTATAGATCAACATTGTCAAGATCAAAGAGAGAAGACGAAATCGATGAAAGATGTAGAAGAACAATGCATGATGCCTAATTATCAAGTTTTCATCATGGTACTTATCAAAGGTTCCACAAGGAAGTGGTTTTCACCATAGGATGAATTTATTTCTCTTTACTTTTTCTACTAAGATGCCTGATTACTAGGTTTTCACCAAGGCACATTTTCAAATTTTTCAATTTTTTTTTCATTTTTTTCTTCAATTTTTTATGAAGTTTTTGGAAGAAGTCAAGATTTTTAGATAATGCTCCTTGAAAGTTTAAACAATGACATGCAAAGGAGTTGAAATGATATGCTCAAAGATGTTGATAGGGAAAGGAAGATGGAAGATAAAGATGGAGGATATGGCTTTATGCAAAGTGAGTGAGATTGGAAAATGGAAATTAAGGCAAGATCAATGTCAACACACACCTTAAGGGTGGTGAGAGGATGGAGGAAATGTGAATGAAGGAATATGATGAGTGGATAGAAGAGGTTGTAGTTTAGGTTCATGGAATGGAAGAATGCTTTTGGAAGAAGATGAATTGGAATTCTTTAGAAGTTTCTTAGAAATATTTTTGGAAGAAGATGGAGTGGAAGCCTTTGGGATCTTGAATGTCAACTTGAATAATTGTTCAACATTAGATTGTCTCAAGAGAGACTTTGGAATCCATATAGCTGTAGGCCTCTTTTCATTTCTTTTTGATGATTTAGAGATAATATCTTCCATGATGGATTTTGGAACCCATACTTGTCATATAAATTTTTTCTTAGATATCTCTTTTGAATTTATTCCCCCATGTTGATTAGAGGAGACACGGTGATCTTCTCTTTTATATGGATTCTTGAATTGCTTCTTTTTCTTATATTGAACATTCAAGTTACTTCCAAAAGACTTGGGACTTTTGCAAGAAGAAGGATGATATGACTAGTTTAGGTGAGTGGGTGGATGAAAAGATTCAAGGATATGCATGTACATTGATTTTTATGAAAGATAGGAGAGGGAGGGATGTAAGGACCCAAGATGGATGATGAATAAGGAGAGTTGGGAGGGGAAACTGAAGGGACATAAGGACCCAAGATGGAAGGAATATGTGAAGCATTTTGTATCGGTGGGGGAGGTCCAAGGATGGATGTGGAAGATGCAAAAGGGTAATCAATAAGTTCATCAACATCTATATGAAAAACAAGGATATCAACATCTTTAGAGTAAGCATTAGGATTTTCAATAGGATCATGAACATCTTGAATAGGAGCAACTTCTTTGATAGGAGTACTTGGAGCTTGAGAGGACTTAGGAAGAGTATAAAGTGGAAGGGAACATGGAGGGGTAGAACAAGAAGATGGAAGACTTTGATCTTGGCAAGGACCATTGGATAGCATAAGTGTAGAGTTTTTCTCTTGATTTTCAATAGGATCATCATTGGAAGTAACAACACTATTTTTAATAACCTTAATGGAAGTATCATCTTTGGAAGGTGCAACTATATTAAGGTAATTTTGATTGTCAATAAGCTCAGTGGTGTAAGTAGTAGCTTGATCTTTCTTAGGAGAAGAATTAAGACATGGTGGAATGAATGAGGAAGGGAACTAAGGATAAAAAGAACCATGGCATGGAGAAGAGACATCATGAAAATAATTGGATGACATGGAGGATTCTTGATCTTGATCTTTCTTTGTATTCTTTCCCTTATCATTTTTAGAGTCCTCTCGACATGAAGCCACTGCTAAGGAGAAGGAAACATGTTGAAATTTTATGGAAGACTTTGAAATAGATGATGAAGGACTAGCTGAAGTAGGAATTATAGAAAATGAAGTTTAGGCTTAGCATTATCAAAATTATTTGCAGTGAGGTGAATTTTAGTGTGAGTTTCTTTAAGAGGTAGCCTTTGAGGATAACTATAGGGAACCACATGAAAAGCATTAGGATCTTTGTTGGATGAGGTATTGGTAGAAGATTTGAGAGACTCAAAATCTTAAGTGGATGTATTGATAGTGGAGGAAGTAGAATATTGAAGAGGAGCATTAGAAGAAAAAGGTTCAACATTAACATGATCTTGCTCAAGAGTGTCATCTTGATTTTCAGCATGAGGGTTCTTAGAAGAGGAACTCTTATGCCATTGATGTTTAATTTCAATGCAAAAAAATGCTTTCTCTTCCTCAAAAAATGTAGGTTTATCATTTAGGTATTGTTCACAAAATTTATCATTGTTGTTTTCAAAATTTGAGTCATATGGATTACCATCAATATATATCCATGACTCATCCACTTTAAGCACAAGCATAGGACTAGGATGACTTATAGGACTCATAGGAATATAATAGTCATTTTCATCATAATCATTGTCACTATAGGCATTATAGATAGGCATATCACAACACTTTTCATGTTGTTCATTATGTTATGTCTCAATAAGAGGAATAAGACTCTTGGTAGAAGTAGAAGAAGAATGATATCATGAAGAAGAGGTAGGTGAAGACCTACACAAATGATATTTAGAAAAATTGTGGTGATACTTGGATATGAAGAATGTGAATGATATTTAGAAGAATCATGATAAGACATAGAAGATGAAGAATCTAAATGATATTTAAAAGAATTATGATAAGACTTAGAAGATGAAGAGTCTAAACAATATTTAGAAGAATCATGATAAGACTTAGAACATGCAGAATCTGAATGATATTTATAAGAATCATGATAAGACTTAGAAGATGAAAAATATAAATGATATTTAGAAGAATCATGATAAGACTTAGAAGATGAATAATTTGAATGATATTTATAAGAATCATGATAAGAATTAGAAGATGAAGAATCAGAATGATATTTAGAAGAATCATGATAAGACTTGGAAGATAAGGAATATTTGGAAGAGGGATATTATAATATGATATTGTGTATGATCCTATCAAAAATAATTGATTTCTTCCCCTTTTCCATCAGTTTTTCACAAAGTTAGCAACCACATATCTATTTGAGTAACAACACTTTTCAAATTCAATAAGGAGGTCGAGTTCATCTATGCTCAAACAATGGTCCTTAAGAAGATATTCAAGATCCATGGTTCTAGAAGAAGAAAAATCAAGAATGGAAGAAGAGAAATGGTGAATAGAAGAAGGTAGACTATATGATAATAGGAGGAAAAGAATCATGAAGACATGAAGAATAGGGAGAATGGAAATGGTAGACTAGAAAGACAGGGAAGATGAAGAAGAAAGAAGACCAAAAGTCATTTTGTGAAATTTGATACCATTTGAGTTCATTTGAATGTTGAGTAACATGTAATAACATTTGTAACCAAAATGAAAGAAAAGGTACTAGTTGATAGGATAACCATAAGAAACATTGGTACCAAACTAGGATAGAAAAACATTCACTTGTTCAAAGAGAAATGATAAGATTAAATATTGCAATAGGCATAAGCCAACACTGTCAAAAAGGTGCTCACAAATTTAGGTGAATACCCTAGCACATATGGACCAAGAGTATGATTTACCCAAATTTTAATTAATTAAAATTGAATTTTGATGAAAGTGGATGGACAAGAGATTACTAAGACTCTCCAAGCGTAATATCAAAGAATCCAAGGTATATCTTTCTCAAGAAGGACAATCTCTAACTCACAAACTCCAAACAAGGTCTCTTGTGAAATCAATGATTACTAATTCAAGAGGTAAAAGAACAATAACCCAAGGTGCAAATAGGCTTCTAACAATGAGGTAAGTAGCCTAATCTAAACTAGATCAACCTAGGCAGATTGAAAATAATATGACAACAAAGCAGTTTGACCATAAAGTCTCAACTCAGGAACTCAAATTTTGTTCATTTTAAATGTCCAACTAGGTGTATTAATAGATTTTTAATAATGAACTAGACATGCAAGACAACAATCAGGGATTTCAAGCAGATGCCTTCAAACAATGAGTAAGGGACAAAGCAACCTTGCACATGAACAAAAATAGTGTTTTAGTATCAATCTAATCCCTAAAACCACTAATGTGTATGTTCTCAAAATATTTTCCAATCACACACATAGTCCTAGAAAAGAAAGTTTGGTGGCACTATGGTTATTAGTAATATTCAACTTTATAGCTTTCACAATCTAGAGTGGGCAAAATCCAATCCTAACACATGAGGGTTTTGACATATTTTGAGAATTTAATCAATTGGAGATACTAAGGAGATCTGATAGCCCAATAGAAGACTACACCCATAAGGATTTTCACTACAAGGACATTTATATAGAAGTTGCTACTTCCACATCAAAGATGGCTATTACTGCTTGAGGTACTGTCCATGTGGTTGATCGAATAAAAGAAATGTCTACTATCATTTAACCCTCTCTAATTAAGGAAGATTCACAAAGTTGCACCACACGAGGACTAGGTTTGGATTCAAGGGTTCCAAGTTTCTGATGTGCCCAAAAGGGAATAGAGCATACTCTTGTAGCCTCTTAACCTTACTTGAACATAGCAAAAAATATTCTTTAACATGCTAATTTGAAATCACCTCACCAACTTTTTGAAAAATCTAACAACAAATACCACCAATCTAAAAATAGAAAGTACTAATGGATGTTGAAGACGAATCCAAGCAGAATAGTGATATAATAAAAAATATCCTTCCCTACCTACAAGGGGTTCCATCATCAAGAAGAGATTTGCATGCAAATCAAGAAAATGAAGATTAGTCTATCAAGATCTCTCAAATAATGTTCATAGGGCCTACTTACTATGTGAAACATAGATGTGTGAAAGAAAAACTAAATCCAATTTTAGAGCACCAAATGGAGTGTAAATCTTTGAAAGCATGTAAAAGCACTCAAGCTAAACACATGAGAGAGTTTATTTTACTTCCAAATTGAAATTTTATAGTGATCCTCAAAAATACCTAGTAATCCTTGCAACACATCTTTTCTCTTTTATACATTTCTTTTACGCTTGAATGCTTGCTCACAACGATCAAAGAAACAAGCAAACACAACATATGCAATATATATCCAACTTATGCAAAACTAGGATTAGATCTAAAAATTTGATTTTTAAGAGTGATAATAATCATCAAATAACCCAAATGAAAGTTCACATCATGCATTGATAGATTGTAAAAATTAAATGCAAGCTATTAATTAAATGCCATTTTTAAATTAATTTTTTGAATGAGTCATCAAGATTGGACCTATATGATATGAATTCGAATCCAGAACCCTAAATGCATAAAAGTTTCCCTATCAAAAATTAGAGAGCTTTCCAAAAAGGTTAAAATTTTAAATATATCTTTTCATTTGTGCCCTAGGGAGCCATTTTGTCAAAGTAGACAAGGTTTTGTAAATCAAATTATTGAGCTCTAATATGATCTCTAAAATCAAAATGAAAAAAACCATCTCTATTTAGAATTCAAAGAGATTTCCAAAAATGTAGAAATTTCCAAAAAAATCTCATAATTTTCTCCTTAAAATGATTTTTCATTAAAAATAAAGAAAAAATTATAAAAAATTGAAAATACATCAAACAATTTGGAAAAGTTAGACTTAAGCTTTTTTGATATGTTGCCACCTTGTGAATAAAAGTCAGATCAAAATACCTAGCCATTTGGGAGATATGATCAAACCTTTCAAATCTAGGGTTTTTTGTCTCCAAACAAATTTGCACAAGGGGGTTAACTCCAAAACTATCTAAAACCAACAAAAAAATGTGGGTTTCTCCACTATGGGTGCCAAAGATGTGTGCATAAAATGTGGGCACACTTTTATGAGTCATTATATCTAAGATTGCTCAAAAATGAGGTATTGGATGGCAGCTCATAGCTCTCTATTCATGGAGTGCATGGGTTTGTAATGGAGACCCTCAATTTGACCTAGTTTGTGCCCATGCAAGTCCACAATGAAACAAGAAAATCAAGGATCCAAAATGAATGCAAATGGAGATGAAAACTAATCTATATGACAATAATGCAAAACAATGCAAGAAAGAAAATGTAATAACAATGCAATAATAATCTATGAAAAAAAATATGAATATAAGCTAATATGAAAATGCAATCATGAAACCTCGTGATGAAAGCCATGGATGCATGAGAGAAGAAGACAAGAAGATAGAAGTTATCTAGAAAAGGCTTTAGTACTGAAACTCCTTAAAAAATTGGTCTCCAAAGTTGCAACATAACAATAGCATAATAATGGATGTTCAAACCTACAACATAACAATAGAATAATAATGGATCTCAAAAATGAGGAGAGGGCTCTTCCTTATAAAGAAAAATGTGGAAGTGGGTAGCTTCTCACAACCAATATGGGATAACAGAGTTTGATCCATGTGAGACAAAATTTCAACAATGAGAAAAGAGGAGAAGAAATAAATGAGGGAAGGAAAAAGGAATTTGTTTAATTTTTATTTATTTCATTGCCTTTTTCACATGGGATTTATTTAATTAAAATGGAGCATGTTATTTTAATTAAATAGTAGATATTTAATTAAATTAAAAGAGGGTTTTTTCTCTTAATTAATTAAATGTAGGTGAATTTAATTAAAAGAGAGGTTTTCTTTTAATTAAATGGGGACTTATTTTATTTAATTAAAAATGAGATTTTCTTTTAATTAAACAAGACTTAGGATAGAATGATCAACCTTAGGAAAATAAATAATTGAATTTGATTAAGGAAATTTATTTAATAAAATATTTCAAACCATTGATTCAAGATATTTGATAAATTGATAAATTGAATAATGTGGGCCTATAGTCTAGGCAACCATTCTAGGGCACATACACAAATGACTATTAGGTCAACCTTAATCTAGAGGATTTACTATAGACTGATACTATTGTTAGAGAGTAACAATGGAGCTTTCATATGATATAACTTACAAGTCTTGCAGATTACAAATATCTATTCAATCCTCCATTCTAGTTGGCCTTCATACTTTGCAACTCTGATAGCTTGTTCACCCTTCAAGCATTCATCTCCTTAAGCCTTCTTGCTTAACATGCCATTGTAGACTCTTCTCTTGGGTCACTTGATGAAGGAAAACCCTTAACTCCTTCTCTTCCTTGGGTTCTCACACATAACAAGATTTTCTTCATGACCAAACATTTCTATAATTAGGAAATTAGGATATATTCTTGCTCATTTTTCATTGTCAAAATTAGGGTTCGGATAGATTAGGTGGGATACAATGTATCTATCCTATATTTGGTATCTCTTCTAGAAACTTCTCTTAGAATCCATTTGAATTCACCTAAAAATGGTTTACATCAAGTTTTGTTCCACCAACTCATCAACGTTATCTTCCTCCTTGCTCATAAGTTTCAAGAAAACAAACTTTTTGTCTTAGATTTGATGAATCTTTGATCTTTAACATAATGCAACATCTTGGCATTATGAACCTTTTGATGCTTGACACATACTGTGTTGCTCAGTATCAACTATAAAATCACTTGGCATCAACTAAAATTAATTGATGCTCGACATCAACTAAACTTTACTTGGCATCAACTATCTTGCTTGGCATCCACTAGAATTTAGCTTTTACTCAATTCCAACTAACTTTCTTCTTGACTTGCACTGACTTTTCTTGACACTTACTATGCACTTGGTCAAGCTTGGCAAACAAACTTTGTGTAACTTGTTCTTCTAAACTTTCTATTTGTAGCCAACATGTATAACCCTAAATAGATTATCAATACATCATATCATCATTTTCTTAACTAATCCTTGTACTTAATTACATAATCATAACACAACCTTTCCTCTAGGTACTTTTGTTACATCTTATTGATCAAATCCTCCTCATCAATCAACTAAGTGATAGTACTTGAATCTTATAAGAAGTTGTCTTACTAGCAAATAATAGGTTTAACATCAGTGACAAAAAGATGATTGAAACTCATAGTCTTCTTCAACAATCTCCCTCTTTCAATAATCTCTCTAAATAATGATCTTTTCAGTCGGATTTCAACAATACTAAGTAACTTGACACTTGTATTATAAAAATTTTCTTAGTCATTGATGACTTGCTCACTTGTTGATGAGCTTGACTCATATACAAAAATACTCTATGACCTAGAAACTTACCTCGATCCTATAAAGCCTTGTAAATTCTTACTCGTGTACGTGACTTGGCCTGTATAGAGTAGTTCAGTCATAGTGATGACCATTTGAGTTTTTCTTGTAAATGACTAAGTGATTGACACTAATAGATAATAATGGTTAGAGGTACCAATGCTTTAGTCTATGTCATCCCTTAATCAATCTTTCAAAAAATAATTCTTCTTTATTGAACTATGTTCTTTCTTCATCAAACACCTCTAACACTTAATTATCACTATGCTTTCTCAGTAACTATCCTTCTTGGTAACACTATTTTCCAAATAACTTCACATATTCAATCTTCTTTCTCCTTATTTTAAAAACCACCATTTCTAACTTAGTGCAACTCACTGATTCCTTAACTCTTCCCATTACACATTCATTCCCTTTTTACCAACCAAAATAACTTACTTGCACATCATCTTAATAGTTAATTAGATATTTTATACTAATAAAACCAATATTATCTTGCCAAAGAAAAATTCACTAGTTTCTCATTTAAGTTCACATACTTAAAATAACTTCTCCATTTCATCTTCTATCTTTACCATCCATTTCCTTCTTGAACATCACATCCTTCAAATGATTTTCAACTTATATGAATCAATATTTGTCAATCATCTTGACATCACAATAGAACAATTGATCCAACTCTTCTACATACAATTCATACCTTGGTCATTTGACCATGTTCCTCATTAGCGTCAACTATGTCTAACATTATCCCCCTTTTGCATTGATGGAAACAATTCAACATTTCTAAAACTTCTGAAATATACCATCCAATAATAGTAAACTCATACTCTCCCCCTTTTATCTTCCATAGTCTTCATCAAGAAATTTTTTCCCATCAACATTATGTCTTCTTCTTTATCAAGTTTTCTCTCCCATAGTGGTATATTTCTTTCTTTATATAATTCATCTCTATTCTTGAATGCTTCACTCTTTCTTATCTATTCATTATCTTTTCTTTACATGTTCTCCCATTTTCTTTACTCATCCTCACCTTTGGAAAAATTTCCAAAGGCATCTTCAAACATATTTGTAAACTCATTTTTTATGTAGTTGCACACTGTAACTTTCTTATTCTGATTAATTTTAATTACTCACCTCATTTTCACAACTTTATGTTGTTCCTAAAAAGTAAACATTTGTATCAACTCACAAATAGATATTCTAATAAAGCATGGATTAATGCAATCCTACATCTTCCTCTAGTGAGTATTATATAGGGGAATTGTTAATGTTCAGTAGCTTTAGTTGGATAAACTAGTACAAATATATTTTATATATAAGTAAGATAACACACACACACACACACACACACACACACACACACACACGCACACACCAATTGGCTATTATAAATACATTTTAGAAATGCCAACTCCTATTCTACAGACTCAGTACCAACTCCTCATATTTTTAAACATTATCTAGGCACTCTAAGGCCTCCAAAGGTGAGGCTTAATATTTTTTTCCTAAATTTTCTACCAAAAATATGCAATAACTTCTTTAATACTTAAGCTAGAGAAATGAGGTTTTTATGATAGGCTTATAATTCTAAAATGAACCTTCAAGTAGAAAATGAGAACATTTCAAGCTCATATGAAAAACTTAATAGAAGTAGCAAGTTTCTAGAAATAGAAACCCCCCCATCTACTAGTCCTTAGTAAAATAGAAAAGGATGAAAAAAAAAAAAAAAAATTGGTGGTGCAAGATTTCCCTTACACCAAGGATGCTCCTACATTAGACACCTGAGGTAATTTGAGAAGTGACTCCATCACATCTTAGGTGTTCAGAGGAAAATCAAGATGATTAAACTCATCCCTTGCTAGCCATGATGAATCATCTATTGACATCCCTTTCCATTTGACCAGGTATTCCTCATAAGCTTCATTCCTTGTACTTTTTCCAACATGACTATCCAATATCTCCTCAATCTCCCATGTAGCTGAACTAGCTACTTGAACACTCCACCACACTTCTGCAACTTTATCCCCATCACCTCCTTCATAATACTCTATCAAGTTTGATATATTAAATATTAGTGAAATATTCAATTCAGTAGGTAATTTCACTTCATAAGCATTTCTTATATCATGCCTTTTCACTATCTTGCATAGTCCAAACTTCTTCATCTTCAACTTATTATATGTACCCACTAAAAAATGCTCCTTTCTCAAATGAACCATGACTTCATCTCACAACTAAAATTCCTTATACCTCATTTTCACATCTTCCTTAGCCTTATATTATATATTTATCTTTATAATATGCATCCTGACCTCCTCATGGTTATTGTTCAAATGTTTAGCAAATTCTTCTACTTCAGCACTACTTATCTTTCCTTTATCCAACTACCACAACTCAATATCATTTCTAGGACTAGTTCCATAAAGAATCTAGAATGGTGATTTAATAGTACTCCTATTGATGGAATAATTATATGTAAATTTTGCATGTGGTAAAATCAGATCCTATTCTTTTGGTTTGTCTCCAAACAAACATCTTAGCATATTTTCTAAACTCACATTCACTACTATTGTTTGTCCATTAGTCTATGGATGATGTGAGGAACTAAACTTCAAATTTATCTTCAACTTCTTCCACAATATATGCCATAAATACCCAAAAAATTTGGTATCTCGATATGAAACTATACTCTTAGGAAAACCATGTAGTCTCACCACTTCTCTAAGAATAAACTCTGCCACATGAACAACATCACTAGTCTTCTTGCAAGGAATAAAATATGCTATCTTTGAAAACCAATGAACCACCAAAAAAATAGAATCATGCCTTCATTGTGTCCTTATTAAACCAAGAACAAAATCCATGCTAACATCCTCCTATGACTTCTTTGGTATAGGTAATGACTGATACAACCCTATATTCTTCTTTACTCCTTTAGCCATTTGATATACTGTACAACTCTGTACAAACTTCTTCATATCTTGTTGCAACTATGGCTAGTAATAATTCTCAGGAACTAAAGCTATTATTTTATCTGTATCAAAATGTCTAGCCAATCTTCCACAATGCTTCTCTTTGATGAGATTCTCTCTCATTGAACTCCTAGGAATGCACAACTAGCTTCCTTTGAACAACATACTACCTTAGATCGTGAAATCCAACTACTTTTTCCTATCAAATGTAACAATTTTTGTACAAACTTTTCACGCTTCACAAAAATTAGGATCAGCTAGATACAAAGTATTGAGTTCTTTAAACCCGACCACCTCTATCTACAGTTTTTAGAGCAAAATTTGTCTTCTATTGAGAGCATCTACAAATCTATTAGACTTCCCACTCCTGTGTTTAAAAATAAATGTATAACTCTGCAAAAACTCAATCCACTTTAAATGCCTTTGGTTTAATTTTCCTTGACTATTCAAATATTGCAAAGCTTGATGATTAGTATATAAAGAAAACTCCCTAGGAAGAAGATAGTGTCTCCACTTTTTCAATGCTTGAACTATACTGTAAAATTCCTTATAATAAACATAATTTTTTTTTTTTGCATTATTCAACTTCTCACCAAAATAAGCAAAGGTCTACCTTCTTGGCTCAAAACAACTCCTATTGTAGTATGACTAGAATCACAGTCTACTTGAAACACCTTGTTAAAATTAGTAAGTGCTAAAATAGGTTGCTCGATAACTTTGTATTTCAACAAATTAAAACTCTTATCTTCTCCTATCATCCACTTAAATTCTTTCATATCCTCTCATTCTTTTACTTAAGGTTCCACAAATACTGCTAAAGCTTCTTATGAACTTTCTATAAAAACTCTCTAATCTATGAAAAGATCTTATCTCTATCACACTCTTTAGAGTTGGCCATTCGAGGATAGCCTTCACATTCTCTAGGTCCATTTTTAGACCTTCTATTCAGACTACAAATCCTAGCTACACCAATTGCTCCTTTAAAAAATTGTAGTTCTTAAGGATTATCAACAACTTTTCTCTCGTCAACTTACCAAACACCTTGCAAATATGAATTAAATGATCCTCCAATGTCTTACGAAAGATCCAAATATCATCTAGGTAATCAATGAAAAACTTACCCCAATACTCCTTCAATACCTCATTCATGCGCCACATGAAAGTGCTTGGTGCATTGGTTAGCCCAAATGACGTGACTAACCACTCATACAATCCATCCCTTTTCTTGGAAGCAATCTTCTAGTCATCACATTCTCTGATACAAATCTGATGGTACCCACTCTTTATATCTATCTTTGTGAAATACTTAGCTCCACTCAAATAGTGCATAATATCATCCATCCTTGGCAATCAAAATTTGTACTTGATTGGGATCTTGTTGATAGCATGAGAATCTATGCACATCCTCCATTCTCCATTCTTCTTTGGTGCTAATATAGCTAGTACAACACATGAACTCAGTCTCTCTCAAATCTGCCCTTTCTACAACAACTCATGAACTTGTCTGTTCAACTCTTCACTTTTTGCTAGTGTCATTTTGTGCACTGCCTTGTTTGGATAACTAGCTCCTAGAAAAAAATCTATCTAGTGACTGATCTTCCTCACTAGGGGAATCCATCAAGTACATTATCAGATAAAATATTAGAAAACCCTCCCAATATATCTGCAACTTCTACAAGTACCTTCTCTACTTCTTTTTTACTATCTTTTGGAATTATAACAAAACACATATGCTCACACTTCATACCTTTGAGAAAATATTTTCTATCAACAAAACATATTATGGCAACACTACATACCTTTTCTTATTTCTCCTTCAATGACTTCAACTTATGCTTCATTCCATCCTTAGTTATAGTGTAGGTATTTTCTTGCCCATTGTGTACAACATGTCTGTCAGACTACCATGGCCTACCCAACAACATATGAAAAATGTCCACAGGTATGGTATTAGATAGTACCTCATGCTCGTAGTTTCAAATCTTGAACTTTACTAAGCACTGCACATTGGCCATGACCTTGTGCTCATCTGGCACTTAGATAATATGCTATGGATGTGGGTATTTTTGTCTCTTCACCTTCAACTTGGTGACTGTCATTTTTGATGTAGTGCCCACCTATAGTTTTCTTTTCCATTATATTTAACAAACTCTTTTATGCCTATTTAATGGATGTATTAGTTTCAAGGATATTATTTCATAACTTAGACTAGAGATATATCAATGATGATTACTTGACTATATTTCATGTGTTATTTAATTATTCTGGTTACTGGTGTATTAATGATGCTTTAATGATGATTATTTCATATTCATAGAAATGCATTATTTTATCTAAGCATTTGATGTTTGACTTATAATTATTATCATACTTGCCCCATACTTGCATGTGTATGGCGCATGTGTTTGTTTTATGTTTTTGTTTGTCATATTTGATGTCATTAACGAAGGGAGTCATAGTCACCTGCTAGTTGGGATCTACATGATGTACCACTCCCTACCATTACTTTTTTAGTTTAGATATATTTATATACATGTACATGCTCATCTTTTATGTAGAATGTAGGTATTCGGCATTGACTTCCCTGAATTGTCAGGATGAGTGTTCCCTATCACAATAACTCAATAGTAAGAATGAGGAGATAATGTTTAGGTCCAATCCTAGCGATAACCTAAATACTTGTCTTGCAAGGAGGACTTGTAACTGACTTTCCACCCTTTTTTAAACCTATGAGTTTATCTTTGTCTATTTTATTTGATTTTGAGTTTTAGTCTATTTTGGTAATGTTGCTTTTGTGTGGATTACACTGTGTGATTTATTTTGTACATGATTTAATTATAATATTTGGGTTAATCATGTAGTTGAATATTATTTGATTAAAAAAGAAAATATTAAAATATGAAAATATTTAATTAATTAAAAAACTAATTAAATATGTACTTTAATTTAAAAGTCTTAATTTAGAAGTCTAAATTTAAAAAATTGGTTAAAAAGAAATTAGAATATGATGATATTTAATTAATTATAAATTAATTAAATATATACTTTAGTTTAAAACATTTAATCTAAAAGTTTAATTTAAGAAGTTGGACAAAGGGTGAATTAAAATATTAAAATATTAAATATTAAATATTGCTTTATTGGGCATGTGCAGGATCATGGTGTACCAAACTATGGTCCTAAGTGGTAGTGAAAAATCAGCAAATCAGGGTTATGTCAACTTGACACATAATATTGAAGTGGTTATAGACTTTATATCAAAAAGTTGTAAGAAAATAATCTATAGAAAATTGAATGTAGTTTCTAAACTACTAGGCCTTATCAAGAGAAAAAAATAATTGATTGGTCAAAAGTTTGAATTTTAATGTAGTACTATGAAAGTTTCAAGGCAAAAGTCAAAAGTAGGTGTATGTTTGACCACCTTAATCAACTCAAATGATACTATTTTTTTAATATAATTATAGATATGAAAAGTAGACTCATGCCTAGATGTGATGCATATTTTTCTGTATTTTTATTCCAAATAAATAATTAAATATGAATTTTCTACCAAAAAAATTTTGGAAAAAAAAAGTCTCGTGTCTGACCACCTTAACTAATAGAAAATTTTACCAAATTTAATTTAATTAATTTTTTTCTTATACTAGGCAAAGCATACAATGTGACGCAACTTTTAGATTTAAAAAATATTATACCATTTGAAAGTTATAGCTATTTTTCAATCAGTATGTCAATCAACACTTTACAATAATCTTCATTGATAATTAACTAATAAATACTTATCGAACTTATAATTTGACAAAAATTATATTGATGGATTCTCGAGAGCGATATTAAAAAAATCTTTTTGTTTCATTCAATTTTGATCAAAATAACATTGTCAGACGACTACCCAAAGTCTGAGTATCACTAAAACCCTCTCCAAACACGTCTTTTGGGTTGACCGGGTAGGCTTGGTAAATACTAAGCCTAATCGGATATCGGATTTCAAATCAAATATCAGATTTCAAATCGGATATCTAATTTGAAATCTAATATCCGAGATGGTCCGATGAATTTTGATGAGAAATTTGAAATCCCAACCCATTTTAGAGGGAAAACCAGATTTAAGAGTTATAGCTTATGATTTATAAATTATTTTTGTTATATTACTCTGTAAATATGTATTATAATATATTATATATATAATAACAACATAATATTTTTATTAAATACAATAAAGAAATATATATATATATTATAAAGTAATATTTTTATTAAATATAATAAACTTATATATATAGATATATAACATAATATATATATAACAATGTAATGTAAAGATATAACATATAATATATTAATATATAATAATATATTATGTTATTCTCATTATAATCTATAAATATAATTTATATTATTATTATTTTTACTAAATATAATAATGTAAGATGTGTGTGTGTGCATGTGTTATGAATATATATATAATAACATAATATTTTTATTAAACATAATAACCATATATATATTTATTATATTAATATGTATGTTATTAATATATATGTATATTATTAATACATATCAGTCAAAGGGAGTCATAGGTTGACCTATGACCCCCTTCGATGCATTACATAACGACATATGTCCCTCAGGGTCATATTAGAATCGTTCCCTCAGGGTCATATTAGAATCGTTCTTATGGGTCGAAGGGGGTCATAAGTCCTTTGACACATTACATGATGACATATGTCCTTAGGGGTCTTAGGAACCCTAGGGACATATTAGAATCATTCTTATAGGTCAAAGGGGGTCATAGGTTCACCTATTACCCCATTCAACCCATTAAATGATGACATATGTCCCTAGCGGTCTAGGACCCCTTGGAACATATTAGAATCATTCTTATGGGTCAAAAGGGGTCATAGGTTCACCTATGAACCCGTTCGACCTATTAAATGATAACATATGTCCCTAGGGGTCCTAGGACCCCAAGGGACATATTAGAATCATTCATATGGATCAAAGGGTGTCATATGTTGACCTATGACCCCCTTCGACCCATTACATGATGACATATGTCCCTAGGGGTCCTAGCACCCCAAGGGACATATTAGAATCATTCATATAGGTGGAAAGGGGTCATAGGTTGACTTATGATCCCCTTCGACCTATTACATAATGACATATGTCACTAGAGGTCCTAGGACCCCTAGGGACATATTAGAATTATTCTTATGGGTCAAACGGGGTCATAGATTGACCTATGACACCCTTCGACACATTACATGACAACATATGTCCCTAAGGCTCCTAAGACCCATAGGGACATATTAGAATCGTTCATATGGGTCAAAGGGGGTCATAGGTTGACCCCCTTCAACCCATTACATGAAGACATTTGTCCTTAGGGGTCCTAGGACCCCTAGGGACATATTAGAATCATTCATATGGGTCAAACGGTGTCATAAGGTGAGCTTGGACACCCTTCGACCCATCAAATGATGACATATGTTCTTAGGGGTCCTAGGACCTGTAAGGACATATTATAATTGTTCATATGGTTCGAAGGAGATCATAGGTTGACCTATGACCCCTTTCAATTCATTAAATGATGACATATGTCTCTAGGGGTCCTAAGACCCGTAGGGACATATTAGAATTGTTCGTATAGATCAAATGGGATCATAGGTTGACCTATGAGCCCCCTCTACATATTAAATGATGACATATGTCCCTAGGGGTCTTAGGACACCTAGGGACATATTATAATTGTCCATATGGGTTAAAAGGGGTCATAGTTTGACCTATGACCCCTGTTGACCAATTACATGATGACATATGTCCAGAAGACCACTAGGGACATATGAGAATCATTCTTATGGGTCAAAGGGGGTCCTAGGTTGACCTATGACCTCCTTTGACACATTACATGATGGCATATGTCACTAGGGGTCCTAGGTCTCCTAGGGACATATTAGAATCGTTCATATAGGTCGAAGGGGGTCATAAGTTGGCCTATGATCTCTTTCGACCCATTAAATGATGACATATGTCCCTAGGGGTCATATGACCCCTAGGGACATATTAGAATTGTTCATATGGGTCAAAGGGGGTTATAGGTTGACCTATGAACCCGTTTGACCCATTACATGATGACATATGTCCCTATGACCCCTAAGGACATATGAGAATCGTTCTTATGGGACAAAGGGGGTCATAGGTTGACCTATGATCCCCTTCAATGCATTACATGATGACATATGTCCTTAGGGGTCCTAGGACCCCTAGAAAAATATTAGAATTGTTCTTATGGGTCAAACATGGTCATAGGTTGACTTATGAAGAATGTAGACACATTACATGATGAAATATGTCCCTAAAGGTCCTCATAACCCTAGGGACATATTAGAATCATTTTTATGGGTCCAAAGGGGTCATAGGTTGACGTTTGACCTTCTCTGACCATTACACGATGACATATGTCCCTAGGGGTACTCATTACATGATGACATATGTCCCTAGGGGCCCTAGTACCCCTAGGGACGTATTAGAATGCTTCTTATGGGTCAAAGGGAGTCATAGGTTGACCTATGACACCCTTCGAAAGATTCCAGGATGACATATGTCCAAAGCAGTCTTAGAAACCCTAGGGACATATTCAAATCGTTCTTATGGGTCAAAGGGGGTCATAGGTCATATTAGAATCGTTCTTATGGGTCGAATGGGGTCATAAGTTGACCTATGACCTCTTTTGACCCTTTACATGACGATATATGTCCCTAGGGGTCCTAGGACCCCTAGGGACATATTCTAATCATTCTTATGGGTCAAAGGGGATAATAGGGTGACATATGACACTCATCAACCCATTACATGATGACATATGTCTCTAGGGGTCCCAAGACCCCTAGGGACATATTAGAATCATTCTTATCAGTCAAATGGGGTCATAGGTAAACCTATAAGCCCCTTTGACTCATTACATGATGACATATGTCCCTACAGGTCATAGGTCATCTAGGGACATATTAGAATTGTTCACATGGGTCAAAGGGGGTCATACATTGACCTATGACCCCATTCGACCCATCAAATGGTGACATATGTCCCTAGGGATCCTAGGACCCTTAGGGACATATTAAAATTGTTCGTATGGGTCAACCTATGACCCCCTTCAACCCATTAAATGATGACATATGTCCCTAGGGGTCCTAGGACCCGTAGGAACATATTAGAATTGTTCATATGGGTGGAAGGGGGTCATAGGTTGACCTATGACCCCCTTTGACCTATTATATGGTGACATATGTCCCTAGGACTCCTAGGGACATATCAGAATCATTCTTATAAGTCAAAGGGTGTCATAGGTTGATCTCTGACCCCCTTCGACACATTACATGATGACATATGTCCCTATGGGTGCTAGGACCCCTAGGGACATATTAGAATCATTCATATGGGTTGAAGGGGGTCATAGATTGACCTATGACCCTGTTCGACCCATTAAATGACAACATTTGTCCCTAAGGGTCCTATGACCCCTAGGGACATATTAGAATTCTTCATATGGGTCAAAAGGGATCATAGGTTCACATATGACCCCCCTTTGATCCGTTACATGATGACATATGTCCCTAGGACTCCTAGGGACATATGAGAATCATTTTTATATGTTAAAGGGGATCATAGGGTGACCTATGACACCTTTCGACCCATTATATGATGACATATTTCCCTAAGGGTGCTAGGACCCCTAGGGACATATTAGAATCATTCTTACAAGTCAAAGGAGGTCATAGGTCAACCTATGACCCCCTTCGACTCATTATATGATGACATATGTCCCTAGGGGTCATTGGACACCTAGAGACATATTAAAATTGTTCTTGTGGGTCAAAGGGGGTCATAGGTTTTTCTATAACCCCCTTGGACCCATTACATGATGACATATGTTCCTAAGACCCCTAGGGACATTATAAAATTGTTCTTATGGGTCAAAGAGGCTCATAAGGTGACCTATGACCCCCTTCAACCTATTACATGATGCCATATGGACATATTAAAATCGTTCCTATGGGTCAAAGAGGGTCATAGGTTCACAATTGACCCACTTCGACACATTACATGATGACATATGTCTCCAGAGGTCCTAGGACCCCTAGGGACATATAAGAATGCATCATTTGGATCAAAGGGTGTCATAGGTTTACCTATGACCCCCTTCGACCCATTAAATGATGACATATGTACCTAAGGGTCCTAGGACACCTAGGGACATATTGCAATCATTCTTATGGGTCAAAAAGGTTCATAGGTTGACCTACGATCCACTTCGACTCATTAAATGATGACATATATCCCTAGGGGTCCTAGGGACATATTAGAATCATTCTTATGGGTCAAAGGATGTCATAGGTCCCCTTTTGACCAAATACATGGCCACATATGTCCCTAGGGGTGCTAAGGACATATTAGAATCATTCTTATGGGTCAAAGGGGGTTATAAGGTGATCTATGACCCCATTTGACCTATTGAATGATGATATATGTCCCTAGGGTTCTTAGGAACCCTAAGGACATATTAGAATCATTCTTATCAGTCAAAGGGATTCATAGGTTGACCTATGATCTCCTTTGACCCTTTATATGACAACATATGTCCCTTGGGGTCATAGGACCACTAGGGACATATTAGAATGCTTTATATGGGTCAAAGGGGCTCATAGGTTGACCTATGACCACTTTCAACCCGTTAAATGATGACATATATTCCCCTAGGGATATATTCAAATCGTTCATATTGGTAAAAGGGGGTCATAGGTTTACCTATCATCCCCTTTGACCAATTACATGACAACATATGTCCCTAGGGTTCCTAGGACCCCTAGGGACATAAGAATCTTTCTTATGGGTCAAAGGTGGTCATAGGTTGACCTAAGACCCGCTTCGACCCATTACATGATGAATCCCTAGGGACATATTAGAATAATTTTTATGGGTCTAAGGGGGTCATAAGTTGATCTATGACCCCCTTTGACCCATTACATGATGACATATGTCCCTAAGGTGTCCTAGGAACCCTAGGGACATATTAAAATTATTCTTATGGGTCAAAGGGGGCCATAGGGTGACCTATGATCCACTTTGACCTATTGAATGATGACATATGTTGTTAGGGTTCCTACGACCCCTAGGTAGATATTTGAATCATTCTTATGGGTCGAAGGGGGTCATAGGTAACCTTATGAGCCACTTTGACCCATATGAACGATTCTAATATGTCCCTAGGGATCCTAAGACCCCTAGGGGCATATGTCATCATGTAATGGGTCGAAGGAGGTCATAGGTCAAACTATGACCCCCTTTGACCCATATGAACAAATCTAATATGTCCTTAGGGGTCCTAGGACCTCTAGGGACATATGTCACCATGTAATTGGTCAAAGGGGTTCATAGGTTGACCTATGACACCCTTTGATCCATAAGAATGATTCTAATATGTCTTTAGGACCCCTAGGGACATATGTCATCATGTAACGTGTCGAATGGGTTAATAAGTTGACCTATGACCCCCTTTGACCCATAAGAACGATTCTAATACATCCATAGGAGTCCTAGGACCCTTAAGCCCCTTTGACCCATTAGAATGATTCTAATATGTCCTAGGACCTCCTAGGGACATATGTCATAATGTAATGGGTAGAAGGGTGTCATAGCTCAACTTATGATCCTCTTTGACTCATATGAATGATTTTAATATGTCCCTAAGCATGCTACGACCTCTAGAGACATATGTCATCATGTAATGGGTCGAACGACATCATAGGTCAAACTATGACTCCCTTTAACCCATATGAACAATTCTAATGTGTCTCTAGGGATCCTAGGACCTCTAGGGACATATGTCAGCATGTAATGTGTCGAAAGAGGTCATAGGTCAACCTATGACCCCTTTTCACATATAAGAACAATTTTAATATTTCTCTAGGGGTCTTAGGAACCCTAAGGACATATGTCATCATGTAATCGCTCGAAAGGGGGTCATATATCAACCTATGATCCCCTGTGACCCATCAGAATGATTCTAATATGTCACTAGGGGTCCAAAGACCCCTAGAGTCATATGTCATCGTGTAATGAGTTGAGGGGGGTCATAAGTCAACCTATAACCTCCTTTGACCCATAAGAACGATTCTAATATGTTCCTAAAGTTTTTAGGACCCCTAGGAACATATGTCATCATGTAAAGGGTTGAAGGGGGTCATAAGCCAACCTATGTCCCCCTTTGACCCATAAGAATGACTCTAATATGTCCCTAGGGGTCTTATGACCCCTAGGGACATATTTCATCATATAATGTGTCGAAGGGGGTCATAGGTCAAATTATGACCCCCTTAGACCCATACGAACGAATCTAATATGTTCTTAGGGATCCTACGACCCCTAGAGACATATTTCATCATGTAATATGTCGAAGGGGGTCATAGGTTCATCTATGACCCCTTTTGAGCCAAAACAATGATTATAATATGTTCCTACGGGTCCTAAGACCCCTAGGGAGATATGTCATTATTTAATGGGTAGAAGGAGGTCATAGATCAACCTATGATCTCCTTTGACCCATATGAAGCATTCTAATATGTCCCTAGGGGTCTTAGGACCCCTATGGACATATGTCATTACATAATGGGTCAAAGGGGGTCATAGGTCACCCTATGACCCCCTTTGAGCCATTAGACGGATTCTAATATGTGTCATCATGTAATGGGTCGAAGGGGATCATAGGTCAACCTATGACCTCCTTTGACCCATAAGAATGATTCTAATATGTCCTTAGGGGTCCTAGGACCCCTAAGGACATATGTCATTATTTAATGAGTCAAATGGGGTCATACGTCACCCTATAACGCCCTTTGACCCATAAGAAAGATTCTAATATGTCCCTAAGGGTCCTAGGACCTCTAAAGACATATGTTGTCATGTAATAGGTAGAAGGGGGTCATAGGTCAACTTATGACCCCCTTTGACCCATAAGAATCATTCTAATATGTCCGTAGGGGTCTTAGGTATATATGTCGTCATTAAATGGGTCGCAAGGGGTCACAGGTCAACTTATGACACCCCTTGACCCATATGAACCATTCTAATATGTTTGTAGGTGTCCTAGGACCCCTGGGGACATATGTAATCATTTTATGGGTCAAAGGGGTCATAGGTCACCCTATGACCCGCTTTGACGCATAAGAACGATTCTAATATCTCCCTAGTGTTCCTAGAACCCCTAGGAACACATGTCATCATGTAATTTGTCGAATGGGTTCATAGGTCAACCTATGACCCCCATTGACCGATAAGAATTATTTTAATATGTCCTTAGGGGTCCTAAGACCTCCAGGGATATATGTTATCAATTAATGGGTCGAAGGGGGTCATAGGTCAACCTATGACCCCCTTTGACCCATATGAAGTATTCTAATATGTCTGTAGGGGTCCTAGGATCTTTAGTGACATATGTTGTAATGTAATGGTTCGAAAGGGGGTCATAGGTCACCCTATGACCCTCTTTGACCCATAAGAATGATTTGATTATGTCCCTAGGGGTCCTAGGACTCCTAGGGACATATTTTGTTATTTAATGGGTAAAAGGGGAACATAGGTCATCCTATGACCCCGTTTTACCCATATGAAGCATTATAATATGTCTCTAGGGGTCCTAGGGCCCCTAGGGACATATGTCATCATGTGATGTGTTGAAGGTGGTCATAGGTCAACCCATGGCTCCCTTTGACCCATACATTTGATTCTAATATGTCCCTAGGGGTCCTAAGATCCCTAAAAAAAAAGTCATCATTTAATGAGTCGAAGTGGGTCATAGGTCAACCCATGACCACCTTTTATTCATATGAACGATTTTAATATGTCCCTACCTATCCTAGGACTCCTAGGGACATATGTCATCATGTAATGGGTCAAAGGTGGTCATAGGTCAACCTATGACCCCCTTTGACCCATATGAAATATTCTAATATGCCCCTAGGACCCCTAGGGATATATGTCGTCATGTAATGGGTCATGAATGATTTAAAGATGTCCCTAAGGGTCCTAGGATGCCTAGGGACATATGTCATCATGTAATGGGTCGAAAGGGGTCATAGGTCACCCCATGACCCCTTTGACCCATTAGAAGGATTCTACTATGTCCCTAGGGGTCTTAGGACCCCTAGGGACATATGTCATCATGTAATGGGTCAAAGGGGGTCATACGCCAACCTATGACACCCTTTGACCCATAAGAATGATTCTAATATGTCCTTAGGGGTCCTAGCACCCCTGGGGATAAATATCATCATTTTATTGGTTGAAAGGGGTCATAGATCAACTTATGACCCTCGTTGATCCATAAAAATGATTCTAATATGTCCCTAAGTGTCCTACGACCTGTAGGGACATATGTCATCATTTAATGGGTCAAAGGGGATGACTAGTAAACCTATGACCCCCTTTGATCCATATGAATGATTTTAATATGTCCCTAGGGATCCTAGGACCCCTGAGGACATATGACATCATGTAATGGGTCGAACGAGGTCATACATCAACCTATGAGCTCCTTTAACCCATATGAATCATTGTAATATGTCCCAATGGATCCTAAGACCCCTAGTGACATATGTTGTCATGTAATGGGTCAAAGATTCTAATATGTCACTAGGGTTCCTAGGATCCCTAGGGATATATGTTGTTATTTAATGGGTCGAAGGAGGTCATAGGTCAACCTATGACCCCCTTTGGCCCATATTAAGCATTCTAATATGTCCCTAGGGATCCAAGAACCCTTAGGGACATATGTCGTCATGTAATATGTCAGAGGGGGTTATAGGTCAACCTATGACATCTTTTATTCCATAAGAATGGTTGTAATATGTTCTTAGGGGTCCTAGGACCCCTAGCTATATATGTCATCATTTAATAGGTCGAAGAGAGTCATAGGTCAACCTATGAGACCCTTCGACCCATATGAAGCATTCTAATATATCCCTACGGGTCCTAGGACCCCTATGAATATATGTCGTTACATAATGTGTCAAAGGCTATCATAGGTCACCCTATCACCACCTTTGACCTATTAGAAGGATTCTAATATGTGTCATCATGTAATGGGTTGAAGGGGATCATAGGTTAACCTATGATCCCATTTGACCCATAAGAACGATTCTAATATGTCCCTAGGGGTCCTAAGACCCCTAGGGATATATGTCATCATTTAATGGGTCGAAGGCGGTCATAGGTCAACCTATGACCCCTTTTAACCCATAAGAATGATTTGAATATGTCCCTAGGGGTCCTAGGACCCCTAGGGACATATGCCATCATTTAATGGGTCAAATGGGGTTTTACATCACCCTTTAACCCCCTTTGACCCATAAGAACAATTTGAATATGTACCTAGGGGTCCTAGGACCCCTAGGGACATATGTCATCATGTAATAGGTCGAAGGGGGTCATAGGTCAACCTATGACCCCCTTTGAACGATAAGAATGATTCTAATATGTCCCTAGGCGTCCTACGACCCCTAGGGATATATGTCATCATTTAATGGGTCGAAGGGGGTCATAGGTCAACCCATGACCCCACTCGACCCATATGAAGAATTTTAATATGTCCCTAGGTGTCTAAGGACCCCTAGGGACATATGTTATCATTTAATGAGTCGAAGGGGGTCATAGGTCACCCTATGACCCCCTTTGAACCATAAGAACAATTCTAATATCTCCTTAGGATTCCTAAGACCCCTAGGGACATATGTCATCATGTAATTGGTCGAAGGGGGTCATAGGTCAACCTATGACCCCCTTTGACCGATAAGAAGTATTCTAATAGGGACATATGTCATCATTTAATAGGTCGAAGGGGCTCATAGGTCAACTTATGACCCCCTTTGACCCATATGAAGCATTCTAATATATCCGTAGGGATCTTAGTATCCCTAGGGACATATGTTATCATGTAATGGTTTGAAAGGGGTCATAGGTCATTCAATGACCCCCTTGGATCCATAAGAATGATTATAATATGTCCCTAGGGGTCCTAGGACCCCTAGGGACATTTGTTGCCATTTAATGGGTAAAAGGGGGTCATAGGTCATCTTATGATCCCGTTTGACCCATATGAAGTATTCTAATATGTCCTTAGGGGTCCTAGGACCCCTAAGAACATATGTCATCATTTAATGGATGACCTATGACCCCTTTTGATCCATATAAATGATTCTAATATGTCCTTAGGGGTCCTAGTACCCCTAGGAACATATATTATTATGTAATGAGTCAAAGGGGGTCATAGGGAAACTTATGACCCTCTTTGAGCCATATGAATGATTCTAATATGTCCCTAGTGGTCCTAGGACCCCTAAGGACATATGTCATCAATTAATAGGTCGTAAATGATTCTAAGATGTACCTAGGACCCCTAGGGACATTTTTCATCATGTAATGGATCGAAGGAGGTCATAGGTCAACCTATGATCCTTTTTGAGCTATAAGAATGATTCTAATATGTCCTTAGGGGTCCTAAGACACCTAAGGACATATGTTGTCTTTTAATGGGTTGAAGGACCCCCTTTGACCAATATGAACGAATTTAATATGTTTTTAAGGGTCCTAGGACCCTGAGGGACATATGTCATCATGTAATATGTCAAAGGGGGTCATAGGTAAACCCGTGACCCCCTTTGAGCCATAGAAATGATTCTAATATGTCCCTAGGGCTCCTAGGGCCCCTCGGGAGATATGTCATCATTTAATGGATTGAATGGGGTCATATGTCAACCTATGACCCCCTTTGACCCATATGAAGCATTCTAATATGTCTCTAAAGGTCCTAGGACTCCTATCGACATATGTCATCAGGTAATGGGTCAAAGGGGGTCATAGGTCACCCTATGACCCCCTTTGACCCATTAGAAAGATTTTAATATGTCCCTAGGGGTCTTAGGACCCCTACGGTCATATGTCATCAGTTAATGGGTCGAAGGGCATCATAGGTCAACCTATGACCCCCTTTAACCCATAAGAATGATTCTAATATGTTCTTAGGGGTCCTAGCACCCGTAGGGACAAATGTCATCATTTAATGAGTTGATGGGGGCATCGGTTAACCTATGACCCCCGTTGGTCCATAAGAATAATTCTAATATGTCCCTAAGGGTCCTAGGACCTATAGGGACATATGTCATCATTTAATGGGTCAAAGGGGGTCATTAGTAAACTTATCACCTCCTTTGACCCATATGAACGATTCTAATATGTCCCTAGGGATCTTAGGACCCCTAGGAACATTTGTCATCATGTAATGGGTCAAAGATATATGTTGTCATTTAATGGGTTGAAGGGGGTCATAGGTCAACCTGTGACCCCCTTGGACCCATATGAAGCATTCTAATATGTTCGTAGATGTCCTAGGACCCCTAGGGACATATGTCATCAAGTAATGAGTCAGAGGGGGTTATAGGTCAACCTGTGACCCCCTTTGACCCATAAGAACGATTGTAATATGTCTCTAGGGGTCGTAAGACCCCTAGCTATATATGTCATTATTTAATGGGTTAAAGGGGGTCATAGGTCAACCTATGACACCCTTTGACCCATATGAAGCATTCTAATATGTCCCTAAGTGTTCTAGGACCCCTAGGGACATATGTCATCATATAATATTTCGAAGTCGGTCATAAGTCAACCTATGACCCCCTTTGACCCATAAAAATGATTCTAATATGTCCCTAGGGGTCCTAAGACCCTTAAGGGCATATGTCATCATGTAATGGATTGAAGAGGGTCATAGGTCACCCTATGAGCCCCTTTGACCTATAGGAATGATTCTAATATGTCCCTAGGGGTCCTAGGACCCCTAGAGACATATGTCATTTAATGAGTCAAAAGGGGTCATAGGTTTGACCCATATGAAGCATTCTAATGTCTCTAGGGGTCCTAGGACCCCTAGGGATATATGTCATCATTTAATTTGTTGAAGGGGGTCATAGTTCACCCTATGACCCCCTTCAAACCATATGAAAGATTCTAATATGTCCCTAGGGGTCTTAGGACCGGTAGGGACATATGTCATCGTGGAAGGTGTCGAAGCAGGTCATATGTCACCCTATGATCCCTTTTGACCCATATGAATTATTCTAATATGTCCCTAGGGGTCTTAGGACCTCTAAGGACATATGTCATCGTGGAATGTGTTGAAGGTGACCTATGACCCCCTTCGACCCATATGAATGATTCTAATATGTCCTTAAGGTTCCTAGGACCCCTAGGAACAAATGTCATCTTGTAATATGTCAAAAGGGTTCATAGGTCATCTTGTGACCTCCTTCAACCCATATAAACTATTCTAATATGTCTCTTGGTGTCCTAGGATCCCTTAGGGACATATGTCATCATGGAATGTGTCGAAAGGGGTCATAGGTCATCCTGTGAGCCCTTTCGACCCATTTAAATGACTCCACTAGAAATAATATAGTAAAAATAAAAATAATATAGTATAACAATCATATATATATATAATTTATAGATAATAATAATAATAACATAATATATTATAGATTATAATTTACATATGATAATAATAATAATAATATATTATAGATTATAATTTATATATGATAATAATAATAATATGTATTAATAACATATATATAATATATTACGTTATTATATTTAATAAAAATGTAGTAAAAATAATAATAATATATATTATATTTATAGATAATAATAATAATGATGACATAATATATTATTATATATTAATAGATTATATATTATATCTTTACATTACGTTATTATTATTATTATTATATATATAATATTATATAATTAAATATTTATTTTTTTTTTGCAAAAAGAGGGGTAAAAATTTATTAAGACAGAAAGGAATACAACAAGGAGAGCTCAACAAGGAGCTCGATCCTGAGCAACAAGATCATCAAATTCTTGCACCATCTCAAAAGACAGTTGCCCCCTATCCCTAATATTCCAACTCGGATCATGACTAGAAGCCCATTTGGCTAAACAATCAGCATGTCTATTCCATTCTCGCAGAATATACTTGAACCTAATGAACTGAAAAGAGGAAGAGAAGAAAAGAATCTACTTAACAACAGTGGCCAGCTACCAACTAACATCCTCAAGCTCTTGCGAAGAAAGCATGTTCACCACCACCTGGGAATCAGATTCACAAATAATCTTACTCCATCCCCACAAGCAACACTATTCCACAGCATATAAAATAGCCTGAGCTTCCATGAGATTGTTAGTATAATCACCCTTATGAATTGAGAAGAAAAATTTAACATTCCCAGAACTACAACGAGCCACTCTGCCAATACCAGCCAGACCAGGATTCCCACGAGAAGAACCATCAGTGTTAATTTTCAGAACTCTACAGGGAGGAGGAGTCCAGTGCCCATCCCAGTTAACCCTACCCTATTATATAATATATAGATTATATATTATTTTATATATAATAGTTATGTTATTATATAATATATTTATAGATTATTTATTATATCTTTACATATTTCATAACTCAAATTAGTTATATCACTTACAAATTTTTTTTTCCCTCTAATTTTTGTGCCTTTTCCCTCCAATTTTTATGCCTCCGATATCGGATATTGGATCTCATATCGGATATCTGATATGAGATTTGATATTCAATATGAGATCCAATATCCAATCTCATGTTGGATGTCCGATCTCATATTAGATATCCGATCTCTTGAATAGGATATTCGATAAGGCTTGGGCCTCACCTTCTAGGTTTGGTACCTGGATGGGTTAAAAAAAGTCCAAATGGATTTTGAAGCGCTTTTAGATGTGTTCAAAGTCTATTTTTTTCACATTGCCACTTTTTGACACACCGTGATCCTACACATACCTTATTATAATTATTTATTTAATAATAATTCAATTATAGTTGCATTTAAATAATGACCTTTGATTATTATTATTAATTTAAATAATAAACTATGCTTTAATTAGTGCTTGCATTAATTAATAAACTCAAGGAGAATAAAATATAAAAGAATAAAATTTAAAGATAAAGTTATAATTCTAATTGTGTTGTAGTTATATTTATTTAATTTAATGATAATTATTTAGAAATTTTATTTTAATAATAAACTCTAAATAATGTTATTAATTAAATTAATAAATATATTATTAGAAATGCTTCAAAAATTAATTATAGAGAGAAAGCTAATTATTTAAATTAAGATATTTTGTAATTAAATATCTAAAAGAGTTATGCATGAAAATGTAAAAGGTAATAAAGTAATAAACAATAATTGATCAGTAAGTTCTCTTTCGTGATTGCACAATCAGAGCCCCAATTTAAGGGAGAACTCTTTATCAGAGATCTAGAGCTTATTTTGCAATTACATAGATTTTGGGGAGCAAAATTTAGAATTGGATCAAAGGAATTGTTGAGAGTTTTGGAGGATTTGGAATTTGCATACAGTCATAGATTGTCTTAGATTTTAGCTATGGTTTTGAGGTAGGGTTTGAAAACCCATTGTAGAATTTTATTAAAAGATCTTTATACTTCATGTCTTCCTAAGTGTTTGCATATTGCTTATTAATTTACTATAGTGGTTGTTGAATAAGGAATTATGGTGTAGATTTTGAAATGGAAAAACTTATTAATCAAGAAAACTTGATTGAGGAAAATTATTAAAAAACTATAGAAAATTATTATGACTGTATTCTTTTAAACCCCTTTAGATAATATAGGGAATATTTGATTATGAAAATTTGGAAGAAAATAATAAATTGAACAATTAGGGTTTCAACTTTAATTTTGTCATTTGAACTATGTGATTATCATGAATTTTCTAAATATAGATCAATATTATTCTTATATCTAAAATAATTTAATTGCAATATTTATTTGGAAAGTAAAAGATTAATTGAGAGGAAAGCATTTTGTAACTAAGCTTATGTATGCATGTGAAAATAAATATACTAAAAATAGAAAGCTAAGTATAATATAGTTGCATGCATGTAAAAACAAATATGCTAAAAATAGAAAACTAAGTATAGTATGATTGCATGACTTAAGAGATCAAAGACATGTGAAAATACTAATTGCATGCTTATTTTTATTTTATAAAAATATAATATAATTTTTAGATTTATTTATTTAAAAATAATAAAAATAATAATTTATTAGTTTCTAAATAAAATAAATATTATTCATTTATTTATAAAGTGAATCTTAGTATTAGTGATTATTTAAGTTTAATTAAACTCTTGGTTGCATATAAATGACTTTATAATTATTAATGCAAGAGGGAAGTTAATAAATAAATATTTAAAATTTTATGATATTTTAAGAGAAGTTGTGGTAGAGTTCACTTTGTAATAATTTAGTTAATAACTATTTGACTTTATGAGAGAAATTATAAATAATTAAATTAAATTTATAATTTTATCTCTAATTGCATCATGAATTAAAGAGAAATTAAATGCTAATATTGGACTTAAATAGAAGTCAAATTAATATTTTAGAAATAAAATTGATATTAGTAACTAATCTAATAATATATTTATGTTATTATTTAAATCATTTATTGTTTAAGATTAATTAAATTAAAAATATAATAATATTGCATGATCTTTTATATGTAAAGAGATTGGATATTTAAATACTTATTTATTTAAATAAGTATATTAGCATAACAATTTATATTAACATGCATATTCTTACCTTATTTCTAAACACATACTTATGACCTAAACTAAACAAGAGAAATTGGTGGAATTAAATCATGTGATTGAAAACTATGGGTTTCTAATATTCTATTTTATAGTCTTGTGATGTTTATTTTCTTGATAGTTTTTCTTTGTAGGTTGTTTAGTTGGCCAAGTTAGAATGTGTGGTAGAGGCATTTTTGAGATTTCTTTTATGATTATTTGATTGGATGTCATGATGAACTTTATGATTTGAATTGAGATTAATGTTTTATGAGCTTTATGCTATTTTTTGGGAACCAATGTTAGTTTTGGGTTTCCTATTAAAGAATTGAATTTGATTAGTATTACTCTTGTGGTATGGAGCACTATTGTGGTTTGTAATTTTTGCTAAAGTAGTCTAGGCACATTTCTATAAGAGTGGTTTGCAATGGTGGTCATTTTCCAAAGTGGCTGCCAGGGTAACTCATTGTAAGTTGTGTAGAAAGTGATAATATAGTAATTAAAATATCTTGCCTAGCCTTTTTCCTTGAGAAACATTTAAAAAATATGTTAGATATTTTTTTCGCATCCATATCTTGAGTGCTTGTATAGATTAAGAATGAGATGAAAATGATAACTTGAGAGGGTATTCTAGTTCCACATAGAGTCACTAGGGGGTCAGGGTCTTGAGAGATTGCCAAGGTAATCTTAGAGTTGGCTCACATGATGACGCTCCATAGTATGTAACTTGAGTCTTCTTCATGATTTTTTAAAAATATTTTCCTCTAGTGGTGTACTTATTCGATAGTACTTGTGATGGTTTATTTATTGTGAGTTGTTACTCATTAATTTGATGTCATTTATTATTTACAGTTGACTTTTTATTAATGAATAATCAGTTATTTATTGGTGGTGTTTTTATTGTTGGAGTTAGTGATTGGTAGCTTACTTTTATTGATGATAGTTTTTATTTGTTGGTCATTGTGCTTATGACATTTGACATTGATTTTGAGGTGGTTGTATATTTTTGGTCTTGGTATTTGTATGTTGACTTGGTATGAGATGTTAGTATTAGAATGAGTGTCCTTTCAATTTTGATTATCTCTTTTTCTTGAGTAGTTTGTGGTACCTTTGAGGTAGTTTTGGCTATCAAGATTCCTTTCCTAAGATTATTTTATGATTTAATAATCTATGTGTGGATCGTACATTATCTCTCCTAGACAGTGGGAGTGGGAGCTTGATTAGGTGACGACATGGTCAGGAGGTAGTGTATTCTTACCATTTGGGTCCCCATTAGATTGATAAATGTTGGATGCTTCTTGATATAATGGTACCATTATCATTCTTTCTCTTATCTTGAAGAATTCTATTCATTTGATGTATCCATGTAACATGTATTTTGAGATCCTACAAGATATTGTATTATATATTGATGCACTTGTATCTATTTTCACATACCTTGTGACATGTGTAGTGAATGTCATTCAATAGATATGCTTTCATATTATTACTTGTACTTATGCATTTTCGTATATGACTGTGTATATGTTTATTTATTTTATGATTATGGACATTGTAATTGAGACTTAAACTCATTAATAAAACTTTCTTAAATGTGACTCAACATGAAGGAACCCTTGAGGAATTGAAACTATATTTATAATTGATTATGTGTTCTTGAGGTGTATGTATATATTGCTTTCCCATTATTGTTACTTTGATGTTGTTTAAATTTTTAAAAAAATAGTTTAGTAAACATTGTAACATATTAGGTTTATTTCTTTTGGGTTCTTAAGTGGGGGATCACATCTAACACAAGATTGTTAGTACTTCTACCCTCAATGATCACATCACAACTCTTATCTTCATATCTGAACCTTGTGGAAAAAATAATCCTTCTTTGATAAGTTTCATTCTCATCACTCAGTAGGACTCTTGTATTAACTAGAACTTCTCATCTTTCAACATCTTTAGAATGTCAGGATCTGACATCTTCATCAACATGGGAAACTCTAGCCTAACCATATGTTCTTTGATCTATCTTTCCTTAGCACTAGAAACATTCAAATTCTTTATGTTGTTCTTCTCCACAGTGAAAACATTTCCCACAGAAGCCTCCTCTTCCAGATCCTTGTCCTTTTCCTCTTCCTCTCTAATTGTTATAACTCTATTCATGGAAACAATTGGAATTTTTTCCCCTTTAGTTTTGGCTGCTACTTCCAACCTCATTCTTGTTCTGCTAATCATCATTATGGCCACCATAAGATTATCTACCAAATTGTCCACTGCAACCTCTTCCACTATTCTTGTTGTCAAACTTCATGCTCAATTTCTCCTCAACTCTTAGGGCCCATTTAGATGCAAGAATTGACAAATGCAACATTCATCTCATTTGGAATAAGATCTCTTATGGTATTTGTGCATTCTTGTAATAAGTTATGGAATATCATTTGGACCTGTCTGGTTGACCTGGAAGAGGAGTCAAAAGATGCATATTCTATGTTTGGTTGCAACAATTGAAATAGGAATTGAAATAAGTTTTTTTTTTAAATTTTAATAATTGTATTATTATTTTAGTTTGGTAATATTTCAAATAAATAATATTTTTTATTTATTAAAAATAGTTTTTTAATTAATTTTTTAAAATCCAAATAATTTTAATTAGCCTTTACCTTATCTTTTAAATTGACTTTATAAGTGAAAGGTATACTACAATGTTTGAAATCCATTGGAATTCAAAGGACTTATTATATTGTATATTATAAACTACTATTTTTTTCATTTAAAAAATAACATATTAAATGTTAAATAAGGTTGATCTATTTATATCTTATGATAAACAGAGAAAAAAGTCCAAAAATGTAGTTAAGTGGCAAAATACAATAAAATGGCAAAGTCAAAGACCTAACTACCCCTCAAATTGGTTTTATTAAAAACTAGAATTATAAGAACCTATTCTTATTCCACCCTTTTTAAGGAATTATGCTATGCTGCATTTGTGGTCAAATTAGGATAGGCAAATTTTAATTCTAATTTTCTATTTTCCAAACAAACGTCAAATTGGTGATTATGGGTACTCAACTTTTCCTTTTCCTACTCAATTCCTACAACCAAATGGGGCCTTAGGGAAAACTGGTATGCCTCCTCAATACTATTCATTCAAACCGGGCTTAGCTCCTTCTAAATACATGGCCTTAACCCATTAAGATAATGGGCCACTTTCTCCTTATCATCTTCTACATGGTTGGTTCTAATGAGAACTCAGTATAACTCTTTAGTATACTCTTGAATAGATTTTCCACTTACTTCAACCCTTGCATTTAATTCAACTAGTCAAGCTCATAACCCACATGAATCAATTGTCACTTTAGTTTAACTATCATCTAATTCTATCTAGTGATTGTTTCCTTCTATTTCACTCCGAATGAACCTCCTACCACTAGATCATTGTAGGTCCCTTCAGTTTCATCTTTATAAACTTGACCCTATCAGGATCCTCAATATCTTCATACTCAAAGTACTCCTCCAATTCATTGATCCAATCGATTAGCTCCTCTGGGTTATGATTTCCCAAATATGTGAAAATGTCAAACTTGGGTCTTTTTCCAATGTTGGAGATGGCCTTAAAAAGGCCTCTCTTCCTCTAAGTTAGAACTACCTCTACTTCAAAATTTTCTTCTACTTCATCCCCATCCTCACTTTTATCTCTTACAAAAGGATTTATTCCTCTACACAATTATTCTTCCAATGCTTGCATTTTTCTTTAGAGGGCTCTAAAACCGTAAGGTGTAACACCTAAAAATATTCCACCATGCTCTCTTCATGAAGGTATTTTCGCACTTTCATTGAAACCCTAGTGCAAATTGCCTCATAATCGAAAATTTGTCTACATGCTTAGCCCAAAGCATAGTGCTAGTGTAAATTTCCCCATAGTCGATGATCTATCGATACACTCAAGAACTCTAGCTCTCATACTACTTGATGAAGGTTGTTCCCTTAATACCATAAAAAAATAATGTAAACAACAGTAAATGCAAGAACAAAATATGGAAATCTTATTATTGCTTCAAATACAAAATTATATAATTTACAAGTACAATATGCTAACCCACATGGGCACCTTCATTATAGTAATCTATAAGACTAAGCTATGAAATACCACCTAGAGTTGTTCTAGACAATGTCCAGGCCTTTCTTAAATAGGCAATTTTATGCCACACGAGAAGGTTCTAGATATTCAAACTTAATACCTAGGGCCGACATAATCCAACAATACATATAGAGTTGGCCAAATACATCTTTGACAATTATTTTAGAAATTTCAGGTAGCCTAAGTTTGGAAGGCCATAAATCTTAAACTCTTGCTATGATCAACTATTATAACCAGTTTTCAAAAATGTCACCTCCTGATCTATAGGATCAGAACTACTTAAGAGCCCTTCTGTGAAGTTTTTAGACCTCATCTAGACAATCTAAGTCCTACAATGACAAGCCTAAAGAATTTTCTCCTAATTTTTCCATCAAAATATTGACAATAACTTCTCTAATACTTAATCTAGAGAAATGAGATTTTTATGGTAGGCTTATAACTCTAAAATGAACCTTTGTGTAGAAAATGAGAACACTCTGAGCTCATATGAAAAACTTACTAAAAATAAAAAGTTCCTAGAAATAGAAATCCCCTATCTACTAGTCCTTATTAAAATTGAAAATTCAGAAAAAAAAAATTATTTTTAGGTGATGCAAGATTGCTCTTACACCCAGGATACCCCTACATCATAGTCTTTTGCTAAATCTCCTACCTGAGTGCATAGTTCATTATATATTTTTAAATCCTTTAACAAGGTGGACCTCGTAGTCCTTATTGCTTCTAATAGTGTAGATCACTAGAAGTGGTCAATTGTAAGCCTTAAAAAGTTAAATTTATGCTACAGTACTAAAACTTTTGGGTATCATCTCCACCCTAGTTTTACTTTTTAATTAGAAGGTTTTTGGGTCACCATATCTTGTGTCAAAATGTTATGAATGTTTATTTTGTTTCATTCATTTATGCATGAAATTAGATTAGAATATTATATGAAGGATTAATTGGTGAAGTAAGATAAAGTTTTATTAGTTCCTAATTCACCCCTCCCCTCTTAGTAACCTTTCCTACCTTATATTTCCAATAATTGGTATCAGAGCTCTCAAGTTCTCACATAAGAAGTTTAACTTGAGACAAGATCAGAGGAAATGGAGATATACATGCTAGATAATATTACTGACAATGAAAATTTGGATCTTGAATCAGCCATTGGAAAAATGAACAAACCAAAGGAGAAACTCTCTCACTCATTGAAAAGAAGGAAAGATCTTATAGTATACATTAATAAAAATCTCTACACTGAAGAAAGAAATGATGACATATCTCTAAAAAGAAATTCAAATGAAACTAATGAAGCAATCAAAGCCCTATTATTAAAGAATTCCAATCTTTTAGAAGAAGTTAGAAAGATGAAAAGAGAACAAGAAATCCAATCAATTAGATTATGTGAAGTCATGGAAGAAAAAAGACAAAGCCAAAGAATAGATAGAAGAAAAAATAATTAAATTCAACAACTATCCCTTCAACAAGAAGACTTCATTAATTAAATCACTAATGTAAATGAAGAGCTTATGAATCTAAGATTAGAGAATAAAATACTATAGAATGATCCCAACATTGAAAAGAAAACCTATGAAAGAATGATGAAATCTTAGGAAAGCATGAACCAATTGAATGAACAAAATCTGTATAGACACAAAGGCAAAGATGGAATAGGATACATAGAAGAATGTGAATCATCTCAGCAAGGAGCTCAAAAGAATAAAAGATCTAGTTTCAATCATTGTGGTAACATAGGTCATAGATCAAATAAATTCTAGAATAATGGGTAAACAAAATTCAATAGAAAGTGTTATAGTTGCAATAAGCATGGTCATAGAGAAAATGAATGCAAAGAGAAACCTAAGTTTGAAGGTAAATGTAAGAATTGCAAGAAAAATGGACACAAATCTTCAAAGTGCAAATCCAAGTAGTCGAACCCAATAGAACAAATTGTGAAAGCAATATTTTGATGGGATTACAACACATGGTGTAGATGTCACTACTATGATGAATTTGGTGACATTGGAGAAAATTGTGTGAAACATCACATGAGGAAGAGAGATACTACAAAAATATATTTTATTTCTTTAGAACTTAGACATCTTGCCAATAACTATATGAACACAATTATATTTGAAGATGAAAAGAAAGCCAAAGTTGACAACATCAAAAGGAAAATGAGGTAACAATGGCTACCAAAATCTCTAAAGAATGCAAGCCAAGATCATGAAGTGAATGACACACAATTCAATGAGTTGGGTGGCTTGATCATTTAATTTTAGTTCCTTAAGGAGATCATGGAAACTATAATTCAGGAAAAATTCATCTCACATCAGTTCCAACCAGTAAGAAGAAAGATCCACATCGAAATTCAAGATGCATGCAGATTACTGAGCATGATGGAAAGAAAGAGATCTTACCAAGAAAATTTAGTGACAAGACTTTATCAAGCAAGGTCAGGTTGTATATTGTTTTACACACAAAATTTGTAGTTCCTACTGAGTGATGGTGACTCTTCTAAGCTATATATGTCTCCTAAGCATTAAAGAATAAGATGAGTAGAGGAAAATGTATCACTAAGTGAGTATGAAGTATGAAGCATTAATGGTGATCAAATAAAGGAAATTCATTAAAAGGAAGAAATTGAAGGCATTATTTCACCACAAATTTCCAGAGCTATTTGTGAAGAGTGGATTCAGAGCCCACAAGTGACTTAAGGAGTATTTGTTGTTGAAGAATTCTTGAAGTTTGTAGAAACTCTACTGAGCATGGAATCTTTAATGAGAAAAGTGAAGGAAGGTTCTAAAATTTTGGTTTGTGGAGTCAACTCCAAAACACCTAATTTCAAGTTGAGTCTAGCAATTATAGAGGTGCTTGACCTAGTGGGTGTATAGTTTCAAATTCTGCTTACTCATGCATGACATCCATTCTTTTTACCACTATTATATTCAAGAACTCAAAACCCTAGAGATGAATGAGGCATTCAAGGAAGTGTGTGTGGATGGTGCATGGAAGCCTGCACATCAACATTTGGAAACCAAGGGCTCAACACATATCTCTCATATGCCAAGAGAGTTTTAAGTCAAATGGATTAGATATATTCTAAGCCATATTCACAGTGGGTATCTATTGTTGTACTAACCCATTCATATTATGAAGAAAATTACTCATAAAATTACTAGGCTTCCAATGATAAACAAAGCTAAAACAATCAAAACCCTAGGTCAAGCAAAATTGACCTATAAGATTCTTGCCAAATGGGATGGAAGAGGAATGAAGCTTAATGGTGTAATAGATATGGTGCTGAAGTTTGGCATACATGTAATTTCATACAAGATATATAGCTCTAGTTGGTTAAAAATTGTGTCATGTGAAGCTATCAATCTTCCATACAAGATAGTGAAGAATAACCTATCATTTGACCTTACTTAGTTGTTGTTGAACCAATTCAACAAAAACATGGAGAGAATCAGAGGATCAAAGAATAAACCATATAAGTTTGGATCTCTTTTGACATGTTTATTCTTCTTTGTTCAAAACTTTTTCCCTTCCAAAGGTATAGTAGTATAGAAAAAATATGTTCTTGTTTTATATCAAATCAATGAGTATATAACAGAGATGGGTGAAAATGTTGATAGCATAATGGATAAGTATTCTGAAACATTCAAAGAGAAGATGCATTATAGATTTAGGATCCATATGAAACCTGTAGAAGATTACAAGAATGCCCTCTATTTTGTGGTGGATTATGACAAAGTATACAATCAGGTAGTCATACCTAGAGTGGCATGGGTTAAGCCTCTAAAGTATGAGGTTAACATTGATGACACTAAATATATCAGAGAGGCTTTGCTAAATGAGCCTATGGATACCAAAGCTATCTATTTTAGAATATATGATGAGGAAAAGACAAGAATTGAGCTTGAGATCAAGCTACTCAAGTAGTAAATAAAGGAAGGAAAAGAGTAGAGAAATTACTAAAAAAGCACTAAGCAAGAAAATTCTCCTCAAATGATTACTTCAGGAAAAGGTGATGATTATGAAGAGGATGAAGAAGAGGAAGCCATATTTGAGGATGTAGAGCCTATAAGAAAGAAATATAAGGTTATTATAACCAAACCTACTAAGTTGTCCCTTGATGTATTCACAAGAAGGGCAGTCAAGTCTAGGAAGCAAATGAAGTTAGGTGAAGATGAAGCTAAGAAGATTATCTTCAAGAGATTTACACCTATACTTCAAGAAATATTAAAGAGGGAAGAAGGAACTAGCATGATATGTTTTGAATTTATCAAGTATGAGAAAAGGAATGCAAAAGAGAAAAGGAAAATAGAAGATACACTCACGAACAAGCTAGGTAAATGAAAGTACTCACTAGATGAGATTGCATAAAAAATTCCTACTAATATTAAATGCATGCAATAAATCCTAGATAGGAAAATGCATAGAATATTGCCAAGGACATCTATGAATAGACATTGAAGAAAATCATGCCAACTCTTAGTAAGAAGAAGGTAAAGAAATCCATGAAGAAAAATGAGAAGAAGTTCACTCTACAATTAACCACATGTATGATATTGCTTAAAGAAATTGAATATGTAGTGAAGGAAGCTAAAACTACATAGAAGAACATCTATCAATTGCATCAACCCAATTACTTTTCTATTCATGTTGATGACAAGGATGATGTAGATGAGGACAAAGATGTAGAAATAAAAGATGATGAGCTTGATGATGTCAATTTGGATGACAAGGAGGAAGAATAGGAAGCTACTGGAGTAAGCCTTCCAAAGATTCAAAGCATTGAGGAAACTAATGCTGAGAAAATTGAAGCAGTAGTCATGGCCTCATTTCCTCACTCTTTGAGTATAGCCTTAGTACAATCTACCTTAGAGATAGCTTCTACTAAGTTGGTTGTGGATACCACTACTATATGAAAAACCTAACAAAGTTTTAAATCTATTCAATAAAATGTTACATTGACTAAAGTGTGTAATGCTTCATCTACTGAGTAACAAGGTCCTCCATCAAGATTGACCAAGAAAAAACAAGGTATTCCTATTGTTAGTTCCATTTCAACATTTTTTAGTAGTCAATTAATTTCTACAATTATTTCTATTCCAAGTGTATCCATAACTAGTGCAATGATAGTTGAGAAGCAGTCTCAACCGAGCATTGAAGTTTTTAAGGGTAAACAAATTGTTTCTACCATTTTGAAGGAAAGGGGCAAAGAAGCATAAGCTATTGATTTGGATGAGGATATATTTATTTCAAATTGGGATATCTATACACTCACCCTTGATCAAATAGATACCATGGGTGAACTACTACAGAAGAGAGATAAGAAATAGAAGCTTAGAGAAGAAAAGAAGAAAGAAAATAAATTTTTTGAAGAAATAAAGAACATATTTGTTGATCCTCTGAGTATTGATGTTGGTGGAAAAAATCCCATTCTAGACTAGTTAGTAGAATTTTTTCACAAATACAATGAAGATATGAATGGATAGGATAAACTATTACAAAGAACTAAAACAAAATTTTAGAACAAAGTGTTGGAACAAGTTGCACAAAGAATTGTAATAGATCAAGTAGAGTTAGCTACTATTCTTGGTTCACTAGAAACCTATGTTAATAATGTTGTTTCATTGTTTGTCAAGTTAAGTGACACATTTATCTTTATAAAGGAGATCAAGGAGAAATTTTATAAGATAGATGAAGACATGAAGGAAAGTGCACACTAGCTGTCACTTGACACAAGCCATAGTTCTGCACATTACACAAAGATCAGATATCTGACCAATTTGTAGGTAGAATTACTAAAGGAAGAAGCCATGATCAAGGCCAAGCTTGTAAAAATCTAGGGCATGATTCTTCCAAAAAAGGATGCATTATAGAAACACGTTGCACATGCAAAGACACTCATCCATGCCAAAAACTTCTCCATAGCTAATCACATGATGAAATTATCAGTACAAGTTCTAATTACATTGCATGCAAGTAAGGTAATACAAAAGAATTGGGAAAAGACAATGGTACTTATTCTAAAGGTACATTTTGATTTCTTATCACGTTTTGGCATTGACATATAGATATTATACAGCTTTGACATTTATGTCAAAAAGGGGGAGTAGTCATATGTAAAGAGGGAAAAGATATTGTAAAGGTGAACAAATATACTATACTACATTTGTATGTATATAAGAGAGATATATGTATGGGGGAGTAGTATAGAATAATGAAGATACTTGTTTAGATAAGCATAAAACATCTTTACAAAAGAATTTTTGAAAAATTAGAAAAACAAAGTATGTTATAAAGCTATAATTTCAGGAAGTCAAACCAAGTTTAAGGCATATAATAATGATAATGGAAGCTTTTTACTTATAGTTTTGAAATTCAAATTTTTAGTTCAATAAGTTTTTTTTCACTAATGCCAATGGGGGAGATTGTTGACATAAACTTCAATTTGTCTATCAATGACTCAACATGTAGTTAAATGGTTACATTGTTACTGAGTCTATCAGTTAGTTTGTTGTGTTAACCAATTGATTTAGTTTCTCTTGAGCTAGGTAGTCAAAATATAGTGTCTACTGAGCACCTAAGTTAGATTAAAGTTTCTACTAAGTTACACAATGTTTATCATGCTTCATAAATAATGTTGAGTGCAAACCAAGTGTAGTTGAGGCTACTAAGCTATTTAGTGGAAGTGAAGAAGATGATAGTATTAACCGAGATATGGTATGTTAACTAATTTATACTATGTTGACCAAGCTCGTAGTTTTAACAATGTGAATCTAGTGTTGTAGTCATGCAATTTTAACTAAGTGATTCAATAACTACCAAGTTTGACAGTATTCACCAAGTCACATAGTACTGACTAAGTTTGAACAACATGGAAGTGATTAATATGGACCAAGCTTCAAGTTCAACTAAGTACCAAAGTTTTCTGAGTGTTTATAGTGTTTGCTATGTATCAGAACATCACTAAGTTTTTCTTTAGAAGTTGAGTTACAATAGTTAGGATGACATTGTGAATTATGATGAAATTGGAATTGTATTTGACTCTAGTAATTTGTGATTTGGATTGGTATATATGTAATGCATTATATCATATCCAAATGTATACATTAGAAGAGATATAATGAGAAAAAATGAGAATTCAAGAAGGCTACAAGTAGTGTAAGGGACAATAGAGATTCATCTATCATAGTCTAGTGATCATTACAATACAAGGAATCTCAACCAAAAAATTAGAGTTTCACATCAGTGATTAGCCACAAGTTCATCCTAATAGATGCATCAATAAAATCCTTTGAAAATGTAGACTTACCAGTATTTTGCTAAATTTCCTAATCGAGTGCATACTTCATTGTATGTTTGTAAATCCTTTAACAAGGTGAGCCTCACAATCCTTGTTACTCCTAATAGGGCAGATCACCAAAAGTGGTCAATTGTAAACCATAATAGGTTAACCTTATACTCTAGTACAAAAGATTTTGGGAATCATCCCCACCCTAGTATTACTTTCTAATTGGAAGGTTTCTGGGTCATCATACCTTCTGTCAAAGTGTTATAAATGTTTATTTTCTTTCTTTCATTCATGTATGCAATTAGATCATAATATTATATGAATGATTAATTGGTGAAGTGAGATAAAGTTTTATTGGTTCCTTATTCACCCCTCCCCTCTTAGTAACCTTGCCTATCTTATTTTTCCAACACTTTGTTCTTCAAAAGTCTCTTCACACAATGGGGATTAAACTAGTGTCAACTTGTTGTTGCTTGGGTATTGCTTTCTATATCTCATGTGGGGTACCTAGTGTACCATCTTGTACATATAGAAAGCTTCTATAGAATTATGTTTGTGTCTTTCTTTCATTATCATTCTCATCTATCAAATCTTGAATCCTTATATTTTCACTTTTCACCATTTTTTCTAGTAATCTTGATATTTTCTCCTTGTAGAGCAACCTAGGAATATATCTTCATCACTTTTACCTAGCATGTTTTAGATTATAGGACCTACTTCCAAATGTTTTAAAGTATGTAACATCATGTGTATTCCCATACCAAATTTCATAAGTAGTTGTGTTTGTAGCTTTGTTCTTTTGTACTTACTTGAGTGTATAGAGAAGAGTGTTAATTTCTTCTCTTTAGAATATTTGTTCAACCTATAAAAAATTTCCTAAGGAAAACAATGAAAATGCCAAGATCAAGAATCCTAGTTGATAGCACAAGAGAGAAAAATGAATGATCAAAAGAATAATTCAATATTGATCAAATCATAATTGGTAATTAGATAATCAAATAAAAACAATATAGAAGTTACTTGTATATAAAGGCATTCAAGATGACTAGGAGTCATGCAAGTGCTAATAATCACAACTAAGAACATTTAAACTAAAGGTGGATTGTCCTCCATTATTCATGAAAGTGAATGAAACAATGTGCAGATAGAGTATAAAGATGTATCACACAAAGTGAGGACAATGTGTTCTCAAATAGAGTGCTAACTCCTAGGTGTCTACTTGAAAACTTTAATACGGAAATGTATTATCCTAAGTAAACTTAATAAAACCATAATTAGTAATATTTAATTACACCACAAACCCCCCTTAGGTGCAACTTAGGAGAATTCACTAAAGCTTACAAAGGCCAGATGAGGGGTCCTAGCTACTATATATGCCATGTTAGGTACCCATGTAGAATGTGAAGAAAAGAAGACATGTAAGTAATTTCTCATAAAGAAGAGAAAGAGGGAAAGCCTTATGGGGAAAACCCCCCTGCAAAAAGAAAGATAAGTAGAAGAAGAGATAATGAAAGAGAAGAAATCCCTCCCCCACCTCCTCCCCTCCCCTGCCCCCACCCCCACCCCCCATAAGAGAGAAGATCTAGAAGAGAGACCAAGTATCCCTCCTCTTAATGTACAGTGTACACCTATTGTATGTGGTCCATGCTTGATGTAGAAACTACTCCCTGAGTGTAGAACAACATCTCTACTCTTAGGAACAAACAAAACCAAAGTTGTATCAATGAAGCCTCTTGCATTTGTAGGAAGAAGCCTCAAAATGGATGGAATCTCTGAAAGCTTCTCAAGTGTCCCCATGTCCATACTCAAAGGAGTCTCATCCATGTTAATGAGTAGTATGCCACTCTTTTGAAGAAAAGAAATTAGGATTAACTGAGGATGAGTGTAGAACATGTATTCGAGACTCAAATATCTCTTGTAAAGAAAATGTGGCTTCAAAATATTGTATCAAAAGGTCTACCATGTTGTCAACCTTGAAATATTGATCAAGTAGAGAATAAAGATGGAATTCAAAATGCCCCCTTTCAATGATTTAATAAGGATCATCTTCACCAAAGAGAAGATGAATGTCACCAATGGTGTTTCCCAAATCTACATTTTAGGACTCTATAAAAAAAACTAGAATGATTGTCAAGTAGTCATCCCATGGAATTGAGTGTAGAAGACAATGATTATTCTACTACATTGTATCACCTAGATCCATGGTTGTGTGAATACAAGAATCATCAAGAGAAATAGTACTAGATACAATATTAGTTGGAGTGGAATAAATGGATGGATCAAGAACTTGATTATACATGAGAATAACCAAGTTTAAGTAGCCAAAATCCTACTCAATGTCTGAATCATCACTATAAATGGCATCAAAATATCTTAAGAAATTAGTGTCATTGTGAGAAAAGTTGAAAAAGTAGTATAGTAAAAATGCATGATCAATCACTCTTGTAAAAATGACCTCTCTAGTCCCCAAGCCTCTGATAAAAAATAGAACTAGTTGTGAATTCCATAGTCCTTGCATCCCCATGAGTGAGTTGATAGATAGAAAGAAGATTATGACTCAGGTGAGGTATGAAGAACACATATTTCAAGTATCCCACCCCTTATAAATAGTTTATTTCCTAATTAAATTCATGTAAGTATGATTTCTAATTAAGATAGGTGGTGTATGACAAGGATCAAATGCTGAAAACATAGACTATGAAGATGCCATATGATGAGAAGCCCATGAATCTAGAAGCCATCTCCATGAATTATCACATGAAGTAGCAACTTATGCTTGAAATTTTCCCATGTGATCCATTCCTTTATCTAAATGTGAAGAAGAGGACAAAGTGGTCATTTTGGAAGGAAAATTGATTTGATTCTTCATAAGAAGATTCTTGAGTTCATCCATTTCTCTCTTGTAGCAATCATGTTCTTCATGTTTAATTTTCTTGCAATATGCACAAGTAAGAAACTCCATCTTGGATGATTTCCCCTTATTGTTAGATTAGTGATGAGGAGGTTGAGTGCTATTTCTCATGTTGATTCTTGTGTTTCCACTTGTTTTTCTTCTTTTTACCTTGATTTCCTTGATTTTCTACCAATGCCTTACAATTGGAAGACTTGAGAATTCCCATACTCATCATTTTTTATTTTTCTAGCATCAACATCTCTGTAAATGACTCAAATGAAGGTTTAGTTAATGTAGTTCAAATTGGTAACTTGTGAGTGTTGTATCTTGAAACATAGCCCAAATATTCTAAAGGAAGATTGTTCATCATATGATGAATCATTTCATGGGAATCCTTGATGCTAATTCCAAAATCCTTAAGTTGTACCCTCACATCATTATCCTTGTTGATGAAATATTGGCTTCTCTAATGATTCCAAAAGCCTTAGAAGCTTCATTATTCCATGTAATTTTGTCCATAGTATCCAGAGTAGGACCAAAGGGAACTAGAATTATTCCATTCAAAATAGAAACAAGAATTTCTTCATTAACTTGCTCCATACATTTTCTTTCCATGTGGCATAGTTATGTGGAGTTAATTTTGGAAATGAAGAAGAAATTATGATGAAAAATTAGAAGAATGTAATAGAACCAAAATCTTAATCACATAAGACACCCCTCAAAATTCACTCAATCAAATGACCCTACCAAAATAAATTCTTTGGCACTTTGTATTTAGTGTGTGTATAATTAAAACTTGTCAAAATAGATAAAAGTGGAATTTTTATTTTGATGATTACAATAGAAAAGATCAAGCTATAGAAGACTCAAGAAGATAAGATAATAGATTTCTCAAGGATCTAATCAATTACAAGTGCCAAAATAGGCCAAAAATGACCAAATATTGAAAGTACTATCTCCACTTATAATTACTCCATACTGGTACTAGATCTGGAAAGTAGACAAAAAATCACACTTAAAAGAAAATAGCAACTAAAAATGTGTTTGCATGAGCCTAAAAAAAGCCTTTGAATTCACCAAATATGGGATTAGATAGGTATAATCACCAAAATCTCCCACTTCTAAAAAATCTATTGACCAAAACTAGAAACTAATAGCACTAATGGAAATTTTAGGAAATATATTCTAAAATTAAAAATAACTTGTGCTCCATTTAGAGTCTAGATGAGAGAGTTATACCTTCTTAAAGTTGAATGATTAAAAGAAAACTCAATATGGTGAGGGGACCAAATTACAAGCACCTACTGATGTTAGATAAATTGGAGGATAAAATTGATGGTTTGGGACTCGTCGAGACAATATAAAAAAAGTACTGAGTGACACTTATGTGACTATCAAATTTGACTTTCCAAAAATCTACAAAGAATGTAAAATTTTAATAAAAATTAAATATTGCTCTGACTATTCCGTGTGATCACTTCCATGGATGTTTGAGTGATGACTGGGATGGGAAAATTGTGCTAGAGTACTAAGATCTGCATAGATGTTGTTTCTTGACTTCAAATCAATAAGCACAAATTGTTGGAGCTTATAGATTAGGTCTTCAAATTCCTTTGGGGTTGTGGTGTTGGGCCACTGTTAAACATTACACAATAAGGAGGAAATTTAGCTTGGGAAAAAAAGCCAACTTTGACTATTTAGCACTTTTAGTGTTGGAATGAAGCTTAGTGTGTGATTTTAAAGCTATTTGATATTTTTACTTAGATCTGATATAGAGAAAGTGGACTAGGTAGAGACTTGGATGATGTAGATCACTTGGGAAGACATGCAAATGTTGAGAATAGATGTTGCTGGTGCTCGGTGAAATTAATTGTTCAAGAGGTTAGAATGAGAATGGGTGCCACTATGTAGCCCTGCATTAGTCCAAACACACTAGATTGTTTGTGTTGAAAAGATTTTGTCTCAAGAATGAGTTATCACTTTGTTTAAGAAATGTCTCCATTGAATGATCATATCACATGTCAAATTTCCTCTTTAGTTAGTGTCGAGGCTCCCCCAATCACTGTGATTAGGGTCAAGGTGATGGTGCCTCAAATCAATGGACTATTTAGAATGTGAGAGCTTTAGAACAGGCGTGGTCAAGTCCTTGTGGGTGGAGCATGGGCCAAATTGAGTTTTCATTTCCTAACTTGATGTTATCATTGAATGTTTAGGCATGATCTATCAAGTAGACTTGGATCCACAATATCTATGATTTCTTATTGCAAATGATATCTTCGATTGCACAGTGGGGTTAACCTAGGAGGTTTGACAATATCAAGATGAATATTCCCGCATGTTCTCAAACTATATAGATCATACTTTGAAATAATATCCAAAGGCCGATATGGCCAAAATAATTCTAGAGTAATATTCTAACAAAAAATTAATGATAAAAAGTGAAAATCTAAAAAATAATGTTGCTAGGCAAAAGAAAGTAATGCCCAAGAGTTGACAAACCCCAAAAATAATTTCAAAAATAAAACAATTCTAAAAATAAAGGATTACCCAAGTTGGGAAGTTAGGCTTTCAAGTTTGATTTGCAAAAAAAAAATTGTTTCCATTTTGACTTTCATCAAATATAGGTAAATTTATAGTCAAAATTCATGGAAATGACCACCTAGCTACATGGTGAGGTCATATCCTTCTCAAGGCACTTCCAAAAAATATTGATATCGCAGATCTAAATCATGACCTTGCAAAATGTGAGACAAATGATGCTCTCTAATGGCTAAACAATGAAATCTTTAATACCAGGTAAGGATTTTTCAAAGGAAAATATTGAAAATGTCAAGATCAAGAAGCTTAATTTATAGAACAAGAGACAAATGATAGGAACAAATGAATAATTCATTAATGATCAAATGATAATGGGTAATTCAGTAATTGGATAAATACATCATAGAAGTGCCTTACATATAAAAGAAATTGAGATGACTACTATTCATGCAGTGATAAACATCACAACTAAGAAAATTTCCAAAAAAGGTAGATTATCCTCCACTATGCATGAAAGTATGTGCAATAATGTAAGTATAAGAATAAAATGGTGTATCACACAAAGAGAGGTGTGAGACACCATGTTCTCAAATAGAGTGCTAACTCCTAGGTATCTACTTGAAAACTAATATGGAAATGCATTATCCTAAGTAAACTTAAGTAAAGTGTAATTAGTAATATTTAACTACACCAACACAACCTCCTTCTCAATCAACAATGTTCTAGCACAATCAATTATTGATATGTTTCTTCTTTTAGCTATGTCATTCTATTTTAGAGTCCTAGATGTAGAGATTTTTCTTTTAATTCCAATCCCATTAGAAAAGATAGTAAACTCATTGAAAATGAATTAACCTCTCCTATCATACCTTAAGAACTCCAAAAATTTTCCTCTTTTTTTCTAAGCTCTCACTTTATACCATTTGGACAAATGAAATGTATCAAATTGTTCTTTTAGAGAAATCAAAAACATCATCAATTAAATATCGATCACCATAATAGCTTTGTACTTTGATAAGACCACTAAGATCAATATGACCTAACTCTAGTACACCATTAGATGAGTAAGAATTTCTTTGAAAGCTTTACTTAGTCATGTTACCAATCTAACATTGCTTACTCATCACTTTATTAGGTTTTCTTAAGCATGGTAAACCTCTCACTCTTTTATTTCTATAACCTTGATTATGGTATCAAAAATCACATGACAGAATCTTTTGTGCCATATCCAAACATCTTCAATTCTTGCGAACAAATATGTATTCTGAGTAGAATCCACATAGATTAATTTATGTCTTGTTTTTCTCTAGTACCAACCAAATTTCTATCATCATTGTAGATCTTAACCTTTCTATTTTGAAACTCCCATTGGTAACTTGTGTTATTTAGTTATGCCAACCACACTCAATAAATTGTATTTTAGTTCTTGAACCCAATATGTATTGTCACACCTAATCTTGTTATTCAACATAATGCAACCTTTTATTCTTATAGGACATGAAACATCATTTCCATGTTTTACAAATACTCCATCATAATGTTTAGTATTATTAAACTTTCCAATATCACTAGTCATATGATATGAACAACCACTATAAAAAATCCATATATAATTCTTACTAACTATATAAATAAGAGCATTTTATCTTCATACCTTTAATCTTTTTTTTATTCCTCCTTTATACCAACATAAAAAAATTACTCACCATCATCTTGATTAGCAATTCCATACTTGGTGTCATCTTCCTCTAATAATTAACAAGAGTTCTATCCTTTGTCCTTGTAATATTTATTCATTTGATATATGTTCTCCCTTTTATCATTCTTATCATTCATGTATCTCTTAGGACATCTAGATAAAACATGACCAACCTTGTTACATTTAAAAATAAATAGAATATATTTCACCTTTGTAGTTTCCTATTCCTCCTCGTAGTGTGTTAGCCAGTACTACCTCTAGCTCTTCTTGTTCTTTATCCTCTAATTCATATTCACTTTCATCTTTTTTGTAATGAGGATTATTTTCTCTTCTTGAATTACCAATGGTTAGAGATTACTTGAAATAATTTTCTCTCTTTGATAAATAATTATGAAAATTCCTAAGCTCAAATGTAGTTAAGCTACCTCTCAAAGCATCAAGAATAATAACATTCCTAGGTATAGATCTGAATTCCTAAATAGATAAAAATATAGTCACATAGATAGGTAATAAATTTCTAAGAAATTTACTTATCATAACTTCTTCACTTATGATTCTACCACCTCCTTTGATAGCATTAACCACTTCCTTGATTCTTATAATGCTCTCACCTTCTTACATTCACATTTCATCAAAATTTCCTCTAAGAATCTAATCCTTTCCCCTCAATACATTATAATCACCTATGGTAATAAGTCTACATTTTTCCTACATTTATTTTTCTTTAGAACAATATTTTCTATTGGAAACAATTCTTCAATTGTATGTTGTCATTGATGTTACACAAATGTCAGCATTAAATGAATAATGTCAAGTTTCTAGTATTAATGCTGTATATCTCACTATTAATTGAGGAGTCTACTAAAGAAGACTTTTCCAGTATTAACCAAGTAGTAGGTTGATAAAGTGATTCATGCTTTTAGTAATTTCTAAGTGGTCAGGCATCAAAAGACTAGTAGTGTTGACTGCATGTTCAATCCTAGTATTGACCGAGTAACAATAGAATTAATTTTTCTAATACTTAATTGTTTGAGGTTGACTATTTGGATTTTTGTTAATTATTTGGAAGGGTATTCAAGATCACTTGTCCAATCTTATGGTGTGTAACAAAAGTCAAGTTGCAAGGATAAAATGTAATAAGATAAATGTAGAATAATATGGATATGTGAGTGAAGGAAAATGAAGAGCAACAAAGAGTGGAAGATAAGATGCAAAGAACATATGATTAGCAAGGATCCATAATTCAAGAAAGAACATAGATCTAAATCTACAAAGTTAGTTTCTTTTTCAATCATGTCAAATTACTACTACTTTCTGACCATTGTAGTAGAAAGGAAATTTATTAATAGAGTTGACTTAAGAGTCTTTCTGTAAATCCTCTAACAAGGTGATATTTCAAGATTGAAGAGTTTGAAGACCTCTAACCAAGCCACTCCTAACAGAGTAACAAAAATCCTCTAACAAGGTCATAACTAACAATATGTTGGTAACCTTTAACAGGGTTGGATCCTAATAGGGATCACTTTAGAAGAGTGAAAAATATTATAACTATTTGCATGATGGTTCTACCAAATTGGGTTTTAATGTTAAAACTTGGTTTCATCTATGCTCATGTTATTTTCTTTATGCTTTATGTTTTTTTAAATAAGTTAATAAAGACTATAATAGATAAATAAGCATAAGGTTTCTTTGTTAACCAAGTGATAGTAATATTTTAGTGTTAACCAAGTTGGACAATATTGCATGATCAATAAACATTTTAAATTGACATCTAGGGACATGGAATTGTTTTTGTGGTAACTAATTCACCCCTCCCCTCTCAGTTACATTGTTAAATTTACAACATTGTCATCATCAAATTTGGCATCAGTCAAGGAAAAATCTATCTCTATTTTTAAGATGTTTTGTTCTTTCTTTTCCCCCATCTATTCATTTATCACAAGTCGAACGAGTGGTGATGTGTACTTATTATCTAGGTAGTAAAATGCCTAGGCTTTGATTTAAGATACATAAAACCTCATCCTACTCTTCCATAAAAGGATGTTCTTTATAATCAATTTGGATACCTCTCTCTTATACATTTTTAGATCATTAGCTTAAGTCTTTCAAACTTTTTATTTCCAAGCCCCTTCATTGTGATACCAATTTTTATAATTTAGGGGGAGTGGGAAAGGGGGATGGAGGGGTGGGGGGAAGGGTGTAAATCAGTTCTCCTTAGATTCCATTAGAACTTTTGAATACTTTTAACAATTTGAACTTATCAAAAAATAAAACTAGTATACATATTAAACTATTTAACTGACTAACAATAGTAAATAAAAAATTGTAGTAGTTTTCACATGTTAACATAAAATAACATGCAAACATTCATACACAGAGTAACACCAATATTTTTTACATAGAAACTAAATTTGTGCAAAAACCACCTAGGACTTGTCACCCAAAATTAATCCACTCTTCTAAAGTGATCTTGGTTTGGAGTGAACCCCACTAAAGGTTACATACACATTTTTCTAGATGTGACCTTATTAGGAGATTTTCAACAAATATCATCTAGACTTGTACTATATTAAAGTGGATGCACTCCAATTTAGTGAAGGTTTAGCACCTATTTAATGCAAGATCACAAATCTCATTGCACATTTTATTCCTTCTTTCTTTTCTTTCCTTCATCATAGGAAAATTTGGGATAAAGCCTAATAGACCCTCTTTAAAGATCCTATTTTCACTGCGTTAAGCTTGAAGTAGGATCTACCTATTGGAAATGTAAGAGTGTAACTAAGAGGGGAGGGGTCAATCAGTTACTACAAAAACAATTCCTTTTCCCTTAGATGCTAATACAAATTTTCACTAATCATTCAATACTATCCAATTTGGTTAACACTAAAATATTACTATCACTTAGTTAATAAAGAAATGTTATGATTCTTCATCTTTTATAGCCTTTAGTAACTTAGTTTTAGAAACTTAAAGCATAAAGAAAATAGCACGAACACAAATGACACAAAGATTTAACATGGAAACCCAATTCGGTAGAACCACCATGCAACTAGTTACAATGTGTTTCACTCTTTTGAAGTGTGCCCTATTATGAGCTAACCCTATTAAAGGTTAAAAAAAATATTGTTAAGCATTACCCCATTGGAAGATTTAGATCACCTTGTTGGAAGTGGCTTGGTTAGAGGTCTTTAAACACTTTAATCTTGAAATGTCACCTTGTTCTAGATGATTTACAAAATGACTACTAAGTGAACTCTATTAAGAGATTTATGTTCTACTACAATGGTTATAAAGTAACAATAATTTAACCTAATTGAAGAAGAAAATAATGTTGCAGATTCATATCGGTGTTATGGCATTACTTCTCTAAGGTCCTTTTTGATCAAATGTTCTTTGTAGCTTATCTTCCATTCTTTCTTTCTCTTCCTTTTCCTTCACTCACATATATCCTTCTTATTTTATATTCCACTTTTAGATTTTATCCTCACAACTTAACCTTTTTTTATATATCATAAGATTGAACAAGTCAGCTTGAATACCTAGCCAAATAATCAATAAACATCTAAATAGTTAGCCTCAAATAATTAACTATTATACAAATACATTTTGCTATGATTTTCTCAATACTAGGATTAAACACCCATTGAACACTATAAGTCCTTTAATGCCCAACCACTCTATCAATATTGCAAGCAAGAATCCCTTCATTAACCAACTACTTTTTTAATATTGGAAAAGTCTTCTTTACCCATCTACTTGATTGATATTGAGATATACAAGGTTAATACTATAAATTCTACTTGCTCTATTAATAATGACATATGTGTAACATCAAAGACAACATACAATTGAAGAACTATTTCCAAGAAAATACCTCTTTGGAATTGATGGAAATGCAACATGTCAACATAAACTTATAGAATTATGAGAAATTAAATAATATCCTTAGTTTCATTCTAATTCCATGCATACTAACTCTCTTTAAGATCCTGTTTGGATTTATCTCCGTTTCTTCGCTACCAATACTCTACTATGAAATTATATCATTTTCTCCTTCTTTGTTCTACATTTCATCATCTAAATATTTTCCTTCATAACTCTCCCTTTTTTTTTTGAAATTGATCTCTTTCTCTCTCTCTCATTTTTCTTTGATTAATTCTCCCTTGTGATTCCTTGTTGTCATTAAACTCTCCCTCTTTGATATGAAATGCCAAAGGATACAAACTTTGAAGTTACTATATACCTTTGGTACTGATTCATATGTAATATATGCTCCACATTACTTTGCATGAACTTGATAGATATCGATTGGAATTTGGTTGATGCCTGATTATCTTTTTGTTTAGTGGGCCTTAGATAGGGGAATAACCCCTAGTTTAACTCTTAGATACATAAATGTATTCTTAGCTAAAGCCTTAGTAATTTATATGCTATTTTCTCCTAAGTGTTCATATATTCCAATCTCACCACTTTGTCTTGAACCAATTCCCCTAAGAAGTGATATTTGATTGCAATGTATTTTGTATTTATGTGTGTCACACAAGTTTTATATTTAATGATTTCAATTGTGTTATCGCAATAGATAATGATTTTTTCATTGATATCTTCCTTTACTCTTGACATTAATTTCTTGATCTAAATTATGCTAGAACAATTGACTATTGTAGAAACATAAACTTCCTCTACTACAGATTGACAAATACAATTCGTCTTCTTGCTTGTCCAAGATACTAACCTCTTTCTAAGAAGGGATGCTCCTCTACTGGGACTTTTCTTCTCATCAATGCTTCCTACTCAATTTGCATCAATAAAGGCTCTCAACTCAATATTTTCTCCTTTATTATACCATAAACCATTTTCTTTAGTTCCTTTTAGATACCTAAAAAGTATATTTATTGCCATCATGTGATTTTGTTTTGGATTAGCAAAAAATCTTCCAACTGTGTGAACTACCAATCCAATATCAAGTTTTGTGTGAACAACATACACAAGTTTTCCAATAATTCATCTATAAGAGGCTTGATTTACCTCCTTTGAGCCATCTTTCTTTGAGAGTTTATTTCTAACAGAAATTATTGTTTCAACTGGCTTGGAATATTCCAATATTCCAAATGCTTTAAATGCTTTTCTTATGTATTTTGATTGAGTGATGTATATGACATCCTTTATCTAATGAACTTGTATACCCACAAATAATTTAATCTCTCCAAACATAGATATTTGAAATTCTTTCCTCATTTATTATAAAAATTATTTGCATAACATCTCATGTTCCTTAAATATGATATCATTAAAAATTATTTCTGCACGTAATATCTTGTCCTGTGGTCCTTGCTTAAAATACAAATTACTATTATCATTAGTCTTTTCAAAACCAATTATAATTAGATATCCATGTAGTCTTTCATACCATGTTCTAGGAGCTTACTTCAATCCATATAAATCTTTGTGAACTTTACATACCATATATCTTTTTCTTGGATCAATGAAACATCCGGTCTATTCAATGTAGATTTCTTCTTCCAAGACTCCATTCAAGAAAGCCTATTTAACATAAATTTGATATACTTTGAATCCCTTTTGTGAAAAATATTCTAGAATTATTTTGACTCCTTCAAGTCTTGCAATAGGAAAAAATGGTTCCACATAATGGATACCTTCTTGTTGAGCATAACCTTTGCATACTAGTCTTTCCTAGTTCCTTGTTACTTCTTCTTTCTCATTAAACTTATCTCTAAATATCCATTTTGTGCCAATCACATTCTCATGCTTAGGTCTAGGTACAAGAGACCACATTTTATTCTTTTCTATTTTCTCAAAATTTTCATTCATTTCCCCTATCCACCCTTCACTTTCTAAAGCATCTTTTATAGATCTAGGCATAAATTCACTAAGAAAACATGTACCTTTTAATTTTTTTCTTGTCAATATGTCTTCCATCTTTTCTCCAATTATTTTTTTAGGTGCATGATGTCTTCTAACATATTTAGCAAGTTTTGGATCCTTCTTTTTTCATTCTAAAGTTGGTTCACTTGGCTCTCCAAGATCTTCTACTTTCTGCTCAAGCTCCTTTGGTTGATCTGTCTTTTACTTTGTTTTGTCTATTAGTGACTCAGGTAGCATTGCCTATGACTTTAGTAGAAATACCTATGAGTTGAGTTGTATTTCTTGTAGCCAAAATTTAGGTTGAACTATCTATCACCTGGATACTCTTTTTTTATGACTTGGTATGTGTTGCCAACTACTAATTGACTACAAAATATTGTGATAAAGTCTTAGGTTCTTCCTTGTAGTACACAACATTTCTCTAATCTTAAGGCTTCTCTATTATGTTCTTTACTTCATTTAGAAAACTCATCAATTGTCACATGTTTAATTTTAATGACTTTGTGAGTACCACGATTGAAACATTTGTATGCCTTTTTTTTATTGGATTAACTTAGGAATATACTTACTTTTTTCATCAATATTTACTTTTCTTACATCATTCAAGATATAACACTTACTTCCAAATACTCTAAGATAACAAGCATTAGGCTTATACCAATTTCATAATTCATATGATATTTTTTTGTACCTTTCTCCAGTTGAACTTAGTTCAGTGTGTGAACTACTATGTTGATTGCTTCTATCTAGTATTTTGGTACACCATTCTTCACAGTCATTAGTGTTCTTGCACATTCCACATTGGATTTGTTCCTTCTTTTTACTATATCAATTTTCTCTAGAATTCTAGGCACTAATACCTTTCTTTTGATTCCTCTTTCATTGTAGAACTCATAGAATTAATTTGAGATGAATTATCTGCCTCTATTTGATCTCAAGCGTTCCATATTCTTCTCTATTTCCCTCTCTCAACTCTAGCCAAATATCATTCAAGAACTTTTGAAAAGCATCAAATTTATCTTTCAAAAAAATTATAGTCACCATCCTAGAATAATCATCTACACATAGAATGGAATAAATGTACCCATAGTAGCTTTTCAAACCTATTGAACCACAAAGATATGTATGAACTAGTTCCAAAACTTCTTCAGAATTGTAGGACTTACTTCTAAAACTTATTTTACCCATCTTACGAATTTGACATTGTTTGCACATGCCCATCTTAGGTTTCTTTAGATAAGGTATGTCTCTTACTCTTTTGTTCTTTCTTATGGTAACCAAGTTATCCAAGTTAAGATGAGATATTATTTTATGCACCATAGAAAAATATCTATATCTGAGCTAGCAAACATGTTCTTTTAGTGAGATATAGGTTTAAAAAAATCCTTTTTGTCTGATTTCCTGTCCCAACTAGGTTTCCTTTTCAATCCAATAGTTTATCTTTGTTATTCATGAATTCAACCTTGTATCCAATATTATTCATTTGAGCTACATTATGAAGATTATGTGTTGGAAATTTTTAAAAATACCAAAAGCGCAAAGATTTTTTTTTTTTTTTTGTCTAAGTATAACTACCAATTTTATCCATTAATCAAAGAAGGGTAAATGCATATATTTTGAACTTGATATATTAACCAAGAGGGGATTATTATTATTATTATTTTAAATCTATTAGGACTTGCATGTTTGATTATTGTGTTTTACAATAATCCCAAATCTGAACCTTCATTCATAACATAATTTTCATTTTTTTAACAAATAAGGAAACTTAAAAATTTTGCTTAATTAAACCATCATCATATAACAAAAGATATCAAAAATCTCATGAGAAGCAATAATACTCAACTACCATTTTATTGGCAAACTTGATTCAAAGGCTCAGTTGGGAAAGAATCAGGAAGAAAAACTGGTGACGTTGCCATTACAACAAAGTTTTGAAATACAAATTACATAGGATTCCAATCCCAAAATTACAACAATTTAATTAAATTTCCTTCATGACCCTTATCAAGGGTTCCATATCATTTTCTGCAATACATTGCTAAGATCCTAGATAGAATAGAATCTGATCAGGTGTCAACAAGCATAACCAAGAGACAAAATCAAACATGCATATTCATACTAGGTTTCAACAAAAGGATTCACAATGAATCAAAACTAGGGAAAGGTGGTTTTTTCCAATAGGAGATGTCAGACACAACACCCAAATTGATGCCCAATCGGGGCTATAAATCAAGAACTTTCGTTCTTCCATTTTAACATGCCAAAACTCATACAAGGTTTTTGCTGACAGGTAGGGGCCCATAACAACCTACCTTCTCTCCCTCTTCTCATCATGAGAAGAGACTCTACACTGTTGGAGTCCAACTAAAAAGACCTTTCCCAAAATTAGTCACTTTTGCCCTATCCAAGGGTGAGTAATACCAAAACACCCATACAAGAAAACTTCAAAATTCAATCATAAACATGAAAGAAAAGCATTCAAAAAACATGGTTTCAATCCTTCCCAACATACCCAACATATATACAAGCATCCAAAAAACAACACCATAGCATTTAAGCATGAAAAACGCATAAAAATTTGAACAAGGGAGATGAACAACTCCTACCTTCACAAAGAGGTAATGGTAATGAACAATTTGAGTAGAGCTTTCCCTTCCTTGCCTTCAATCTTCCAAGACTCCTCTCTAAAAGTAGAGATTGGGTAACAACCAAAACTACTCCAAGAAGGGCCTCTAAATAAGATCCCAATTCAACCATCAAAAAGGGCAATAATTTTCCTCACTCACCTACAAATCTAGAAGTTTCTAACTCAACAAATCCTAAGGTTAACCACTCAGTGGAGTTGAGGTGATGCAACTCATGGCAACAACTTTTAATTTTCGCACAAATGCAAAAATAGACTTTTTGAGTGACCTCAAAAGTCAATAAAAAGGGCTTAGGGGGTGGAAAATACCTCCAACCCATAACCATACCCCTCGAGTATAAAGATTTCATGTTTTAAAGGTCTAAGGAATTGATTTGGAACCAAACAAAAGCTAGGAAATATTTAGGACCATCTAACAACTCTAAAATGCAGATTAAGCACTAATCTAAATTAGGAGTAACTAAACTCGATTAAGAAAAAAATTAGCAAAAAGACACTAACTTAATCTGACTTAGGTCCAAAGATTACAGAGTTAACCCTAGCTAGCATGCTAAAGAGCATAAACAATTCATGAGTGTCAAGTGACACTAAAAGAACATAGTTACGAACATTAACATTTACTAATCACAGAAAGACACATTCATACATCTCACAATATAATTTAGTTACAAAAAAAAATGTTTCCATAATTAGCACATAGGGATCAGTTCTATTTCTCTATCAGGTTTCTCAGCTAACATATCCTACACACTCATTGCACACATCAGTAGTCCCATAAAATCACATGCAAATGCACACACACGCGCACACACACGCACACGCGCGTGCGCGCGCGTGCGCGCGCACACACACACACACACACATGTATCAGGAAATCACATAAGTCAAAACATACATGTATCAATCAGTCAAGGTTTCTCTCATCCTACTCAATTCTTAACCATTAGAATCTCTTAAATCAAAGTGTTAATCCTACATTTACTTATTTCATCAACATACATATACATAAAACATTAAATGATGAACATCAAATATCTAAAAGTAACATCACACAACATGGAATAATATAATAGGTTCAAAGCATCAGATAATGTCCTGACATCTCAAGTCATGAGTATCAAAATAATAGTAATGTATCACTATGCTACAATGGGTTAGGGCGAGGCCTCACATCCTCCCCCACTAGGCATTAAATTCCTCCTGGAGTTCATAAAAAAGATAATGGTACTAAGATTGCATCTGTGCTACATCCTCCCATGACGTTGTTACCTCATCATAACAATCCCACTGGACCCTAATCTAGTCTAGCTCTCAGCCTCAAAGTGCTAGGGTCCATCAAGCAATAATACGGATAGGCTCCAGTGCTAGTTGTCCATCCAAATCCACCTACAAAGCATCCCAATCTATAATATGAGACTCATCATAAATGTATCCTCTAAGTATTGAAATGTGAAACACATTGTGGATGCATGTAAAGCTAGGTGGCAAGGCTAAATGGTATCTAGTAGATCCTATCCTCTCTAGGATCTCGAACGGTCCAACGAACTGGGGTGCCAACTTAGAGCCCTTTCTAAATTGAATCAAACTCTTGTGCGGAAACACCCTCAAGAACACTCTATCACCAACCTGATACTCTTGATCTATCCTCTTCGCATCAGCATACTTCTTCTGCCTATCCTGTGCCTCTTTTAGGTGCTATCTAATCAGGGTCACCTGCTACTCCATCTCCTTGACTAACTAGGGACCAATAGATACTTGATCCTCAATCCTATCCCAACTCAAGGGCATCCTGTATGGTCTTACATAAAAGGCCTCATAAGGTGGCATACCTATGGAGGAATGGTGCCCATTGTTATAGGCAAACTTGACAAGATGAAGGTATTCCTTCCACTTGACTTGATGGTCCTTCACGTACATATGTAGCATGTCCTCCAAAACTTGATTCACTTGCTCAGTCTAGCCATCGGTTTGAGGATGGTATGTTGTACTAAAATTGAGCCTAGTGCCCAAAGCTCCTTGCAACTCTCTCCAGAATGAAGAAGTGAACAATCAGTCTCTATCGGAGACGATCTTATGGGGAACACCATAAAGTCTGACAATGTCCTGCAAGAACACCTGAGCTATGTCTCGTGCTATGAATTTAGTAAGCACTGGTGAGAAATGGGAAACTTTGGTCAATGTGTCAACTATCACCACAATGGCATCATGGCAGCAAGATGACATGGGAAGACCAACAATGAAATCCATAGATATAGTATCCCTTTTCTACTCTGCAATCTCATGCGGCTGAAGAAGCCCACCAGGATGACGGTGCTCCACCTTCACCCTCTGACACCCAAGGCATCTTGCAACTAGGGTAGCAATCTACACTCTCATGCTTGGCCAATGATACAACTACCTCAAATCTGCATGCAACCTCAGGTACAATGAGCTTGTGCAAACCCCCAATGGAAGGTACATACATACGTTCTCTATGACAAAAAAGTCTATTAGCCTCTAAGGAATACTTTGAATACTTCCCTTCTGAGGGTCTCTAAGAATGCACTATTTGACTCACTTCTACATAAAGCTCATTAGCTAGTAAGTGTTGTAAGATTCACTCTCTCAAGTCAGTGCAAGTAGTCACAGATGAAAGCTCATAGCGCCTTCTACTTAAGGAATTTGCAACCAAATTCTCCTTCCCCTTGATGTAATGAACATCAAAATCATACTCACAAAGAAACTCCATCCACCTTCTTTGCCTAACATTAAGGTTTGGCTACAAAAATATGTATTGCAAGCTCTGGTGATCGGAATGAAGCTCGAATCTATGACCAAGGAGGAAGTGTTGCCACCTCACCAATCCATGAAATACTATCACAAGTTCCAGGTCTTGAGTAGGATAATTAAGTTCATGAGTCTTCAACTTCCTAGACTCAAAGGAAATAGGTCATCCTTCCTACATAAGGACTACCCCTATACTATCTAAAGATGCATCGGTGCACACCACAAAATCTGTAGAAGGATTTGGTACTGCAAGGATTGGTGCACTCATGAGGGCTCTCTTGAGCTCTTGAAAAGCTCTATCACACTTCTCTATCCACTCGTACTTCTTCCCCTTTCTCTAAAGAGATGTGATGGGGTGTGCTAATATAGAGAATCCTAAAATGAAGCGTCAGTAATAAACTACTAGCCTCATAAAACTCCTCACTTCATTAACATTGGTGGGTGCTTGCCAATCCATGATGGCCCTAATCTTTGATGGGTCTACTAAGACTCCATCATCTGATATGACATGACCCAAATAATTTGTCTTAGGTTTGAAGAATGCACACTTCAACAAGCTACCAAACAACTAATTCTCCCTCAGCTTCTGTAATACCTACCTTAGGTGCTCTTCATGCTCTTTCTCATCATGAGAATAAATCAAAATGTCATCAAGGAAAACAACCACAAATTTATCCATAAAGGTATAGAATACTCCATTCATGAGGCTCATGAATACATCTGGAGCATTCCTGAGGCCAAATGGTACCACGGTGAACTCGTAGTGACCATACCTAGTATGAAAAGTAGTCTTGGGGATATCACTATCTACAATCCTCAACTAATGATAACTCAACTTCAAATCAATCTTTGAAAATACTCAGGCACCATGCAACTAGTCAAAGAGATCATCGATTCTGGGGAGAGGATATTGGTTCTTGATGGTCACTTTGTTAAATTGCTGATAATTGATACACAACCTAAGTGATTCTTGACAAAGATAATTAGTGCACCCCAAGGTGACACACTAGGTCAAATATGCAACTTCTCTAAGAGTTCCTCCAACTGAGCCTTTAGTTCACTGAGCTCATGAGAAGTCATCCTGTATGGTGCTCTTGAAACTGGCTTGGCCACTAGCACAAGGTCTATATGAAAATCCACTACTCTAGGTGGAGGCATACCAGGAAGCTCTGAAGTAAACACATCTAAAAACTCCTATAGGATTGGAAAATCATCAAGGGATGGCTCCCCTTCTAAATCTTCCTCTCTATCACTAATAGTGATAGCGAACAACTGACAACCCTTTCACATGCATTTCCTAAGCTACATAGCGAAAATCATATGAAGGGATATAAGTCTCTTCACTCTAAAGATCTCCCTAGAGGTACCATCATCATCCACACATTCCAACCTCTTCTGTCAACAATCCATCTTGGCACTATGGGCATAAAGCCAATCCATGCCAAGAACAACATCATAAGAACCTAGAGGGGTAATCCATAGATCAAACATAGTGGACATGTCTCAAATCTGAATCTGACAATTCTACACCATGGAACTAATTGACACCCTGGCTCCTGAGGCTAACTCTACCTCCCAACTGACATCCTATCTAACTGTCACTAGCCCGCAACACTCCGCCACATATCAAGATATAAAAGAGTTAGTTGCTCCAGAATCAAATAAAACTACAACCATATGGCCCTGTAATATACATGTAGCCTTGATAACTATGGCCTGATGCTCAACCTAGCAGTTGTCAACCGCTGCAAAAACTCTATGGGATCTACCCATTTTGTCAACTATCAGTTCTAGAAAAGCCCCTCTCTAACCACCAGATGCCTGTTGCTATGGACACTCCCTAGCTATATGACCCATACCACCACAAGTGTAGCATGATACTCAGGTATAAGATCATGCACCTTGTGCTCTAGACTACTGTGGGCCTCCTGACCTACTAGATCCATTGTATCCACCCCTAGAAGACTGTTGAGTCTTCACTAACTTTGACTATGGGGCCTGTACTTTCTAATCCTCCTTGGGACTCTATGACTGCCACTACTTTGGTTTGGAGCCCTGATAACCTTGAGAAGGTTTCTACTACTGTTGTTGCTATGTTTTCAGTTGCTAAGACTGTTAGCCCTTGGAGGACCTTGCTATATAGTTTTAATTTCCTTTTCTAAGACCGATCCTATGACTCCTGCCTACCTCAAGTATCCTCTACAACTAGTGCTATCTCCGCTACCTATCTAAAGGTGGTAGGGAAGGCCATCTAAACTGGACCCTAAAGAGAGAAATTCAAACCCATGATAAAATGATGCACCCACAGTTTCTCATCCTTCATGTATTCTACATAAGGAAGGAGCTCAAGAAACCTACTCTCGTACTAAGCTACTATAAGACCTCTCTGATAAAGAGAATGAAATTCCTCTATTTTCTTCTATCAGAAATGCTCTAACAAGTACCTCTCTCAAAATCTCTCTAAGAAAGACTCCCATGTGAGGGTATCCATCTTCACTCCTCCTATGGTCTCCTCCTAATGCCACCAATTGGATGCATCTCCTCTCAACTGATGGACTACTAGGCATGCCTTTAGATTACTCCCATAAAGATGTAATCCAAAGTACCACTATAGGCTCTGTAACCATGCCTCTACTACTATCCCCTCAGTGAACCGGTAAATAATGGTGGCTCGATTCAAATCAATTCCCTGATATCATCTCCTATATGTCAAGGAGGTCTTTCAAGTGGGGGTCCTCTCTAATGTATTGACTCTCCCTCATGCTCACTCTGACCCTCTATATGTCTCGGCGAGGGACTCCTAGTTCTCTCTCTAACTCTGGGTCTGCCTCCCCCGGGTCCCTCTGCTTCCACTATGGGAATCTACCGATGTGGCTAAACTACATGTACTACCCTCTACTGAACTACACCAATCAAGGTTTGAAGTGCATCTATAATGTCTTGGTTTAGGTTTGGTGGTGGTGGAGGTGGAGGTGGAGGTGGTCCATCCTCCTATCCCACTCTACCACCCCTAGCCCTATGACCTCTGCCTCGCCGGTTGCTTCGTGTAACAGGAGGGATCTACACAATTAAATTTTTGAGTTAAGTTAGGAAGCACAATGGTTTAAGGTTCCTAGTGTTGAAACATGGGCTTTGATACCAAAATGTCATGCCCAAACTACGAGGGCAAAAGCACAATTTTTTTTTTGAATTAATAATTAAAATGCTCTAAGTCTGATATGGTTATGATCACAGTTTAAGTAAAGGGACTCTACATTTCATCTTAAGTTTATAAACTTGTGGAGGAATACATCGTTAAGATTTGAACTTTCATTATTAAAATGATATTGACATTTTTTACGTTACTACATAATTATATTTAATCTAAATTGCTTTAATTAGAATCTAATTTTAACAATTACTAACCAATACTCGATTAAAGCTAACAAAATTACATTTAAATAAATATTTGGAACACTAAGTAAAACATAAACTATCTTTACAAAAAAAAAATGAAAAATTAAAACAACTTTAATAAAATACTTGCTAACTAATACTACTCTAAATGATATCAACTAAATCTTATTAAATTTAAATTTAATTAAATAACAACTAACTAAATCTAATACCCACTAACTAAATATGACTAACTTAAAAACTTTAGTAAATTAAACTAATCATCTCATAACTAACACAAATCTAAACTAAATTACATTTAAAACTAACTAACTAAAACTATTAACAAATAACAAAAAGTAACTAACATAACATAACATATACTAAACTTTTCTTAAACTAACACATTAACTAACACTAACCTACCTATACTAACCCTTCCCCCTTAAACTAAACCTACACCCTACCCAAGCACTTCCCAAGGCCAAGCGCTTCCCAAGCACTGGCTGAGGTACATGGCTCTACCCCAAAACTAATAACATGTGCAAACCCAACTAATAAAGTTGGTGACCAAGTTTGCAAGGGGGAAAACGATTCAAAAAAATTTAATCCTCTTTTATACATGGCAAGTCAGATCTTGGGGTCTACGAATTCTATGGAGGGGACAGGGTGACATCATCCCTTATGATGACAAATGACTTTGTTTAATAAAAACCTTTTTAAAATGAATGACCAAAACTGATGTCCAAGGGGAGATTTAATGCAATAAATTTTATTAGGTAGCAAGGGTAGATATTTAGGATATTAAGTTAGATAGATATTATCTTATATATTTTCCATGTTATTAAATGTATATATATAACTTTTTAATATCTATTTTTTTTTTAATTTAAGAATATTGTCAGGAATATTCTCTATTGTCATCTAACATTAAAACTCAAGTCCATACAAAATCCAGAGGGCTTTTTCTCTAGGAATGTAATTTTTTTTGTCAAATTTTTCTAAGTGTTGGAAATTCAAAAAAATACCAAAAGCACAAAGATATATATATATATATATTTTCTAAGTATGACTACCAATTTTACCCATTAATCAAAGAAGGGTAAATGCATATATTTTGAAGTTGATATATTTTTTTTTGAGGGGATTATTATTATTATTTTTAAAAAATCTATTAGGACTAGCAAGTTTGATTATTGTGTTTTAAAATAATCCCAAATCTGAACCTTCATTCATAACATAATTTTCATTTTTTTAACATATAAGGAAAATTGAAAATTTTGCTTAATTAAACCATCATCATTTCATCTTATTTGTGGATGTGCATCATATAACGAAAGATACAAAAAATCTCATGAGAAGCAATAATACTCAACTACCATTTTATTACCAAACCTGATTCAAAGGCTCAGCCGGAAAAGAATCAGGAAGAAAACCTGGCGTCGTTGCCATTACAAAAAATTTTTGAAATACAAATTACATAGGATTCCAATCCCAAAATTACAACAATTTAATTGAATTTCCTTCATGACCCTTATCAAGGGTTCCACATCATTTTCTATAATACATTGCTAAGATCGTGGAGAGAACAAAATCTGATCAGGTGTCAACAAGCATGACCAAGGGACAAAATCAAACATGCATATTCATACCAGGTTTCCACAATAGAATTCATAATGAATCAAAACTAGGGAAAGGTGGATTTTTCCAATAGGAGATGTCAGACACAACACCCAAATAGATGCCCAATCGAGGCTATAAATCAAGAACTTATGTTCTTCCATTTTAACATGTCAAAACTCATACAAGGTTTGTGCTGACAGGTAAGGGCCCATAACACCCTACCCTCTCTCCCTCTTCTCATCCTGAGAAGAGACTCTACACTGTTGGAGTCCAACTAAAAAGACCTTTCCTGAAATTGGCCATTTCTATCCTATCCAAGGGTGAGTAATACCAAAACACCCACACAAGAAAACTTCAAAATTCAAACATAAACATGAAAGAAAAGCATTCAAGAAACATGGTTGCAATCCTTCCCAACATACCACACATACATACAAGCATCTAAATAACAACACCAAATCATGTAAGCATGAAACAAGCATAAAAATCTGAACAAGGGAGATGAAGAACTCCGACCTTCAAAAAGAGGTAATGGTAAATGAACAATTTGAGTACAGCTTTCCCTCTTCTCATCCCTCTCTCCTACCCTAAAAGACCAATTTGAGTAATAACACCCTACCCTCTCTCCCTCTTCTCATCCTGAGAAGAGACTCTACACTATTGGAGTCCAACTAAAAAGACCTTTCCCAAAATTGGCCATTTCTATCCTATCCAAGGGTGAGTAATACCAAAACACCCATACAAGAAAACTTCAAAATTAAAACATAAACATGAAAGAAAAGCATTCAAGAAGCATGGTTGCAATCCTTCCCAACATACATACAAGCATCCAAATAACAACACCAAACCATTTAAGCATGAAACAAGCATAAAAATCTGAACAAGGGAGATGAAGAACTCCGACCTTCACAAAGAGGTAATGATAAATGAACAATTTGAGTAGAGCTTTCCCTTCCTTGCCTTCAATCTTCCAAGACTCCTCTATAAAAGTAGAGATTGGGTAACAACCAAAACTACTCCAAGAAGGGCCTCTAAATAAGATCCCAATTGAACCACCAAAAAGGGCAATAACTTTCCCCACTCATCTACAAATCTAGAAGTTTCTAACTCAACCAATCCTAAGGTTAACCACTCAGTGGAGTTGAGATGATGCAACTCATGGTAATGACTTTCAATTTTCGCACAAATGCAAAAATAGACTTTTTGAGTGACCTCAAAAGTCAATAAAAGGGGCTTAGGGGGTGGAAAATACCCCCAACCCATACCCATACCCCTTGGGTATAAAGATTTCATGTTTTAAAGGTCTAAGGAATTGATTTGGAACCAAACAAAAGCTAGGAAATATTTAGGACCATCTAGCAACTCTAAAATGTAGATTAAGCACTAATCCAGATTAGGAGTAACTAAACTTGATTAAGAAACAAATTAGCAAAAAGACACTAACTTAATCTGACTTAGGTCCAAAGGTTACACAGTTAACCCTAGCTAGCACGTTGAAGAGCATAAACAATTAATGAGTGTGAAGTGACACTAAAAGAACATAGTTATGGGTATGTGTAGGATCATGGTGTGCCAAAAAGTGGCGATGTGAAAAAAAAAGAGTTTGAAGACGCCTAAAAGCGCTTCAAAATCCGCTCTGACCTTTATTTACCTATCCAAGAACCAAACCTGGAAGGTTAAGCCGAGCCTTATCGGATATCCGATATCGTATCAGATATCCGATTTTAAATCCAATATCCGACTAATAATTAAAATCATATAATAGTATGATATATTATTTAATATTATTATTATAATAATTATTATACTATAATATAACAATATTATTATAATTATTATTATACTATAATACAATAATATTATTATTATAATAATTATTATACTATAATATAATAATATTATTATAATTATTATTATACTATAATATAATAATAATATTATTATAATAATTATTATACTATAATATAATAATAATATTATTATAATAATTATTATACTATAATATAATAATAATATTATTATTATATTATAATCGTATAATATTATACTATAATAATAATATTATATTAACATATTATATTATAACAATATAATATAATAATTCATATATTATAATATATAGTAATGTAATATAATATATATATATATATATAATATAATATAATAATAAAAAGTAATATCTTATAATATAATATATAATAAAAAAGTATAATATATTATAAATTATAATAATATAGTATAATAATAATATTTTATATTATAATATATAGTAAATTAATATAATAAATATAAAATATAATATAAAAATATATAAAATGTAATATATATGTTATATTATATATATTATAATATCGGATATCCGATACCTGTGCATGGATTAAACACAAAATCACTACCCTATGACCCCCTTTGACCCATATTACCCATTCGAATATGTCCCTAGGGGTCCAAGGACTCCTAGAGACATATATCATCATTTAATGGGTCAAAGAGGGTCATAGGTCACCCTATGACCCCCTTTGACCCATATTACCCATTCGAATATGTCCCTAGGGGTCCTAGGACCCCTAGAGACATATATCGTCGTTTAATGGGTCAAGAGGGTCATAGGTCACCCTATGATCCCCTTTGACCCATATGTACGATTCGAATATGTCCCTAGGGGTCCTAGGACCCCTAGAGACATATGTGGTCATTTAAAGGGTCAAAGAGGGTCATAGGTTACCCTATGACCCCATTTGACCCATATTACCCATTCGAATATGCCCCTAGGGGTCCTAGGACCCCTAGAAACATATGTCTTCGTTTAATGCATCAAAGGGGGTCATAGGTCACCCTATGACCCCCTTTGACTCATATGAAATATTTAAATATGTCCCTGGGGGTCCTAGGACCCCTAGGGACATATGTTGTTGTTTAATGGGTCAAAGGGGGTCATAGGTCACCCTATGAACCTATGACCCCCTTTAACCCATATGAACAATTGGAATATGTCCCTAGGGTCCTAGGACCCCTAGGGACATATGTCGTCATTTAATGGGTTAGAGAGGGTCATAGGTCACCCTACGACCCCATTTGACCCATATTACCCATTCGAATATGTCCCTTGGGGTTTGAGGACCCTTAGGGACATATGTCGTCATTTAATGGGTCAAAGAGGGTCATAGGTCACCCTATGACCCCCTTCGACCCATAATACCCATTCGAATATGTCCCTAGGGGTCCTAGTACCCCTAGAGACATATGTCATCGTTTAATGGGTCAAAGGGGGTCATAGGTCACCCTATCACCCCCTTTGACCCATATTACCCATTCGAATATGTCCCTAAGGGTCCTAGGACCCCTAGCGACATATCTCATCGTTTAATTGGTCTAAGAGGGTCATAGGTCACGCTATGACCCCCTTTGACCCATATTACCCATTCGAATATGTCCCTAGGGGTCCTAGGACCCCTAAAGACATATATCATCCTTTAATGGGTCAAAAAGAGTCATAGGGCAACCTATGACCCCCTTTGAACCATATGTATGATTCGAATATGTCCCAAGGGGTCCTAGGACCCCTAGAGACATATGTCATCATTTAAAGGGTTAAAGAGGGTCATAGGTTACCCTATGACCCCATTTGACCCATATTACTTATTCGAATATGTCCCTAGGGGTCCTAGGACCCCTAGGGTCATATGTCATCGTTTAACGCATCAAAGGCGGTCATAGGTCACCCTATGACCCCCTTTGACCCATATGAATGATTGGAATATGTCCCTAGGGTCCTAGGACCTCTAGGGACATATGTCGTTGTTTAATGGGTCAAAGAGGGTCATAGGGCACTCTGTGACCCCACTTGACCCATATTACCCATTCGAATGTCCCTTGGGGTCCGAGGACCCCTAGGGACATATGTCATCGTTTAATGGGTCAAAAAGGGTCATAGGTCACCCTATGACCCCCTTTGACCGATATTACCCATTCGAATATGTCCCTAGGGGTCCTAAGACCCCTAGAGACATATATCGTCGTTTAATGCGTCAAGACCTATGAGCCCCTTTGACCCATATGAACAATTCGAATATGTCCCTAGGGGTCCTAGGACCCCTAGAGACATATGTCATCGTTTAATGGGTCAAAGGGGGTCATAGGTTACCCTATGACCCCATTTGACCCATATTACCCATTCGAATATGTCCCTAGGGGTCCTAGGACCTTAGGGACATATGTCATTGTTTAATGGGTCAAAGAGGGTCATAGGTCACCCTATGACCCCCTTTGACCCATATTACCCATTCGAATATGTCCCTAGGGGTCCGAGGACCCCTAGAGACATATATCATCGTTTAATGGGTCAAGAGGGTCATAGGTCACCCTATGACGCCCTTTGACCCATATGAACGATTCGAATATTTCTCTAGGGGTCCTAGGACCCCTAGAGACATATGTCATCGTTTAATGTGTCAAAGAGGGTCATAGGTTACCCTATGACCCCATTTGACCCATATTACCCATTTGAATATGTCCCTAGTAGTCCTAGGACCTCTAGGGATATATGTCATCGTTTAATTAGTCAAAGGGGGCATAGGTCACCCTATGACCCCCTTTCACTCATATGAATGATTCAAATATGTCCCTAGGGGTCTTAGGACTCCTAGGGACATATGTCGTCATTTAATGGGTCAAAGGGGGTCATAGGTCACCCTATGACCGCCTTTGACCCATATGAACCATTCGAATATGTCCCTAGGGTCCTAGGACCCCTAGGGACATATGTTTTCGTTTAACGGGTCAAAGAGGGTCATAGGTCACCCTATGACCCCCTTTGACCCATATTACCCATTCGAATATGTCCCTAGGGGTCCTAGGACCCCTAGGGACATATGTCATCGTTTAATGGGTCGAAGAGGGTCATAGGTCACCCTATGACCCCCTTTGACCCATATTACCCATTCGAATATGTCCTGAGAGGTCCTAGGACCCCTAGAGACATATATCATCGTTTAATGGGTCAACAGGGTCATAGGTCACCCTATGACCCCCTTTGACCTTTATGAACGATTTGAATATGTCCCTAGGGGTCCTAGGACCCCTAGAGACATATGTCATCATTTAATGGGTCAAAGACGGTCGTAGGTTACCCTATGACCCCATTTGACCCATATTACCCATTCGAATATGTCCCTAGGGGTCCTAGGACCCCTAGGGACATATGTCGTCATTTAATGGGTCAAAGGGGGTCCTAAGTCACCCTACGACCCCGTTTGACTCATATGAACGATTCAAATATGTCCCTAGGGGTCCTAGGACCCCTAGGGACATATGTCGTCGTTTAATGAGTCAAAGGGTGACCTATGACCCCCTTTGACCCATATGAACGATTCGAATATGTCCCTAGGGTTCTAGGACCCCTAGGGACATATGTCATCGTTTAATGGGTCAAAGAGGGTCATAAGTCACCCTATGACCCCCTTTGACCCATATTACCCATTCGAATATGTCCCTTGGGGTCCGAGGACCCCTAGGGACATATGTCGTTGTTTAATGGGTCAAAGAGTGTCATAGGTCACCCTATGACCCCCTTTGACCGATATTACCAATTCGAATATGTCCCTAGGGGTCCTAGGACCCCTAGAGACATATATCGTTGTTTAATGGGTCAAGAGGGTCATAGGTCACCCTATGACCCCCTTTGACCCATATGAACGATTCGAATATGTCCCTAGGGGTCCTAGGACCTCTAGAGACATATGTCATTGTTTAATGGGTCAAAGAGGGTCATAGGTTACCCTATGACCCCATTTGACCCATATTACCCATTCAAATATGTCTCTAGGGGTCCTACGATCCTTAGGGACATATGTCATCGTTTAATGGGTCAAAGGGGGTCATAGGTCACCCTATGACCCCCTTTGACCCATATGAATAGTTCGAATATGTCCCTAGGGTCTTAGGACCCGTAGGGACATATGTCATCGTTTAATGGGTCAAAGAGGGTCATAGGTCAACCTATGACCCCCTTTGACCCATATTACCCATTCGAATATGTCTGCTGGGGTCCAAGGACCCCTAAGGACATATCTCATCGTTTAATGGGTCAAAGAGGGTCATAGGTCACCCTATGACCCCCTTTGACCCATATTACCCATTCGAATATGTCCCTAGGGGTCCTAGGACCCCTAGCGACATATATCATCGTTTAATGGGTCAAGAGGGTCATAGGTCACCCTATGACCCCCTTTGACCCATTTGTACGATTCGAATATGTCTCTAGGGGTCTTAGGACCCCTAGGGACATATGTCGTCGTTTAATGGGTCAAAGAGGGTCATAGGTCACCCTATGACCCCCTTTGACCCATATGAATGATTTGAATATGTTCCTAGGGGTCCGAGGACCCCTAAGGACATATGTCATCGTTTAATGGGTCAAAGAGGGTCATAGGTCACCCTATGACCCTCTTTGACCCATATGAACGATTCGAATATGTCCCTAGGGGTCTGAGGACCCCTAGGCACATATGTCATCGTTTAATGGGTCAAAGAGGGTCATAGGTTACCCTATGACCCCATTTGACCTATGTTAGCCATTCAAATATGTCCCTAGGTGTCCTAGGACCCCTAGGGACATATGTCATCATTTAATGGGTCAAAGGGGGTCATAAGTCACCCTATGACCCCCTTTGACCCATATGAACAATTCGAATATGTCCCTAGGGGTCCAAGGACCCCTAGAGAAATATGTCATCGTTTAATGATTCAGAGAGGGTCATAGGTCACCCTATGACCCCGTTTGACCCATATTACCCATTCGAATATGTCCCTAGGGGTCCTAGGACCCCTAGAGACATATGTTGTCGTTTAATGGGTCAAAGTGGGTCGTAGGTCACCCTATGACCCCCTTTGACCCATATTACCCATTCGAATATGTCCCTAGAGGTCCTAGGACCCCTAGGGACATATGTCATCGTTTAATGGGTCAAAGGGGGTCATAGGTCACCCTATGACCCCCTTTGACCCATATGGATGATTCGACTATGTTATGTCATCATTTAATGGGTCAAAGGGGGTCATAGGTCACCCTATGACCCCCTTTGAGCTATATGAATGATTCGACTATGTCCCTAGGGGTCCTAGGACTCCTAGGAACATATGTCATCGTTTAATGGGTCAAAGAGGGTCATAGGGTGACCTATGACCCCCTTTGACCCATAATACCCATTCGAATATGTCCTTAGGGGTCCTGGGACCCCTAAAGACACATGTCATCGTTTAATGGGTCAAAGGGGGTCATAGGTCACCCTATGTCCCCCTTTGACTGATATGAACAATTCGGCTATGTCCCTGGGGGTCCTAGGGACATATGTCATCATTTAATGGGTCAAAGGGACCCCCTTTGACCCATTAAAGGACGACATATGTCCCTAGGGGTCCTAGGATCCCTAGAGACATATCGTCGTTTAATGGGTCAAAGTGGGTTATAGGTTACCCTATGACCCCCTTTGACTCTTATATATTAATAATATACATATCAATATAATAATATATATATATATACATATACATATTACATTATTATATTTAATGAAAATATTACGTTATTATATAAATATATTAATAACATATATATTAATATAATAATATTTATAATTAATATTATATTTAATAAAAATATTACGTTGTTATATAAATATAATATTATTATACATATTAATATAATAATATATAATACGTATTTTATATATATATAAATTACGTTATTATATTTAGTAAAAATAATAGTAATATATATTATATTTATAGATTGTAATAAGATTAACATAAGATATTATTATATATTGCTAAATTATATCTTGTATGTTTACATTATGTTATTATATATATATATAATAATTAAATATGCCTTTACATATTAATATAAGTGAAATAATTTAAAAATAAAAAACTAGAACATTTAAATCGAATTTCCCTCCAAAATTTGAAGATTTTTGGAATTTGACTACCGAGCCATATTGGATATCCGATGTCAAATCGGATATCCGATTTGAAATCGGATATCCGATTTTGAATTGGATATCCGATCAGGCTTGGTATTTACCAAGCCTGCCCGGTCAACCCCAAAGACGTGTTTATAGAGAGTTTTAGTGATACTCAGACTTCGGGTAGTCGTCTGACAATGTTATTTTGATCGAAATTGAATGAAACAAAATGGATTTTTTAATATCGCTCTCTAGATTCCATCAATATAATTTCTGTCAAATTCTGAGTTCGATAAGTATTTATGAGTTAATTATCAATGAAGATTATTGTAAAGTGCTGATTGACATACTGAATGAAAAATAGCTATAACTTTCAAACGGTATAACATTTTTTAAATCTAAAAGTTGCGTCACATTCTATACTTTGCCTAGTATAAGAAAAAAACAAAAAAAGAAAAATTTGATCAAATTTTCTATTAGTTAGGGTGGTTAGACACGGGACTTTTTTAATCCGAAAAAGTTTTGGTAGAAAATTCATATTTAATTATTTATTTGGAATAAAAATATCAAAAAATATGCATCACATCCAGGCATGAGTCTAGTTTTCATATCTATAATTATATTAAAAAAATATTATGATTTGATTTTGATTAAGGTGGTCAGACATACACCTACTTTTTATTTTCACCCTGAAATTTTCTTAGTACTGCATTAAAATTCAAATTTTTGACCAATCAATTATTTTTTTCTCCTGATAACTCCTAGTAGTTTAGAAACTACATTCAATTTTCTACAAATTATTTTCTTACAACTTTTTGATATAAATTCCATAACCACTTCAAAATTATGTGTCAAGTTGACATAAACCTGATTTGCTGATTTTTCACTGCCACTTAAGGCCATAGTTTGGTACACCATGATCTTGCACATACCCTTATGAACATTAACATTTACTGATCACAGAAAGACACATTCATACATCTCACAATATAATTTAGTTATGAAAAACAAGGTTTCCACAATTAGTACATAGGGATCAGTTCTATTTCTCCATCGAGTTTCTCAGCTAAAATATCCTGCACACTCATTGCACACATCAGTAGTCCCATAAAATTACATGCACACACACACACACACACATATACGTATTAGGAAATCCCATAAATCAAAACATACATGTATCAATCAGTCAGGGTTTCTCTCATCCTACTCAATTCCTAACCATTAGAATCTCTTAAATCAAAGTGTTAATCCTACATTTACTTATTTCATCAACATACATATACATAAAACATTAAATGATGAACATCAAATATCTGAAAGTAACATCACACAACATGAAATAATATAATAGGTTCAAAGCATCAGATAATGTCCCAACATCTTGAGTTGTGAGTATCAAAATAATAGTAATGTATCACTATGCTACGGTGGGTCTAGGTGAGGGCTCACAATTATCACAATTATCCAATTTAAAAGAATTCAATCTTCACAAAAATACATCCAAGGTTATATCATTTGTAGGATTGCATCTCATATCTTGTATTTTAGAAACTCTAATTGCATAAGTAGGGAAAAGTGTTCTTAATACCTTGTTGACTATTGTTTCATCATCAATTTTCCCTCCTGTAGCTTTGATTGCACTCACACTTTCTTTTGTTCTTTCATTGTATTTGGAAATGTTCTCACCTTCTTTCATTTTTATATGAATAAAATTTCCTCTCAAGCTTTCTTCCTTGGCTCTTTGCATATTTTTTGTCACCTCCATAAACTCTATGCAACTTTTTCCACATATCAAATCTAGTAGGATAATCTTTGTGCTCATGAAATTCTAAATAATTTAGAGAGGAAAATATATGAATCATCATTACACTATGATTATTTGCCTCTTTCATCTTTTCCATAGTCATAGGTTTAGGTGGTGGAACATAATTGTTTTCCAAATAGAATAGAGCAATATAACTGATGCTTAATAGATGCAAATTCATTAATTCCTGCCATGCTGAAAAGTTGTATTTGTTAAGCTTAAGAATCCACTTTCTATAAAAAATCACAATCTTTAGCTTAGGTCCTTAAAACCTTTTCTACAAGCACCAAATGTTCTGATACCAATTGTTAGAAATGCAAGAGTGTATCTAAGACTGTTTGGGTAAATGAGTTATCACAAAAATAATTCATTGTCCCTTAGATATCAATACAAAATTTCACTGATCGTGAAATATTGTCCTACTTAGTTAACACTAAAATGTTACTATCACTTAGCTTAAAAATAAATCTTATGAGTATTAATCTATTATAGCCTTTAGTAACTTATTTGCAAAAGCTTTAAGCATAACTTGAAAATAACATTAGCATAGATGACACCAAGATTTAACACGGAAACCCAATTTGGGAACACCACCATTCAACTACTTACAATATTTTTCACTCTTATGAAGTGAGCCCTATTAGGAGACAAACCTATTAAAGGATACAAATCATACTATTAATTATGAGCCTATTAGAGGATATAGATCACCCTGTTATGAGTGGCTTGGTTAGAGGTCTTTAAACACTTCAATATTGAAATGGCACCTTGTTATATGATTTACAAAATGACTACTATGTCAACTCTGTTAAGAGATTTTATTTTTGCTATAATGGTTAGAATGTAACAATAATTTGGCAATACTAAAGAAGTGACTAACTTTTGATATTGAGATCTCTATTCTTACTTGACTTCTGGATCCTTCTTGATTTGCAGCTTATCTTCCACTCTTTGTTGCTCTATCTTTTCCTTTTCTCACATATCCATTTCATTTCATATTCCACATGTACATTTTATCCTCACAACTTGAACCTTTTTATAGATCTTAATATTGGACAAGTCGGCTTGAATACCCATCCAAATAATCAATAAACATCCAAATAGTCACCCTCAAAAATTAACTATTAGACAAATGCATTCTAATGTCAATCAGTCAATACTAGGATTGAATGCTCAGTCAACATTGTAAGTCCTTTAATTCTTGATCACTCAATCAATACTCCAATTAGGAATTCCTTCATTAACTAACTACTCAATTAATACTAGAAAATCCTTGTTTACTTGACTCTTGCAAACTCTACTTTTCTTGGTTAATACTGACATTTATGTATCAATGAAATCATATAATTGAATAATTATTTCCAACACTATTATCCTAGGTCATTCTTTCCCTTCATCTCTCCACTTGGAATCTACTCCTTGCATTGTAATGACTAGATCTCTAATTCTATTCTTGATTCTATAGATTTTGGACTTATTTTAGAATCTCAAAGGGATCCTAGAGGTTCCACAACATGATTGTTAGGGGCACATTGTGCCCCTAATTGGGACCTATTTTGGATCTCCTCTTGAAGTTTTGTGTCTTGGTACATTTGACGTGTTAATTGGACTAGGATGGTCAACTTGTGTGAGTTAGTTAGTTTTGAGCTCTATATAACCCCTACAGTTTTCCCAATTTTTGCATCTCATTCAAAAAATTTAAGCATTTAAAAATTCAAGTGCTCATTCTCTCAAGTGTTAGATAGCACTCAAGTCTTGAAGTCTTGAAGCATTCATCCAATCATTCCTCCATTGAAGATCAAGGATTCCAAAATTAAAGAAATTGAAGAAGTTTATCTTCAAGATCTTCTTCAATTCATTCAAGATCATTTCATGCATCTTCTACATCCATTCATCTTCATCTTTTTTATCCAAATTAGTTGGTAAAGTAAGAACAATACTTTTTATTCAAGAGACTTGACTTTTTAGGTGAAATCATTAATTTAGCTTACATTGATGCTATTTCAATTATTTCAACTCATGGTTAATTCCTAAATAGGTGCTTGATTGATGAATACCCCAATAAAAAATAAAAAACTATTTTAATTTTAGGTTGAAGATCTTAAGCTAATGAATAGGTTGCAGATCTGAGTACCCTTTTCATCTTTCTTTAAAATTACAAAATTAGAATCAACATCACACATGATCAATCATGGGCATAGTTGATGCTCCATTCCCCCCCTAAAGATTTAGTTCACCCCTTAGATATTGGTGAAGGTTTTTTTGGTTTTGTAAATTGTGTAGTTTTAGGCCCAGATCTTATGATTTCAATTCATTCTAATGATAACAACAAGGTTAAAAAAAATTCCAATGGTGTTTTCTTTACCCTCTTTATCTTTTCAACACATTTACTTGTATCTAGCTCTAACTTCTTATATTCATCTATACTTTTCAAGGATTTAGATAATACATTTAACTAAAAACTAAATAATTAGCTCACTCTACTAACTGAATTTATTAAATTTTATAATTTTTTTAAAAGAATACTTATTATCCTATTATAAAAATGTTTAAAATTAAACTAGCAAAACAACATAAATACCAAACTATACAAACTAAATAAAATAATAAATAACAAGCTAACACATGACATTAATTAGAAAAATTTCTAAATTTCTAACATGAAATATTAATGAATTTACATTATACTACAATTATCTTACTAAAATAAACTAATATCTAAAAACATAAGTAAACTAAACTACTTAACATATATTTTAAACTAAAAGTTAAAACATTTTCTTATAAAAAAATTACTAACCAGCCTATACTCCCCACTACCCACCCCCATCCTAACCCAAGTGCTTTACAAAGCACTTCCCAATGCCCATGCACACTGCCCAAGCGCTACCCTACGTACCTTTAGCAGAGCCTGTCAAGGACTAGGCGCTAAAGGAAGAAGGGAAAGGTTTATCAAATCAAATTCTTTTAAAAGCCATCAAACCAAATCCCATCCTAAAGATATTATGATTCCATGCACCCATTGTAGCCAGAGTAAAAGGGTTGAGTGATGTTAGCTATGACATCAATGGGAATTTCTCACTCAATGCCTAAGTTAAGACAAGATACAAGTGGGGCAACATAGATAAGACTTTAGGGGGAATGGGTAATAAATATAAAAAGTTTGTTAGGTGAAAATTTAGGATAGACAAGATATTTCAAAAAAAATAATTATTCATTTATTTATTTATTTGAAAATCATTTTGATATTAATTAAATTCAGAAAATAAATTTTCTAAGAGAATCTGACTGGAATATTCTTTGTTATTAGCAAGAGAATAATTATTTTTGCTTGTCCATACAAAATCCAGAGAGTTTTTACTCTTTGGGGGCAAATTTTTTCCTAAGTGTTAGAGTTACTAATGATAAAATTTGCAAAGGGGGATATATATATATATATATATATATATATATATATATATATATATATATATATATATATAATACTATTGAATTTTGTTAAAACATAGTTAAGCCAAGAAATTGAATAATTTCTTTAAACAACATTGCAAGATTGATCTTTTTTTTCTATTAATACAAAATTGAATCAACATTCCATACAACATAATATCATTTATTTACTTATTTCTTAATTTTCCTTAACATATTTGCACTTGAAATTTGCAAAAATTGAACATCATCATTCTAACTTATCTTGATATTCATTCCTATAACTGAAAGAAAATTACAAAAACCCCATTAGAATGATATTAATCAAACACTATTTTATTGACAACCTGATTCAAAGGCTCCACTGGGAAAGAACCAGGAAGAAAACCCAGCGTCATTGCCATTACAACAAAGGTTTAAATTACATTTCTACATAGGATTTCAACCCTATACATAGTTGAATTTCAACAATCAATTTAAATTTTCTTCATGGCCTTATCAAGGGATCCATATCATTTTCTACAATGCATCACTAAGATTGTGGAGGGAACAAAAATTGTCTAGGTGACAAACAAACATAACAAGGAACAAAATCAAAGATTCATTTCTATACTGGGTTTTCACAACAGTATTCAACATTGAATCAAAACTAGGGAGAAGGTGGATTTTCTCAGGAGACGTTAGACACAACACCAAAACAAATGCCCTATCAGGGCTATAATTCAAGAACTTCCGTTCTTCCATTCTTACATCTAAAACTCATATGTGGTTTGTGCTAACAGGTAGGGGCCCATAGCACCCTACCCTCTCTCCCTCTTCTCATCATGAGAAGAGAATCTACATTGTTGGCGTCCAACTGAAGACCTTTCTCGAAACTAGCCACTTCTGCCCTATCCGAGGGTGAGTAATGCCAAAGCACCCATATAAGAAAACTTCAAAATTCAAGCAAAACATGAAAGAAAAGAATTCAATAAAACATGGTTTCAATCCTTCCCAAGCATACCCAACATACATAAAAGCATACCAATAAACAACACAATATCATAAGCATGAACCAAGCATGAATCAACATGAGCAACATGAACAAAGGAGATGAATAACTCCTACCTTCACAAAGAGGTTATGACAAAATGAACAATTTGAGAAGAGCTTTTCCTTCCTTCTGTTCAATATTTCAAGACTTCTCTCTAAAAATAGAGATTGGGTAACAACCAAAACTTCTCAAAAAAAGCCTCTAAATAAGATCCCAAGTCAACCACCTAAAAAGGGCACTAACTTCCCCCACTTGCCTAAAAATCTATAGGTTTCTAACTTAACCAAACCTAAGGTTAACCTCTAAGTGGAGTTGAGGTTATTCAACCCATGGTAACAACTTTCAATTTTCGCACTAAGGAAAAAATGGACTTTTTGAGTGACCTCAAAAGTCAAAAAAAGGGGCTAAGGGGGTGGAAAATGCCCCAACCCATACTCATACCCCTTGGGTATTAAGATTTCATGATTTAAGGCCTTAGGAATTGATTTGGGACCAAAAAAATGCTAGGAATATTTGTGACCATCTAACAACTCCAAAAATGTAGATTAAGCACTAATCCGAATTAGGGGTAACTAAACTCGATTAAAAAAATTTAGAAAAAAGGTCACTAAATTAGTCTGACTTAGGTCCATAAGTTACATAATTAACCCTAACTAGCATGCTGGTATGCATATACAATTCATGAGTGTCAAGTGACACTATAAGAATACGGTTACGAAACATTAACATTTACTAAATTACAGAAAGACACATTCATACTGTTGGAATTATGATATATTTTTCTTTAGTGCAAACACTTATTCAATTCTAAATGCTTATCTAGCTCATCACTTAGTCTATAGTGTATACCGAGCATTCAGTGGTTACCTTATAAGTCAGTAGGTAAACAGTTCTCACTGAGCATTTCAGAAGATACCGAGTAAATGAGAAGGTCGCAGTGTTTACCGAGTGAAAAAGGTAAACAAAGGACTCAGTGTTTACCAAGTGAAAAAGGTAAACAAAGGACTTAGTGTTTACCAAGTGAAAAAGGTCAATGAAGGACTCAGTGTTCACTGAGCACAGCAAGGTAAACGAAGAAGTTAGTTTCTACCGAGTGACACTATATCTACCAAGTCACAAATGGTTATCAAGTTCCAAGAAATGTTGTGTGGCTAGTATGAACTGAGCCTCTACTCCTACTGAGTGCATGATGATGCCGAGTAATGTAGTGGATGCCAAGTATCAGAAGGTCACTAACTCAGTTCAGTAAACCTAAGTTACTTACAATTGGGCTGACTCAATAATGTTTTGTTCACTTGTGTTTTGGCCGACCTTGCAATTGTAAATATTGGAATGGTATATACGTAATGTATGATATCATTTGTAGTATGGTGTGTGTATGAAATGAAGAGAGTGATATTCACAGGAAAATCAACAGTACAGTAAAAGGAATATAGCGAGGTCAACATAGGAACATAAAAGTTATATCTATCACATTAGGTGATCAATGCAAAAAGGATCTTATTAGCAAATAGTTGTAAGCAGATCCACTACTTCATCCTAATAGGTGAATAAATTTATAAATCCTTTAACAGTGTAGACTTAATAGTCTTTTTGTAAATCCTCTAACAAGGTGGATCTAGTAGTCCTACTTGCTCCTAACAGGGAAGATCACCAGAAGCGATCATTGTAAGTCTTAATAGGCTAACTTTATACTACAATATTGAAGTTTTGTGGGCATCATCCCCACCCCAATTTTACTTTCTATTTGGAAGGTTTCTGGGTCACCAAATCTCTGTGTATATGTACATTGAATGTTTAATCTTTCATTTATGCAGTAGATTAGATGAATGAATGATGAATGGTTAAAATGCTAAATTGCTTAAAAAATTTATAAGTTACTGATTCACCCCTCCCCTCTTAGTAACCTATCTTATCCTGAATATTTCCAAAAAATACATCTCACAATACAATTAAGATATGAACAACAATGTTTCCACGAATGGCACATAGGGATCAATTCCATTCCTCCGTCAGGTTTCTCAGCTAAAATATCCTACACACTCATTGCACACATCAATAGCCCCATAAAATCACATGCACATATGTATATACATATCAAGGAATCACATAAATTAAAACATACATCTTTCAATCAATTAGGTTTTCTCTCGTACTACTCATATTCTTAATCATTACAATTTCATAATCAAAGTATTAATCCTACATTTACTTACTTCATCAACATACATGTTCATAAAGCATTAAATGAAGAACTCAAATATCTAAAAGTAAACATCACACAACATGAAATAATATAATATGTTCAAAGTATCCGATAGTGTCTCGACATCTCGAGTCGTGAGTATCAAAATAATAAGGTATCAACTATGCTACGAATGGTTGGAACAAGGCCTCACACTAATGCCCTAGTGTTCCTTAGCTAGAATAAAATTTAATTTTAAGCTACCAATTGGATTGTCAAGGATGTTAATTTTTTTCACTCAAATAGATAGAAAGTAAAGGAAGAGGACTTGATGAATACAAGGGGTAAAAGATTAACTTCCTTATTTTGTATAATGTAGAATCACCTATAAGTGGGAGTTGTTATGTGACTTAAAGAAAATGAGAGGAATTGTAATCCTTGATGACAAGTAATGTATGGAGAAAAGTGGGGGTAGAAAAACTACAACTATTGTTGTTATTAATTAAAAGGTGTTGGAAATTATAATTCTTGTGGGTTAATGTAAATATTGTTTAATAAATTTATTCCATTTTATGTCATATTGGAGGTTTTGACGATATTAGATACCAATATCTAGGTTCATTTGTGTTTGGATTAATGTACTATATGGATATGGAAAATGGTATCCATCATATTTTAGTAACAAAAGAGGTTCATTTTCATGTCACATTAATTTTTAAGCATGAGACCATGTTGATAAGAGTAATATGGGTTATGAAACTTACCATATTGAAACTTATTTTTTTCCTCTAAGGAATCACCATGTAAAGTTCCACTACATTGGGGATCAATACTAGGAATAGGTGAATAATGTGGGCGGTCAAATAAGCTCACTTCTTAGAAAAAAAAAATGGAATATGCATTTAATATTTTTTGAGTGGGTGTGCTAGCATGGGCTAGTGTGTTTGTACCCATCTTGAATTATTCATATGACTAGAAAATCTACAAGCTGGTGAGAAATTTATTAGAGTTGATAATTCAACATTGTAGCCTATCTTGATAATGTTGACCATTTTTAAGGTTGGAAAAATGGAATGAGGAAATATTAAAAGGTGATAAGAATATTTGGCATAAACACGTGGACATTTTTTAAAAGGTGGTAAACATGGCATATATGTGGCTAGTTTTAAAAAGGGTTCAAAACATGAGAACTTTTTGAAAAGATGGAAAATGTAAAAACAAATCACATGGCATACTTAAAACAAAGACTACTATTTCGACGGTAGCATAATAAAGAAGAATTTAAAAGCACTAACATAATTAGTATGTGGCATTAAACAAAGACTTGCATGTTTAGCTAGGTGTAAAGATTGTGTGGTGGATTTGAAAGGAAAATTGGAAATAATTTTGTTTGTAGGTGTTTTGTTTCTATCCTACGAAAGACTTTTCTGATATGTTCTCTGTGCAAACAAGAGGGTTTATTTGACAAGTTTGGATTATTGAAAAATCTTGTTTTCCTTCTACAAACAAACTTTGGCCTGCAAATATGGGTTGTTTTAAAAAAGGATTCATTCTTCTTTTGCAAGTTCTTTGGTTAGCGGAAATACCCTATGTAAAAGATTTTAAAAGGGTTTTTCTTTTCTACCACGTTCTCTGTCTTGTGAAGGAAAATTTTTGTTCTATAAGTTTGGGATGAATATGAAGGTGATTGGCTTTGAAAAATAGAGAATGACATTGTTGGATCTCATTTTTTTTCTTGTATAAATACTTTCTCATTCTTTGATCTCTCTTATGATTGCATGGCCAAGGAAAAGAGGAATTAAAAAGGTCCTCAAAATAGTGACAAGGGTTTCATTGAAAAACAAGAATAATGAAGGTAAAAAGATGAAAAAAGTATATTCATTTAGTTTGTCCAAAATATTTTTGGAAAGAAGATTGAAATCTTTCTGAGTTAGTTTTTTGAAAAAGATAAAAAGGGGAATAAGGTTTATTTCTTTAGAGGGAAAGTTTACGATTTTGTTTTTGTATGGAAGTATTTTTCAAATCTAGTTTCAATTTTTTGTTGAAAAGAAAGTTGAAAATTTCAATCAATCAAGAAATGAAAATACAGTTAGTTTTTTTTTTGAAAACGAAATTGAAATGAAATAAGGGTTTTCTGATTCTTTAAAAGGAAAAAGTTTCAAGATTTTTTTGAAGGTTTGTGACTATTTTTCAAAGGAAAATATTTTGTTTGTGAATAATATATTTTCATTTTTCAAATGAAGTTCAAGGGTAAATAGGGTCACTAGTTCAAACCCTAAAATGGCATTATTTTGAAGATTTTTTCATTTTAAAAGCAATATTTTGAGGGTTTCAAGTTTGAAATCCTACTTGCATAGTTTAAAGTTTATATGGCTAATATTTCAAAAGACATGGAAAAATCGCAGGCATAACTAATAAAATTTAGTTTTATAACAGTATTTCATAAAGGCATTTTCTTAAACGGCCCTAACTAGTTTAGTTTGTTTTGTATACCTGATTCATTTCAAATTCTATCTCTATTCAAAGAGATTGTTGTAAAATTTGAAATGGATGTGTGTGAAAAAGTCATTGAAAAGAAGACACAAATACATTTGAGAAAACTTGTGAATAGTTCTAATTTGAAAGCTATATTATAAGCTTACTTGCATGTATAAGTGTAGCATATACATTTGTATGTATATGTGAGATTGTAAACAAATAGCAAAGAACATAAAGGGTTGAATACCCTAAGCAGTTGTTGTTGCTAATTGTAAGGATTTTTTAGGGTTTCCCACTCAGCACATATTCTTGTCTCTATTTTGTCAGTTTATATTTCTTTCTATTCATTTTGAACGTTTATCAAATTTTTAGTACAGTTTGAATACATTTAGTTATAAATTGTTAAATGCAAAGATTGTAATAAGTTTTTTTTATTAAATTCATATAGTTCTGATTGACCCCCTCCCACACACCCCCCCCAACTCTCAAAACTCTAATACTTCCAACAAGTGGTATCAGAACATAGGTTTCCTTTTAGGAATTGTTCTAGGGTTTTCTTTGGGAAGTTATGGCACAAGGTAAAGGGCCTTCCCTTAACCAGGCTCCACTATTTGATGGTAATGACTATGCTTTTTGGAAAGTTATGATGGAAGCATTTATACATTCTTTAGATGTGAGAATGCGGGATGTTGTTATTACAAAGTATACTATCACACCAATAGTACCTAATGATGCTACTAATAAACTGACTTATTAATTGGATAAAAAGGCAAGATATGTTCTATTGTGTAGTCTCACTAAAGATGTGTTTGCTAAAGTAGTCTACTATAAATCAGAAAATGATATTTTGGAAAAGTTGGAAATTATTTATCAAGGAGATGTAAAGGTTAAATAGTAAAAATTGTTAAGTCTCAAAACACAGTTTGATAATTTAAAAATGAATGAAGATGAAAGTATTTCAAGATATTTATTAAGAATTGATGAAGTAGTCAATGCTAGAAAAGGTGTTGGTGAAAAAATTGAAGAACATGATGTAGTTTCAAAAGTCATTAGGTCAGTTCTACCAAAATTTGAAACAAAAATTTGTACTTTAGAAGAAAAGAATTTTTTTTCTAAAATGACTCTACATCAATTACAAGGAACTCTAACTGCATATGAAATGAGAATTAGTAACCAAGCTAGTTCTTCATCAAAAGAGACAACTTTTAAGGCTGAAAAACATGATGAGAGTGATTCAAACCTAATAGATGCTCTACAAGAATTACTAGTCAGGAGAATGAGAAAGAAGTATAAAGGAAAACCTAAATGTTTTTGTTGTTGTCAATTAGGACATTTGGCTGTGAAATGTCCAAGTCTTGAACTAGAAGATTGTGATGAGAAAACTAAAAAGTTTTCTAAAAAGAAACCTTGGAATCAAAAAAAAAGATTCAAGGACCTCAAAAAGAAAAGTCTTGTATCAAAAGAAGATTCAAATGAAGAATCTAGTGATGCTGATGAAGAAGGGGAAAGACTATTCATAGCTGAAATGCTCCACACCCCTAAACCTAAATCTAGTGAATCTAAATCTTCATCTAATTTAGATAAAGAAATAGATCTTGAAGAAGAATTTCTAAAATCTTTGCAAGAACTTAAAATATTAAAGAATTTAATTTCAAATCATGAAATTGAAAATAACAAACTTCAAGAAGAGTTAAAAGATGCAAATCTAATTATAGAAAATATTAAAACTTTACTTGAAGAAAAGGTTAAAAAATTAAATACTTTGCAAAGATCATCTGAAGAGTTTTTTAATTAGAAAACCAAATTCTTCTTCAATGGTTATTGTTTCAACTTTAATGTCTTTGGGAGCAAGGCTATTTTCTATGAAAACAACACCAATCAAGGAAAGAGAAGAAGTATTAGATGCTTTAGATGTTTTCACTATGGTCATTATGAAAATCAACACAAACTAAATTTGAGACCTAAATAGATCTTCGAGCAAGTAAAGACAACTAAAAAGTCTTTAATTTTTGAAACAACCCTATTTGCTCAAAAACCTACAACATGGATTTTGGATAGTGGCTATTCACACCATATGACTAGGTGTAAAAGAAAATTTAAAACCCTAGAAGATTTTGATGGAGGGTTTGTACACTTTGGTGATAACTTTGGAGCCTATATAATAGGAAGAGCCTCAATAATTTTAAACAAGGATACACCAATTCATGATGTATACTTTGTTGAAGGTCTGAAACATAATCTTATGAGTGTCAGTCAAATTTATGATAGTGGGTACTATATTTCTTTAAATTCTAAAGGATGCTTTATTAAAAATGGAAGGGATTAAAAGTGTAAGTCATTGCTACTAGATTAAGGACAGGTAAAAATCTTCATAATCTAATTGATTCTATTATTTAGGAAACTTTTTATGGTTAATACTTGTCTTATGAGTCAAGTAGAAGAGAATTGGCTATGGCACAAGAGATTGGGACATCTTAACTTTGATAACCTTGCTAAAATTAGTAAGAATAAAAAGGTCAGAGGATTACCACAAATTACCAAACTAGTAAATATTTCGGAAGAATTTATAAAAGGTAAACAAACAAGAGTATCTTTTAAAACAAAAGAATACTCATCAAATAGACCACTTGAACTTGTGCATACTGATCTATGTGGTCCAACTAAAATTGCATCGTTAAATGGTGAGAAATATTTCATGTTTTTCATAGATGACTATTCAAGGATGGTTTGGGAAATGTTTCTAAAACACAAATGAGAAGCCTTTAACCATTTCAAAAAATTTAGAAAAATGGTAGAAAGGAAAACTGACTTAAAATTAAAATGTTTAAGATCAGATAGGGGAGGAGAATTTACCTCTTAGGAATTTATTAAGCATTTTGAAAATCATGGCATAAAAAGACAATACTCTACTGCTAGGACACCATAGCAAAATGGTGTTGTAGAAAGAAAAAAAAAACTGTCAAAGAAATGGCTAGGACCATGCTTCATGAAGCAAAACTACCTAACAAATTCTGGAAAGAAGTTGTTCATATAGATATCTACATTCTAAACAGAGCACAAATTAGAGTTAGAAAAGATCACACTCTATATGAATTATGGAATGAAAAAACAACCAATGTTAAAAATTTCAAAATTTTTGGTTGTAAATGTTTCATCAAAAAGAATGATGATTCCTTAGAGAACTTTAACTCAAGATCTGATGAAGGGATTTTCCTTGGACACTCTACACATAGCAAAGCCTATAAATGCTATAATAAAAGACTGAATGAAATTGTAGAAGCCATAAATGTTGTATTTGATGAGAATTTGGTGTGCTACAATAATAAAGAAGATCATGAAGATACACCATTCAAAAAATCAAAAAATTTGCATAATGAACATCCTAAAAAATATTGAAACTAAACTTGCTAATGAAACTAAACTAGGAAAATTTTTAACTCCCAAAGTAACAAGTATTAGCTCAAAAATAAAAACTTCTTCTCAAATAATTGCTAAGAGACATCCCGAGTCTCAAGTTATTGGGGATGTAGAAAAATGGATCTTAACTAGAAGAAAAGCTAAAAAAGTTGAACAAGCAACATCGCTAAACATTTTTGCTTGTTATCAAATTTCAAACCAAAAAAGTGTTATTGAAGATTTGTCAGACTCTTGTTGGAAAAATGCTTCGTAGGAAGAAATAAATCAAATTGAGAAAAACAAGACCTGGAAACTTGTTCCCAAACCTAATGAGAAAAATGTCATAGGTGGAAAATGGGTATTTCATAACAAATTGCACGAAGATGGAAAAGTCATAAAAAATAAAGCCAGATTTGTATGCAAAGGTTATGCTTAGCAAGAAGGAATTGATTTTGGTGAAACTTTTGTACTAGTTCCAAGGATGGAATCAATTAGAATTTTCCTTGCATATGCCAATTACAAAAAAATTAATGTTTACCAAATGGATGTCAAAACTGCATTCTTGAATGGGTATCTTGAAGAGGAAGCCTATATGGAATAGCCAAAAGGTTTTGAATCTTCTGACAAACTTGATTATGTTTACGGACTCAAAATGGCTTTATGTGGTTTAAAAAAAGCTCCTAGAGCTTGGTATTCTAGGTTGGATGAACATTTAATTGCAAATGGATTTTCTTATGGAAAAGTAGATAGCACTTTATATATCAAAGTTATACATGATGAAATTTTGGTAGTAGAAATCTATGTGGATGATATTATTTTTGGGTCTACTAATGATGAATCAACAAAAAAAATTTCAAAAAATATGGAATCTAAGTTTGAAATGTCACTATTGGGTGTGCTCACATTTTTCCTTAGTTTGCAAGTCTCATAGCTTGGACATGGATTGTTTATTTCTCAAACAAAATATGCAAAAGAAATGTTGAGGAAGTTCAATATGGCTGATTGTAAACTAGTAAGTACTCCTATGGAGACAGGCTGCAAACTAATATAGAATGATGATTCACATTCTATAAATCAAAATCTTTATAGATCCATGATTGGAAGTTTTTTATATCTTATAGCATCTAGACATGATATAATGCAAGCAGTGTGTATGGTTTCGAGATTTTAATCTAATCCAAAACAATCTCATCTCAATGCAGTGAATCAAATATTAAAATACATTCAAGGCACACTTGATTTTGGATTGTGGTCAGGGATTTTTTAGTGGTGATTATTCGCCACTTGGCAAATATGTCCCGATTGGGCTATAGAGATTGGTGAAAAAAACACCATATACTAGTTGACCAATTTGTCCAAATTTTATAAAATACTCATATAGTGGTCGGAACATTTTCCACTGTTATTACATAATTTTAGTTTGGTAGTTGGGTTCTTCACCCATATTTCTCTTTAATGTATACTCTTATTCACCATAGAATTAATTGAGTGTCTCTTTCAATGATCATCATTCACCAAATTCCCATTTTCCTATGTCAAATTTTTATTTATCCTAGAACCCAATTCGCCATACATCACACATAATGGGGTCACAAATTCTCGCCCTATTCGCCCACTCGATTACTTGAAATTACACGAGGTTCACCAAATATTAGTTCTTATCAAATGTAACGGTCGACCCATTTGCCAAAATGAAAAAGGTTTATTTGTAGTTGTCTATTTAAGATATATGAGTTTCATTATTGAAACATGCCAAAAGAAGGAGCCTTCTTCATAGTATTGCGATCAATAGAAAACTAGAATGACTAAGACTACGAGTCCATAGTATTTTATTGCAGCCTTAATTTGATGGAGATGTCATAGTCAAATTTAAATAGGAAGAGGAGTAGGACTAATGAAGGTGGAGATGTCCAAGAGAGGCCAATGAAATGCAGAAATATATCTTCATACTTTGGCGGGGGTAGATGCAATAGTGTTGGTCAAAGTAAGGAAGGTACATTATCAGAGGAGCCTGTACAATCTCAACCTACATAGGAGTCCATTTAACAAATTGGGGAGCCTAATAAATTTGGTGATGGAGTTGCAGAACCTGATATCTCTAATGAAGATGACCTTGAAGAAGAATATCTACTAAATAACCAGTACCAAGACAAATCAATCGACTTTGGTGATGATGATGGTGCAATTAATAGTTACACTAAAGGGAGAGGAAAATTGAAAGAATATACTGATCGTCAATGGAAGATGGCCAGGAGATTTAAATTTTATTGGGTGGCAAAGTATCCATTCATTGAGCCTATGGACAATCCAATTGTAGCTGAGCCACTAGTAGAATGTAGATGTGCAATTTGTAGTTGGAAGTATAAAAAGGAAAAGTGGTTGCAGCTTAAACTAGAGGCCATAGAGAAACATGTTGGTAAGATTCACAAAACCTCAACTATAGCTGGTAAGGAAATAAAAGTGGTAAGATATAAAACAAAGGAGCAATGTCAACATAAAAGGAATGCTGAAGAATATTATATGTTTCAAAAATTTTAGATGAAGCCTAGTGAAGTTCAAGGTTCTATGAATGTTATTTTTGCAAAAGCAAGTGAAGTAGAAGAACGTGGAAAAGCTATTCAATTAAGTAATGTTTTCCATATTTTGAGCAGAGGGTGTCCAATGACAGACTATCCAAAAATGAGTGGTTTGTTACACTTTCTGAAAGTTCCTAACTATCCTATCAGTCATTGGTTGATAAACAGTGGATGGGAATGGGCAAGTTGTATTGCGTAGGTTGAAACAGAGGATGTACAAAGAAAAATAAAAGAGTCAACCTTTATTGCATTGTCCTTAGATGAAGTTATGGCAATAGATAATACATCGTGGGTATGCATGCATGTTTATACTATACAGAATAATATCCGCCAACCACATCTACTATCTATTGCTAAATTGAGAGACAATGTGACAACAGAAACTTTATTTCAAATAGTAAAGAGCAATTTAATTAAATATGGAGCTATGGATGAATTGACAATAGCGAAGAAGTTAGTCTGTGTTGGAGCTAATGGAGTTTCAATAATGTAAGGTCAAAGGAATGGTCTTTGCACAAAGATGCAGGCTTCTTGTTCACCATATGTTGTTTCCATTCACTGTATGGCCCATATGATCAATCTTGCTTTTAGAGTTGTGAAGAAGTTTCCTTCAGTAAACAAGGTTGAAGATTTAGTAAAAGAGTTCTATGCATATTTTTGTCGAATTCCCAAGCGTTTTAGGTAATTTTAGCACTTTACTGATGGAATTACCAATGGAAACAATCTCCTAAAAGATGTTGATACTAGATGGATCTCTTTGGATGGACCAGCACATCGAGTATTTTTTGAATATCAATCTTTGATTGGACTGATGTACGAAAATAGGGACAATGTAGAAAATCAGAGATGTGGCGACCTACTTCAGAGGCTAAGCAATATAGAGACACTTTTGACTTTGGCATCTCTTCTTCCCATGCTAGAAGAAATGAGGTTAATTATGAAAAAAGCCCAATAAAGAGCCATGTATATTGCAGAATATGCTCAGTTGTGTAAATTGTCATGTTGAGCCCTCGATAGTCTCTATCATATTGACCTAAATTTATCCAATGATAGATTTAATTACTGGGAAAAACTAACAAATTTGAATGATCCTGATAATTATTTAAAGATCATTGAAAATGAAGATTTATGTGTTTGTGTAAGAGGATTTCAGATACCAATGTACTACAGCGCCCCAAGGAAGTGAGCTACAAGAGTTACAAGGGAAGAGTTTACCAAGATCGTCGAGTCTATAGCATCTACTGCAAGGGACATAGCATATAGAGTTTCCTCTAAAATAATATCACGATTCCCATATGATCAACTACTCGAGGCCATGGCAATTGTGTTTCCTCAATATTGGTCCTTCAACAATAAGGAACATTATCGTAGAAGGCTGTTGATTTTGATAATGGAATTTTACAAATCTATAGAATTCAATGGAGTGACTATCAATGGAATATTAGACAAGGGTCTTCTTAGACATCAATCAGGCACCTTTGTAAGGACCATGAAGCATCAATATCAATTAATGCATAAGCCACATGAAGAGGGCTCGGCAACAAAGCTTTGGACAGAACTAAAATAGAGCACATTGTTGCATGAAGAAATTTCAAAGTACTTCAAGGTTGCTGGTCTATGTCAAACCATGATATTGGGTTTAGTGGAGGATGAGACAGTTTTCAGTGCTTTGGGCTTCCTAAAATCAAAGCTAAGAAACAAACTAGACAAGAATTTTGAATCATGCTTGAGGGTATACACATCTAGGTATGATGTCAATACTTTTCCTTATTAAAAAGCAATGGAAATTTGGAAGAAAAGATGAAAAAGAAGAGGGGTGGGCAACACCGTTAACCAATCTCTTATAGCGACTCCAAGTGGGACAAGTACAGTTGACAGTGGCACTGCCCATGGGATTAGGAGTCATAGAAGCGGAGGTTAGAGTGAACTTGAAGTTGAAGAAGACACAAATGAAAATGAAGAGAACAATAAAGCAACTAGACTTCTAGAATTGGATGATGATGACGACATAGAGATGAATTGGAAAATTTAGGAAATTTCTGCTAAATTAGCAGTAGCAACTAATAGGTATTTTTAAAACTTATTAACTACTATATGATATCCTATCATTCAATATTCATTTTAGAAAAGAAAGAAATTAGAATGTATTATGTTTCATCATTAAAATTTGAGAACAAAGAAAATTATTACTGTAGAGTGTAGTTTATATCATGTCATCAATGATCATTCATATTTGAATTTGAAATTCTTGAATGAAATTTTGTTTTCTATTTTATTCATTTATTCAACATACATTGAATTGGAAAACATGAAAATTAGATAGAATCATAGATTCAATTCCACAATTAATAATTATTAATGGTTTTCATTTGCAATATTTAGCTAATATGGTACAATTCTTGTAAGCCAATGACCCTGAATTCTCTTTTATAGAAACAAGGGAGCAACAACAACTTCAGGTTGATTTTCCTAATGGGAAGTCTCAAAATCTAAATTAGTAAGACATCTACAAGTCTACAACATCTCTACAACTTTAGTTGTACATTTCTGCATTCAATAGGCCAGTTTAGTAAATTAGCAATTTAGCATAGGCAATGGCATCTGCAAGACTGTAACATTGATTATGTTCAAAAAAGAAAGTTCAAACTTGTTACTTTAAACTTAATTCTAGAGTCTAGATTGTAGTATGTAGGATAATATGAAAGATATTCATATATAGTAAAGCTATAGAGATGATTGAAACTAAAAGTACTTTCACATACAGACTATAATTTTTTGTAGTATGCTCCATTCTTCTTCAGTTGGAAGGGGAAAAAAATTATGTTATGGTAAATGACCTGCATTCTCGTCAGCATTCCATACTTGGAAGAGTGAGTTTCAAGCAATGTTCCTTCCACTAGTGCATGCAAATTTTTGAATGTTTTGATGCACTTTGCAATGCCTTCATGAGTTTTTTCCTAAGGAAGGTTGCCTAAATCAGACATTATTTGGTCCTCCAACTTTTGTTTATAAACTTCTCTTCCAACGAAACCCGTTGTTGAGAAATCAGGTCTAGGACTCGATAAACCAAGAGATATCAATTTGGCTACTTTATTGTTCATATTAGCAAGATTTGGCCCAAATAAAGCAAGAAATTCTTCTAGTTCTATTATTTTTTTAACATTTATGAAATACAGAGGTCGCCTTTATTATTGAACCAAAATTCCCTTGCTTGCAAAATGCTTGTCAGCAGTGATATTGATTTCTTCCATAATCCGCTTTGCAATTTTTTGTCTCTGACCAAAACTTTTGTTCTCTTCAAGTTGCTCTTTCAGCTTCCCAAAAACATCTGTAAGAGCTTTGTAGAGTTTGAACCAATCAGACAACCTATCAGCAGAAGTCTTTATTTGCCTCTAGAAGTAATTTTTTATTTGCTTTACTATATTATTTACATAGTAATTCAAGCTATTTTCATATTTTTTAATAGTATAATTTTCCTTCTTTAGGTCTTCTTTCATTTCTGAGTACTGGTGTTCACTATGTTTTCTTATTTGCTTTGCTTTATTTTCCCACCCTTTTGCTTTCTCTTCCCACTCTTTTATTTTTACCCTCTCATTTTACAATTCTTTATTTAACTTATTGTTTACATTTGTAGCATTCTCCAAGTTTATGTATAACTTTGTTGAAGAGTCTTTTTCATCTTGAAGTTTTTTTTCCATTTTTTCCAAATTTTCCCTCAGAGTTTTCAGTTCTATGTCCATTTGTTCTTGCTGTTCAATTGCTTCTTTAGAGCCAGAGGATGAATTTTTTATCCTTTTCTCTAATTCTTTGGACCTATTTACTGCTACTTTCTCACTTGCCTTTACATTTTCCAAGTTTTCCTTTAACTTATCTATTGTGCCTTAAAGCTTTCCTTTCTCTCTCTCCAACTTCATCACTGAACTGTAGACCACTTGGTTGGTCATTTTGGACACATTTATCTTGTCCACATTTTTAATTTTGGATAAATCCATTTGGAGGGTGCTAACTTGAAGTTCAGATGGCTCTAACTGACTCTCTAGTGGATTGTTATCTCTAGTTAGGGGCATAACAACCATGAATTCCATCATATCTTTATCTAGGTCATATGTGGGAAATAACCTGTTGTTTACAGGTTCTGCATTACGAGCTGTAGCAATTGCTTCCATCTTCATTGTCTTACTATTTTGTCTATTTTTGTTTTTTGATTTTTCATAGTTACAAATTCATTGTAACAAAAATCAGGATTTTGTAAGACAATTGAATGTTTGAATGGTGAAATAGTAGTAGCACTCACACTGATGTATGAGTTTCCACCAATACCATGAGGATAACTAACACTTAGACCCATTACTAGGGTTTGTGGACTGTTCTGAGGGTTTTTTCTTGAAGGATGGGCAATTCTTGGACTCATAGTCACCATTGGCATTATTGTATTAGTAGTACTACTAATACTTGTCATAACCTTCTACTTCTTTACACTTTCTTGATCTCTGAGACCAAATTTTTTTGCATCTATATACAATGTCCTTTTCAGACCACTAGTTGTAGTTGTACCCATGATATCTACAGCTGTGGGAGTGATAGTTGATTCAGATTGAATCTGAGTGCTTGGAAGTGGAACTGTAAATGAAGCAGGAACAAATTTAATTAACTGATTTCTGACCATGTTTTGGTGCTATAGCTGGTGTTTCAGGTGGTAACCAACCCCCTTCTCCACTGGGACCCAGACCACTAGAACCTTGGTAGCCCATTTTTTCTACAATTTTTGCCCCTTTGCTATATAGAAGTTTGGTGGATGCATCAACTCCTCCCTAAATTTGTGTACTAGATGAGGGATTCAAAGAATCCTAGTCATCATAATCATCATCAGTATCACTATGATGTGCTTCAGGTGGATGCTCCTTATTCCACAATTCATCAAACATTGTATCCTCTTCAACCTCATCATGATCTGTAGAGGTCTTTGGCTCACTGAGATTCTTCCTCATTTCCCAAAATTGAGAAATTTTGCTTTGACTCCATCCAGCATCTATACATTCATTCATTAGCTCTTTTGGAATAGGTTTTGTAGATGGTTTATCAGCTTTCTTGTAGAAATTGGGCGATGTCATGCCCTACACTTTTTCTTTCTGTTTGTGCAATGCCATTATTTGTGATGACAATTCCTATATTGACAAATTATTTTCAGTAGCATATTTCTCCATCTATTTTTTGACCTCCTCCCAGGAGTCCATGTTTTTAAATTTTTTAATCAAAGGCATACTTTCTTGTTGATATTTTCTTGTAGAAGTCCCAATGCCATTATGCCTTGCTCCAATTATGTTTAGTGGATCATACTGCCAGTGACTATCAACATCAAATTGAAAAATTGAAGATAAGGCTTCTACCACTTTGAATCCTTTTCTCTCAAATGCAAACCCTCCAAAGGAGAATGAAAAGGAGGGAAATATCATTTTCTTTTGCTGACCATGAAAGAGGACATATGTGCTCTCCATTTGTCATACATATTCCAATGCAAATACCCTCTCTATTACATGTATTGGAAGTTTGTAGGGCTCTACCCATGAACCATAAAACCTTAACACAATGTACTCTTCCATTAAGTACCAGTCAGCCAATTGTAGTTCACTTATGAGTTGAATGCAATTTCTACAAGTAATAGCCAATCTAAGCATTGTAGTGCCTATAATTTTATGGTACATTGGTGCCAAAAAGAAGTCTACAAAATTGTTGTAGTTCCTTCTGTTATCAATCATCCTTATCTGAGGTGTCCACTCATATATTGGATTTTGGCCTTGAGTCTGACTGCAAATCTTGTTTGCCTCAAATAATGCACGATGCTTTGCTAGGAGAAGATAGCACAAGATAGCACAAGTAGAACAATGTGCTCAATAAAATGATATCTTACTGGTTGATTTTTAAAATGAATATGATAAAACATTTCAAGAATGCTAGCATCCACTTGTTTGTTACTATCCAATCCCAAACAAAATGCTAGCAAGGAAATACTATCCTATGCCCATGGCACAAAAAAATCAAAATCATAAGGAGGCATGTGATTTGGACTCAGCCTACAACTGCTTGTTATTTCTCTGATATAAGAACTCTTTGTTTTGCATCTAATTTTTCATAATCATTTGCTAGCTTTCCCAGGTCAATATGTACATTTGACTGTTATTGTTGAAACCCTAGGCTCAATAGACTAACAAATTCACTCTCAGTTATGGACAAAATTTCCTCCTGAGTAATTTTATTGACAATTGCTTTTCTATTTTCATCATAATTTTTGGCGCAGAGCATAACAATTTTTGGGCAAGGGAATACTTGAGGTAAAGCCATGTGTGCTAACCCAGCTACCCATGGTACAATTTTATTTGCAGTTGCATTTACACTAGGGTTAAATGAAGAAAATTTTGAAGCTTATATGGATCGTTCCACTTGTTTTCAAGTGCAAATCTTATCTCCATTATACCCTTATTTCCATGAATAACAAGATCATGTATATCATGGAATAAATCACTGAAACTTGGTGTTTTAAGCATATTGTGGAATTATGTTATTTTGCCCATCTTGTTATTCTAATTTCTTGGTATTTGTTTTGCCCATCATGGTAAATATTTAAACATAGCTACAAGCCTATAGGGGCAATTCAAAATTAAAACCTTATAGACTAAATTTTTTTATATAATATAAATAGTAAAGTTGTAAATCAAGAGGCTTGAAAAATTTAAAATGTGGGATATAAATTTTCAAGATTTTAGTAGTTACACTTACCCATTCATGTTCACATTGCCCTTAGTTTTGATTTTTGCAAAGAGCTGAGAGACTATAGTTTGTTGCTTTCCTCAGACCACAATCCACAACCTAGAAATTAAGAATCTATAACTTTGTTGAGCTATCACTTTGTAAATTGTAACCCCTTTCTAATTTCTAAATCTGCAAACAACATATAACTTCAAAATTAAAGAAACTTAACACACCAAAATTGTACAATCTATACTCTATAGTCTATAGTCGTCACACTTGTCACACAGTACACTTTCAGTTTAAATGTGAGTGGAATTGTGGACCATTAGTTACTAGACATGCGTTAAGTGTTAACTAACCTATCATAATGTATTAATGTCATTCATAATGTCACTTTTAACTGCAAGTGGAATGTGATTATGTCAATGTGTTAACTAAGCAGTGACAAATGTCATGATTCCAAGACGCATTTGAAATGATAAGGTTTCTTTTTTCTTTCAGCCCAAAACTCAACTTAAGTTGTTGATCTATAAACATCCAACAACACCAGTAAATGGTGTGGTGGACTCGTGGGTTGTGGGTCCCACTCCCATTAACTAAGCTAGTCATGTATCAGGATGACTCACATCATGAGTCAGATGTGTCAGTGTCACATCATCACCAAAGTGAAACAAAATTGTTATTTGTTGGTCGACCGAGGAGTTTAGTGACACGTATCATGATTTCAGGACACATTTGAAATGACAAGGTTTCTTTTTCCTTTCAACCCAAAACTCAACTTCGGTCGTTGATCTATAAACATCCAATGACAATGATGATTTGTGAATAGTGTGGTTTCCCTGTGAGACTACCGAGTTGCATAATTGCATATACAGAGTAATTTAAGATAATATTACTATTTAATTTTAACTAAATATTTGGGAAAAAAACTAGCTAGTACAATCAAAACTAATATTAATAGATTTTTAAGACATTATCTATACATTAACATTTTGAGTTAATATTAATATTATTAATCATCTCAAGATTTAATATATAAGTGCTAATCATATAATTAACACGGGTCAATGAGTCTGCCTCAAATCCTCAAATCAAAATTACAATTTAATATATTTGTTAATTTATAAAAATTAAATTAAATTTTCTATATAGCTAAAATTAAATATATTTCATAAGACATAGATATATATATCTAAAATTTGTATAAAAATATTAATATTATATATTCACAAATTATTTCTCTAACTAATATTATTTATCTTTAACTATAATATTTCTACTTTCTTTTCACAATAGGCAGGGACTCGTGCTCCAATAGAGCTCTTGTAGTTGTTATTATTATTTTTTTTGGCAAAACTTTATTTAAAATCAAAAGAAGTCGAAAATGGATCTTCTACGCAAGCAACAAAATACATAAAATAATAAAATTTTACCTAACAATTGTAATGAAGGTAGAAATGCAATTATTTACATAATTAATCTTGGTAGTTTAACTTTACTATTTGGACATTAGTTATTAGTGCCTGCCATAGGAACTATAGGCAACGAACTTTTTTAACGAGCATTTGAAATAAACAACTTTAACCAATCAAGTTTCACATAATTTTTTAATAATAAGTAGTAACATATTTTGCTATTAGGTAAAGTTTGAGGCAGGAACTATGTTGCTCTACAACCTTGTTTCTAGGAGAAATGTATTAGTGATTATCATTATAAATAATATTTTATATTCACATAGGCTTTTATAACCAATTCAATAGAAAATTCAAAAATGCAAAATATTGCAATGTTGCATAAGTAAGCATAAGAAGTTAAAACAATGAAATACAATTTTATATGGAACATAAACTCTAGAAATTTCATTGATATTTCTTGAAATTTACAAATTTACAAAATCAGGGGAAAACCCTAGACTCTAGTACTACTGTACTATTCATCATAGAAACCACCAGAATCGACCATGGTTGCAAATTCTTGTAGCCAGTGGTTGCCATCTTACACTTCATCCAAGAAAAACCATTTTCAAAGAAAATTCAACCCAATTCTTACACATTTCCTATGGTGCTTCAATTGCCCAGCAGTCAAGCCCAGTAAAAATGGTTGTAGGACCACATTCTGGCCATGTTCCAGAAGCTTGTGGACTTGACCCACCCAAGGGATTCCCACTCCTAAAACTGCATGAGCGACAATTTCAATATCATTGCCCAAATATACTACTTTAAAAATCTTCCTCAGGAGCAGTATAATTTCAGCCTTTGCTTCTCCAAGGTCAAGTAGGGAGGTTAGAAACTGTGACGTAATGTCATTATTGACATGATACAGATTCTCATTCTCCAAAAACTCATGCCCCAGAACCATTTTGACAGCAACAATAAAAAACTTCACACCAGAGCATGGAACAACCTCATTGCAAATTTACAAGAGGTTTTCCTCAGGAACGCAATCTAGAAAGGCCTTTTGCTCCTCTTCAAAAGTACATCTTAGGCGAATAGGGTTGTCCATCTTTACTATAAAGTTCAAACTCTAAGTTCTAATAGACTAACACCAAACAAACCAGACCTATCGACTACCAAAAATGAGATGAGCAATGATGAAAGAAGTAGCTCAATCACCTATAAATAAGCTTGGTGGACAGGGTGCCAGGGAATTTTTTTTTTCCTAAATAAGCTTAGCCATTGAGAAATATTTCTTAAATATTTGTCTGTCCGATTGCTAATTCAATTACATCAAATTAGCAAATTTTCTCAAATCTTGAACATAATTGCAAGTTTGTGTTGAAAAGGCTAATTGTAATTAAACACTAACACCGTCCATTGTCCTATAATGCGTGTGAAGCCACTTAACCAATGAAAAATGCTAATTGTAATTAAGACTAATAGTACTACTGCTAGTGGACTGTGGCATGTCCTGTAATGCATGTGAAGCTACTTAGCTGATGGAAAAGGCCAATTGTAAATTGTAATTAACAGTGACAAGACATCAATATACTATCTCCTGCAACTTAAGTGATACATACTAGACAAAAACATGTCATCATTCTAGACACTTAAACAAGGTCGAGGCTTCATTCCAGATGTTTGGTCCCGAAATAAACCTTCAACCATTGATATATTATCATTGGATGATAGTCTAAATCATGTAATTAATAATCTATATGCAATTAATGTTTATCAAATAAATAACCCAAGCTTTGTTCATTTTTAATTTTTAATTTTTGTCTATAATCTACATGTAATTAATGTTTATCATTTCAATCATCTGAGCTTTTTTCATTTTGTATTGATAATAATAATAAGATATCTTGCAGCTTATTATATATAGTTATAGATAAACTAAACTGCAATGGTATTGGTAACTATTGATAAAAAACTGTCACAAATCGGCTGTACAATTTTGGAAGTGGTGTGTGGTTAGTGGTAGCGTACTAGCAACACACCACACTATACCCTGCAAACTACTTACCTTGATATGTGTCAACATTCTAGTGACTACCTTGATAATTCTTCTTCCTTCAAGAAATGTTGGCTGAAATTAAACCTCAGCCATTTATCTTGGATCATCAGATGGTCTGAGTTCTCAAATAATACATTTAACATAATTACAGTGGTAGTGGAAAATATTATGTTTCCATAATGTACAGTCAAACAACCACGTCTTTAAACCATCACTTCCCACTTGCCAATAATTTATGTAAGTTGGTATGTTAGGTTAGGCTACTTATTTCCCATCTTTTGAAAATAGCCATACCAACTATAACTTTCTGAAAATCATTCGCCATAACAAATAAATTAATTCAATTATTTGAAAAATAATTTCACCATTTTTTTATAAAAAGGTATTGGTTATTAAAATATTCGCCAACCAATATCCATATTTGAAAACATAATTCATCATCAATATTAATAATTTTATTTTTTTTTAAAATTATAATCACCATTATTTTATAAAAATTGTCTAAACTATTAAAAAATTCGCCACCAAATATCCATCAATTGATGCATAATTCGCTAACACTAATTTTTTCTTTTTTCACCCAAATGACATGTGATTCACAAAAATTTTATAAATTTTGGGAGTGGGGGGGGGGGGGGGGGGGGGGGGGGTTCCTTAAAGTTATCCCTGATTTTGGTATCCTCATAGCAATGATTTTACACTTTCTGATTATAGTGATGCAGATTGGGGTGGATCTGATGATAAAAGGAGCACTAGTGGTGCAACTTTCTTCCTTGGTGATTGCTTAGTTGTCTGGCATAGTAAGAAACAAGATTGTGTCACTTTGTCTACCTATGAATCTGAATATGTTGCTGCTATAGCATGTTGTACTCAGCTGATTTGGATGGACTATTAGTTATTTGGTTTAGGTATTCAAGTTTCAAAACCCATTTCTATCATGTAAGACAATACAAGTGCTATTCAATGAAGAAAAAAATCTAGTAATGCACTCATTCATAAAACATGTGGCCATTAAACTTCACTTTTTGCATGACAAAGTTCTCAATAATGAATTTAAGTTGATCTATGTGCCCACTCAAGGACAGGTAGCAGACATTTTTACCAATGCTCTACCTAGGGAATTGTTTGAATAGTTAAGAACTTGATTGGGAGTTTTCTCTCAATCAATGTTGATATAAGATCCTTGCAAATAAGCATTTTGTGTTAGATTTCTACTTCTATTCATAGAAATTTTTTCATGAAAAGAAAATGGTCAAATTTTTTATGCAAAAATTTTGGGGGAGAATTCTGAGTTATGTATGGTCAACATTTTGTATAGTTGGTTCTCAACATTTTTGTATAGTTAGCATTCACATGTTCAATTTTGTGTAATCAATATTTGTTATCAACATTCTTTGTTCATGGAATAATCAACATTTGTGAATTTTTTTCATTATCTTGTATATATGAGAATAAAATTGTATATATATTCAAATTTCTATGTTTCCTCTTGTATATATGAGATGGTGAAAATTTTTGCCTAAAAAATGGGGGAGATTGTTCACCATTCCTAAGGTTGGCAAAATGCAATAAGGAAATATTAAAATGTGGTAAGAATATGTGGCATAAACACATGGACATTTTTTAAAAGGTTGTAAACATGGCATATATGTGGCTAGTTTTAAAAAGCCTTAGAAACATGAGAACTTTTTGAAAAGATGGAAAATGTAAAAACAAATCATGTGGCATACTTAAAACAAAGACTAGTATTTTGATGATAGCATAATAAAGAAGAATTTAAAAGCACTAACATAATTAGTATGTGGCATCAAACAAAGACTTGCATGTTCAGCCAGGTGTAAAGATTAAGTGGCAGATTTGAAAGGAAAATTGGAAATAATTTTGTTTGTGGGTGTTTCATTTCTATCCTGCAAATGACTTTTTTGATTTTTATGTTCTTTGTGCAAACGAGAAGGTGTATTTGGCAAGTTTGGATTATTGAAAAATCTTTTTTTCCTTCTGCAAACATAATTTGGCATGCAAATATGGGTTATTTTTAAAAGGATTTGTCCTTCTTTTGCAAATTCTTTGGTCAGCAAAAATACCCTGTGTAAAAGATGATGAAAGGGTTATTTTTCTTTTTGTCACATTCTCTATCTTGTGAAGGTAAATTTTTGTTCTACAAGTTTGGGATGAATATGAAGGCGATTTTCTTTAAACAAACAAGAATGGCACTACTAGATCTCATATTGTTTTCTTGTATAAATAATTTCTCATTCTTTGATCTTTCCTATGATTGCATGGCCAAGGAAAAGAGGAATAAAAAAGGTCCTTGAAATGGTGACAAGGGTTTCATTGAAAAACAAGAATAATGAAGGTAAAAACATGAAATAGTTATGTTCATTTCAGTTTGTCTAAAATCCTTCTAGAAAGAAGATTGAAATCTTTCTCAGTTAGTTTTTGAAAAAGATAAAAAGGGAAATAAGGTTTTTTTTTCTTCAGAAGCAATGTTTTTTATTCTATTCCTATGTGGAAGTGTTTCTCAAATCTAGTTTGAGTTTTTTGTTGAGAAGAAAGTTGAAAATTTCTTTCAATCAAGAAATGAAAATACAGTTAGTTTTCTTTTGAAAAGGAAATTGAAAAGAAATAAGGGTTTTCTGATTCTTTAAAAGGCAAAAGTTTCAAGAAAAAATGTTGAAGGTTTGTGACGAGTTTTTAGATGCAAATCTTTTGTTTATTAATAATACAGTTTCAGTTTTTAAATGAAGTCCAAGGATAAATAGGGTTACTAGTTCAAACCCGAAAATGGTATTTTTTTGAAGATCTTTTCATTTTAAAAGGAATCTTTTGAGGGTTTCAAGTTTGAAATCCTACTTGCACTGTTTGAAGTTTATATGGATGATATTTCAAAAGACATGGAAAAATCTTAGGCATAACTGATAAAAGTTAGTTTTATAATAACATTTCATAAAGGGGTTTTGTTAAACAACCCTAACTAGTTCAGTTTGTTTTGTATAACTGGTTCATTTCAAATTCTATCTCTATTTAAAGAGATCATTGTAAAATTTGGAATGGATGTGTGTGAAAAGGTCATTAAAAAGAAGACACAAATACATTTGAGAAAACTTGTGAAGAATTGTAATCTAAAAGCTATATTATAAGCTTACCTACATGTATAAGTGTAGCATATACATTTGTATGTGTATGTGGGATTCTAAACAAATAGCAAACGACATAAAGGGTTGAATACCCTGAGCAGTTGTTGTTGCTGATTGTAAGGAGTTGAACCTCAATAAAGATTATAAATTCATAGAGTGGTTTTTCTCCCTATGACAAAACCATAAGGATTTTCGAGGGTTTCCCACTTGGCACAAATTCGTGTCTCTATTTTGTGAGTTAATATTTCTTTCTATTCATGGTGAATGTTTATTAATTTTTTAGCACAATTTAAATACATTCAGTTATAAATTGTTAAATGTAAAGATTGTAATCAATTTTTTTTATTAAATTTATATAGTTCTGATTCACCCCCTCCTCTCAAAACTCTAATACTTCCAACAGATAAAACATAATTGTTCCTTTTAGAAGTAGTTGATTGAGCTTGTTTATTTTCTTAATATGTATATTTTACCATCTACCCATGTCTTAGAAAATGGTGTAACCTTTCTATTTTCTTTTGGTCGTGCTCTTGAAAGAGGGTAAAATACCAAAGGTTATCTTTGGATACCATTACATGTTTCAATAAGGTAGACGAGTGCATCGAAGAAGAAAATGATGATAAGGATATGTTGTCTTTGGATACCATTACATGTTTCAAGAAGCTAGACAAGTGCATCGAAGAAGAAAATGATGATAAGGATATGTTTGCATGAAAGATGAATATGTTGGATAGACATTCAAATGCTTATGGGATATGATAATTCCATAAACCTGATAAAGGGAAACTTTAGGAGTGATGGGAAAATCTTGAGGCTGGATTTTACAATCCTTAGAAAATATGTGACTAAATGCTTTAAAAATGGCCCCAATTTGGATTTGAATATGCATATGAGAATAAAAATATAATTTATGCTTGGATTAGGTTACAAGAGAAATTTGATAAGTTGGTAGATGTTACTAAAATTTGAATTTTCTATTATGGTAAGTTTTATGAACTTGGGTATGGAATGGATAAGACTTAAAACATGTATAATAGGGTTTGAGGAGGCTTAAATTGATTTATATACATTTGATTACAATATAATGTTAAGAATAAATTGTAAGAAGTAACCTTGTTTACATCTATATTTTTTGGGGATTCAAGTGGAGATTCTTGAAAATTTGAAATCCAACAATAATGAGAACATTCATTTCCTTTTCCTATTCATTTTAGTGATGCCCTTTTGTTTTCAAATATTAAAGAAAATATAAAAACATAGATTGAATATATTTGTACATCCCATTCTTAAAGAATAGATGTAGTCATTTTGATGAACCGCTATAAACTTAATGTTTGGTATATTCTTTGTGTATCGCTCCTTATTACTCTCAACTTCTTTGAAGTTTTTTTATTTTAATATCTCACACATGATTTTTTTAAACTATTTTTTCAATATAAACATATGTAAAATCCTTCATCAACTTATTGGTATAAAATTTGAACCTCAAGTCAAAACCAGAAACTACACCACTATAATTATTTTTACCACAACACTCAATAGTCCATTGAAATTAACAAGCATTGCAGGACCGTACATAACAGACACGGTACACTTGCATTACGCTGTTTGACTATCAATGCAAATCAAGTGCCAGGCGAGACAGTGGGAAAGCTAGAGATATGGAGGTGGAGGAAAGAGATAAGTGGGCAGGTAATGCAACAACATAGCTAAAGAGCAAAAAGTCCCTGAGGCTCCCTTTAATATTTTGAAACTCTTGTTTCCAATATACTACCTTGAATACTCTCTTGAACTAGAAAACTCAAAGTTTTGAAGAGCTTGTTCTCTTATCTTATTGCAGAAAATGATAGACTTGTATATGACATACTTTATGAGAGGTGCGAGCGGCAATTTATAGTCTTGTGCGTGAATTCTTTCTGAGCTTAGCGCTCATTATTCTAAAGGAACGTGTTTCATATTTTAGGAAGAGAAAATATGGTTTAATAGTAAAGTGAAATATGCCTTTGTTTCAATGGAGGGAAACTTGGAGGGGTAGCACAACCACTTAACCTGTGTCAGTCTTTTCCAAAAGCTGCTAATTCCCCTACAACACTTGGAAAATGATGAGAAAATGTCCAAACAGGCATATTCTTGAGCTTCTGTTCTATTCCATACATGGGTACCTATCTGTAGTTTCTTTGTACATATGTAGGTCTTCTTATCAGGTTATTGTAAGGATACGTACTTTTCAAGCATTATTCCTTCAACATTTTCTCTGTAAAATGACAAAAATCAGTTTAGTAATTTTTTCTGCTTCTTTTTCATTGTAAACGTTTATAGTGTTCTTTGTACACTTCAAGTAAAACTGGCCAATGGGTATAGAAAATGTCGCTTTCAGCATTCCCTTTTGTAATACCGAAAGTAGAATATATCATGTTGTACCTATCTAATATTCCTTTCGTTCTATTTGGTTTTTGGAATATGATTTCGGAATTGGCTTATGAAATTGGATTTTGGATCTTGAAAAAAAGATTATGGTTTTCAGAATCTTGGATTTCAGGTTCTGAGACTTGAAATCTAGATTATAATTTTAAAAATCTTGAATTTGGAATTCTAGAACTTGAAATTGGCAGACACACACATTTTCCTCAACTTTTAATATGAAACTTGTGATCTGTATGAAATTGCTTTAGTTTCATATTTATTTTCATGATATTATTGTTTTGTTAGTGCAATTAACAACTAGATTAATGTATTAAAACTCCATATAAGTATTGACTTTTAGTCATAAATGAATATAATTATGTATGTAAACATTAAGGGTTCATTTGGTTGCTGGAATATGATTCAAGAATTGAGATTTGAAATGCCGGATTTGGAATTCTAGAACTTGAAATCTAAATTAGGATTTTCAGAATTTAATTTAGAACCATTTGATTCAAAATAAAACAAAAATTTAATATTCCAACTATGAAAGATTTTGTTTTTGTTTTGTTTTTGTCTGTTCTAATAAAACATACTAATGGAGTTTTGTTTTGATTCCCATTCGATTGTGCAAATGGGCGATCACATCTTTGTTTCATAGTTATCAGTTTTAGTGGTATAATCTGATTCAAATTTCTATATTCGGAGTATAGTTATGATCAAAATGGATAAGCATCAACCAATTTAGAATAATGTTTTTGCATGAAACCCATTTGTTATGTGAAAGAATCATTTGGGGTTCTTTGATCATTGTTTATAGTAAATTCTCAAAACCTATGCATGTTTGGTCATATAATTTGATTATATATTTTGCACGATATTGGGCTTGTTTGCGGTTTTAATGCACTTGGATTCATTTAAATGATAAAAGCCTTTTAATTTGTGTCTGAATTTTAAGATCTAAAATAATTCAAGAATTTCTTATTGAAGGATCTCTGTTTGGAAAATCCAATTCATGGTTTGAAGAGATTATTCTAAAGTTCTCTTTTAAATTCAATTTGATAATATTTTCCGAAGTATAGATTGAATCGGCATCTATATGGTTGAGCCAAAGAAAAATGTAAGTGGAAACCAATTTGGAATCGGTTATCAGTTTTAAAATAAAGTCCATGAAATATGGTTCATTGATTGATGGAAAAAGTCAATGTCCATGAAACCTATAAACGCTGCTAACTCTCACCATTTCACATTGAGCATTGTCCAAACAATTGGCCCCCTCTTATCGTTATTCAGTTCTTGTGCACACCATAAAACAAAAACCTTCAAATTTAGTCGATGGACATGTCGAGTGGATCTAAATTTTTAATTCTTTTCAATTCATATGTAATCTAAGTTTTCTTTTTGGTGGTAGTGTTAGATCATTGCAAAATGTTCTCTGTTAGGGTTTGTATGATTTTTGTCTAAATCATTTCTATCATGCCGCTTGTCATTCCACATTAAGTGTGGGAATTCCTTTTAGGATATAATGGCAAGTTTGTGCCCAAGTTGTTCCATGAGGTAATTCCTCTCCTGACGTGGTTTTGAATATCTCTACTTTTTGAATCTGCTTTGCTAATGGGTAGAAACCCAAACCCTTATTCGGTATTTTGTGGGTTGCACTCCATTTGAAAGCACGCTACATGAATGGGTCACCAAGGCCTTGACCCCCCAAGGGATTCGCCTTGAAGGGATTTAAAGCCTCACTAAGGGCTCTTTTTTGTTTTGTTTTGGTAACCCCTCCCAGGCCGAGAGCATTTTTAGCCATGGGCTATGGACAGTTTATTCGTCTCAGCTTGTTTTTCAAAGATGGTCTCAAGACTTTTGTGTCTTGGATGATGACAAACTTAGGGTTCCATTTTGAGTAGAGTTCCATGGGTTGACCATCCCATATTGGTCCTTCCTCCCAGAAATTGTCCAAACTGTGGGAAAAGTGATTTGTGTGGAATTAGACAAATTTTTCAATGCCTGCCTTCAGTGGAGGGTTTGTATGGAGCTTGACCTATCTAGGGACCTTAAAGAATTAGTGGAGATTCAGATTGGTGCTTCACCTAAACCTCCCAAATACTTGTTTTCACTGTCAATTTGCTAGTCATAAGATAAAGGATTATCCTCTACTTGAGTGCAATCACTCTTTAATTCAGGAAACCAAGCCATTAAAAAAGATGAATGGATAAGGATCATTAAGAAAGGCAAGGGCACTATTAAACCAAGCCCGATTTCTTAAGAACCTAGTTGTCCCAGTTCCAATGTGGCTCGTCTTGTTCCCGTGACTCCCAAGGATCCCATGGTTATGCCACCACCTATTTTAAACCCTACATCATAGGGGATAGAATAGATAGAGGTTCAAGCTACTTGGTTTCGTGCACCTCAAGTAGCCTCTATGATTTCTTATTAGTTTCTCTATCGCTCTTGCAAGACTGAAGGCCAGAATGTTGTCTCTATTAATGGGGACAAATGAAGAGTCATTTCTTTGGGTGACCCCTCATTTGACTCCTCCACTTTCTTGCATAATAGCTTCTCCTCTCTTGGGGATGAGGACAACATGCAAGTTGGCTTATAATGAATTTTCTCTAATGCAATGTGTGGGGGCTAAAAGACCTCCCTAGAAAATATTCTATTCATGATATGAAGCCTAGGCTTGACAATATTGATGTTGTGTGCATGAGAGAAGTCAAAGTCTATGGTTTTCTTCTCAACTCAGCCTACCATGTTATATGGTCAGATGGTGTTAGATTTGCCTCTCAACATGAAGCTTGTCAAGGTGGTGTAGTCATTCTTCTCTCCCTTTGGCTTTTTTCTTTTGTTATTTCTCATGGTTCTAACCCCATGTAGAGAATTGTTTGGATTTTTTCTATCTTTTCAAAATCATTCTTTTGGCATCATCAATGTTTATGCTCCTAATGATGTGGTTGAGCGTTCACACCTGTAGAGGTGGCTAGCTAATCATTTGTCACCTACCACCTAGATATTCTATGAAGATTTAAATATGGTTGAGCTAGCTATTGATCAAGTGGGCATTCTTCCTTTTCAATGGTCAACTAGAGAGAGGAAAGCCTAGTTTTACATGTGGAACAAGCTGGGTCTTTTTGATCCCAATGTTAACTGCCACCGGCCTAATGGCATCTGGTAGACTTGGTCCAACATTTGAGAGGGATTTGATAGGGTTTTTAAAAGGTTGTACTATGCTATGAATTCTGCTTAGTCCTCTTTTTCTTTTTCTCACATGAGTATGTTACCTATCAATCCTCTCCCTGATGTGACTCTTTCTAACCATTTTTCCATTCATTTCTCCATTAGTTGGCATCTCACCACTCCTTGTAATTGTAAAACTTAGGTTTACCTTCATACCTCCTTGTTGTTACATCCATCCACTACCTCTCATATTTTACAAACTTGGAATCTTGAACCTAGGTCCCATTCCACTTCTAGGTGTATTCACTGGTGGAATGACACCATCACCCGTACCATGAGGTTTTTTTGCATTTCTATGAGATAGTTGGCCACTTTCGACAATAGATCGTATGAGGCCACTACCGAAGATCTTTTTATGACCACTAAAGCTCTTTCCATGAGTCCATTTGACATGGATCTCTAGGTTTGGCTTGCCAACTTTCACCGCTAAAAGTAGGTCGCAATCAACTATACTACCTAGGGAGCTTAGCTCAAAGCCTACCTCCACTGGCTGGAGGTTGGAGATCAAGCTTCTAAGGAATTTTTTAATGCATTGAGGGCTTACCATTCTATGGTTGGGATCAAACACATTCAGGAGGGTCAACACTCCTTCTATGAGCTTCTTGGCATTCTCCAAGATTTTTTTTTCCACTATGAGAAGTTTTCACAATGCAGGGTCCTTCGAAAGCTAGAAATCAAACCTTATAGGCTTGTTTAGATGTCACTCCTAAAAGGCTTGCTCCAGAACAATATGCATTCTGGGAGCACAAGCTCTTTTTAGCATACCTCAAGGAGGATATTTTCTCCATGGCGGATGATAAGGCCTCTATTGTGATGGCTTCCCTTGTGAATTTTACAAAGCCTTTTGCAAAGAGATCAGACCAAAAATGCATAAGGTTTACCTTCAAGTGTACAATTCTTACTTTTAAGGAAATATTATTAATAAGGGAAATGTCAAGTTCATACCTAAGGCAGGTGATCTTGAAGATATATCTAATCAAAGGCCCATCACCTTGTTGAATGTCTCTTACAAGATCATTGCCAAGGCTCTCTCTCTTAAAATCGGTCATCTTCATCGTCAAATTATTCACCTTGAGCAAATGGGTTTTATCAAATCCTAATATATTCTAGACAATATAATTTCTATATGGGAAGGGATGGAATGGGTTCAACACTCCAAGCAATAGGCCATCCTTCCTAAGATTGATTTTGCCAGAGCCTATGACCGAATAGAGTGGCCCTTCATTCTTCCAATGCTTCAGGTTCTTGGTGTAGTGCCTTCACCTAGTTTGCATTTTTGTTATCATTGTCAAACTCTTTTAAGCCAGTTTTATGCTTCATGATTAGTAGCATTATTTTGAGATTATCAAATATTGTTTTAGATTCAGATGATTTATGATGAGATTACTTGGTACTCTATATTTCATGTATGCTCGATGATTATATATTGTTTTCAGTTATTGATGATGTTTAGTTAGATGGATTATCATATGTGTTTTATTATGGATACTTACCTCATACTACATGTGTATGGTGTGTGTGTTTGTTTTCTTTATGTATCGCATTTGTAATGTGGTTAAGGAAGGGAGTCATATTCACCTGCTAGTTTGGATCTACATGATGCACCACTTCTTGCCACTGCCTATTTAGCTTATAATATTCTATTTGTACATGCATGGATTTTATGTAGGTTATAGGTATTGGGTATCAACTTCCCTAAATTGCTAGGATAAGTGTACCATATCGCAATGTCTCAATGGTAAGAGAGGGGAGATAAATTCTTAAGTCCAAATTCTAAATCTTTAAGCCATTTGTCCTAAAAAATTAGGACAAGTATCTAAGCCAATTACCCTTTGAATGCATCAAATGACATTAATTCATGATTATAACCCTTTAGCTTGATTTTGTATGTGCTTTTCTATGATGGGTTTTCATACATTATTTTATGAGTCTTTGGTGAATTTTTTTATTAATCAAGTCTAATTAAAAGATTAAATTAATGATTTAATTTAATAGAAAATTATTATAACATTATAATATTTAATTATATTTAATTAGTTGAGAAATTAATTAAATAAAAGAGAATTAAATTTAAGGATAAAAGTTAAAAGTTTAATTTTAGAATTTGATAATATTTATTTTATTTAATAATAATATATTTAGAGTTTATTTTCAAATAAATGCTAATTATTATTATTATTTAAGTTAGTAAATATTTAATCAATTAACATTTTGAAATTTAATTAAAATGTGAAAAGATATTAAAATATTAAGAGTTTTAAAATTGCATTGAGTATGCATGAGATTAAAATATAACAAATTAATTAAAAAGTAAAAAAAGAAATTAATTTATTAAAAGTTTCATGGTTGCATGATGTGTGCATGAGATTAAAATTAATAAATAAATTAAAAGAGAAGTCAAGTGAAAATTAAATAAAGTAATTTAATAATTCAATGAATGTGCATGTAAAAGATAAAAGAAAGATTAAGAAAAGTTAATTTAAAGTTAAAGTCTAGTGAGCATGGAGTGCTCTTGAGTGAATGCACAATTAGTGCCCCAAATTTAGGAGAGAACTCCTTATTACCAATTGAAGATTCATTTTTGGGGGACATGAATTTTGAGATCAAACTTTGGAGAATGAAGGAATTTTCGGAAAGGAGAGGGTCTGAGAGGAAGAATTTCTCTACAAGCTTCTTGGGCATAGCGATTAGCATCAGTGTCTAAGTAGACACTTGTGATTTTTTGCATAATTGAATACGCTCTTTCCTTTCCTGTCTTCTTCATGACTATGGTTTGTTTTTCTATATTTCATTGCAACGAATCTTGTAATCTTGCTATCTAAAAATTTCATATGCATATTGTTTTTGTCTATATATGAGAAGATTAAAACATCAGAGCAAGAAGTTAAATCTAGGTAGGGTTTTGAGAGAAACAAAATTCTAAAATGAGTAATTTGATTGGTTGATAGTAATTCTTCTATTAGACTAAATTTGCAAATGTTATATATATATATATATATATATATATATATATATATATATATATATATATATATATATATATATATATATATATATATATATATATATATATGTATATATATATATATATATATATGTATATGTATATGTATATGTATATGTATATGTATATGTATATGTATATGTATATGTATATGTATATGTATATGTATATTTATATGTATATGTATATGTATATGTATGTCTACATGTATATATACATCTACTTGACTACTTACAAACATACTCAGGTACTATTTATCTTATTTACTTAGGAGAACTCCTAATAAGGTACTCCACATTAGTAAGGGATAACCAAGGTGCCCCTTCATTTTTAACATCCTTAATCAATATAATAGTTGTAGATTAACTTTTTTTAGATCATTATATATTGCATATATAATTAACATATTGTTTATATAATATTCATAGAAACTTGCATGTTTAACAACTAGAATAATATAATAAACCATCCTATTACTCCATGAAAGATGTTTGGCATCTTGTTAAAGATGTAATAATAGTATATAGAATTAATTAGCTACCAAGGCTCTTAAGTTAGGGACCCTTTTCCAAGAAATCATCATATTCCAATTATGAAACCCACTTTCAATCATTTGAATCAAAATGGACTTTAAAACATTTAAGCATACATGATGCCATTAATATTCAACTTCACAAGCTATTTTCAAGAGAGTTGTGGTGCTCATTTTGGAAGAGCCATCCACAATTTTATTTAATTCTAGGTCTATTTTCCTTTTGTTGTGGAAGATGTTAATAATGAGACACTTTAATGGTAGGGTTTCAATTGTTAATTTTGTCTCAAAAAATCAAAGAGGATTTTTACAAACAAACATAGACTCTTTCTTATTTAAATGTGAATATTTAAAATCTTAGTGAATATGATTGTGAAGCCTAGAGGAAAAAATCTCAAAAGATCAATGAAATACATTAATGGTAAGATTTTAGAAGTTGTGATCTATCAAAAGATCCCCTATTAATTTATGCACGTGATGGACACATTCAAACCATGAAATGTCCTTGCAAAATTGTTTTGTACAAAGGTTGTATATAGTTATGATAAAAATAATAATAAGCTAGGTGTGTAAATTTGTGGTCCATTGAGACCCTTTATCCCTCCTTAGTGTGGTTTGGTACATTACAACATTTTGCATTTAATTAATCAAATCAAGGGTTTTTCTTCTTCCAAGTTGTCTCAAAACTCTCAATTGGCACCAATTTAAATGTTTTTCTCTACATTTAATTTCCTAATATCACCAATCCTATTTTAAATGCATTTTTATTTGATTCAATATTTTCCCATGGATCTAGAGACAAATTTTGGCTCTATCATCTCAATGTCAAGGATGAGGTCATCTCTTGCTTAGTATAAGGGATAAAGTCATTCCATACCCAATGAAAAGGAAAAAGGTCATCCCTTATCTAGGTTGAATTTTTACAAAACTAATTTGGGTTAGGTCTATAAAAGTGTTCCTTCTTCCATCATTTGGGTATATCATACTCACACAAGCTATTCATGATCAATATATCTATAATAACATTCAATCAAATCTTGAGAAAGAAAAAAAAGATATTTTGTATCCTACCCTCTAGCTCTAGCATCATTGTGGAGTTTTTCATTAAAAAACACCTTCGTCATGAAGGAATATTACAATAATCAATAAAAATTAGACTCCTAATGATTTCCTTTTAGTTTCTATTGTGAGTGGAAACTATTGCATTAACCTAATTTCTCATATATCAAATTTAATTGCATGAATGTTGAACCATTATGATATTCTATACTGTTAAATTTTATTTTACTTGAAACTAGCATTGTGTTTTCAGTGCATATTGTAATTTTAGGTTTACTCCTCAACCATATCTCGACCAAGACAAGCCTCTCCCAATAGTAAAAAATCTTTGTATTGTGCTTTGGTGCAATTATTGGTGGCTAAGTCTGATTCATAGTTCTAGGGTTTGAGGTTACAAGTAGAGCTTGAAATATCAAATATTTTTGTATATAAGATAGGGGATGAAATTTTCCCTTAGCTAGGTCATCCCTTACCTCCAATTATTCCCTATCTAGCAACCTTCAAACTCTCATATTTTATGAATTTCAATTTCTAGTTCCTAGTTTCTACTCAATTAAAGGATGATCTCAACCTTTACCTCATCTTGACCTCAACACAATCTCATAATTTTAACTTAGAGAGAGAAATTCATATGTATCCTCAACACTCTAGATTTTCTACGTTAGGAGATCTAAGATTGTACAATGTGGTTCTCCAATAGTTTTAATCTTGGACATAGTTTTACATATTTTCAATTTTCTATCTTAGTGAAACTATTTCCCTCTTTTTCAATTTGATCCCTTATTATTTTTCATAAATTTTATCACATCTTCATAACTTATTATCAATGCTAAGGAAGATTCATAACTTGCAAAGATGAGTTCCCATGTTTTGGCCTTTTTTTCTTAGTGGCTTTAGCTAGATCTATCTTGTGGGTGTTTCCTCTTCCTCACAATTCCCAATTTTGATTGAGGATAATACATCCTATTTTATACTATACACATATTAAACCTTTTTCACTAATTGGAATTTATTACTATATTGTAGTCCAAATAAAGGTTACTAAACTATTAGGTATTTATTTGTAGAAAATCTTATTTGAAAATAAAACCATGAATTTTAAATCATTTATTATGTATTCATTTTTGGAAATTTTCCATGATTGTAATGATTTTTACATAATATTGATGGTTTTACTTTTAAATCATTCAAACTAATTATCAATGGTTTTTAGAAAAAACACTAAATTTAAATTGATGTACAATTTAAAAATCAAAAGATAATATAATTACAAACCTTACAAACCCTAAAATCCATTATTAGTTCTTTACAAAAGAAAATTAATAAAATGATAAAGTAAAGTAAACATTAAAATAAACAAAAGGATTTATTTAATCTACTATGGAGATTTAGTTAGAAAGTAAAAAATTCAAATATATTTAATTCTATTTCAATTTTAACAGATTGGAGATAGTTGTAATTTATTTAGGATTTTTAATTTTGAATAAATCATCTAAGAAGATGGAGGAGGAAGAGGAAGATGAAAAGGATGAAGAGGAGGAGAAGACAAAAGAAGATGACAAATTATAGGAGGAAGAGAACTTAGAGGACAAAGAAGATAATAAAGAAGAAGAGGAAGAAGAAGATATATATGAAAAGGGGGAGGAGGAAGAAGAAGAGGAATTACAATGAAAGGAAGACAAAGATAACATAGAATGCAAAGAACCTCATATATCATTCCATCGACTAATCTTGTAACTCTATTAGAACAAAGTGATAGTTATATTTATTAGATGAGTTATCAAAACCATATCAAGTTCTAGATGTAGTAACTTTATTTTAATACATTGTGATTGTTGCACACTCTCCAAATTTCTTGATACTTATGTAGATTAACTTATAATTCAATTGGGATGATACCTATAACCCAACATCAATTTCTTCATAATTTTTTTGTCAAATTAAGATTGGTAGGTAATATTTGATTAAAAAATGTTCATATTTCTATCTATAATAACATTAATGAAAGAAAAATACATTCTTTTATTGTGGACATGATTATATTTTATGTATGCTTCAAAACTAAAATTGATGAAGGATAGGCATCATGTAACTATCGTTTTTCCTTTTTCTTTTCCATGATTGGTTTTTCTACTAACTATCCAATATTATAATCCCTTCTATATGCTTAACCAAAATATCTCATTACACTTGGCTCTTTTTGAATGAGAAACGGTTTTCTAATGTAATTTTTTCAAGTACATCTAGTAAACTGATGACATTTCACAAAAGGACATGTATTTTAACAATAGTTTGATTCAAGTAGGGTAAATGAAATTGTCGCTTATATAGAAGCCTTATGTACTTGAAACCTCTATATCATCTTTTTCTTCTATAATAGTCATATTTGTCCAATTTCCAACAACATCAACACCTTCTTTAGACTCCACTAATGACTCTTCCTTTCATAATTACCTCCTCTAATAAACATCTGCTTCCAATTATCTTCTAATAGATATTCATAACCTGTTTATATGTCAAGACTATGCCATATGATATAAAAGTATTATTATGCCTTCAAAATTCTTCCTTCAAACTAGTAACTGAACTGGATTAAATAAGTAGTAGCCATGTAACAAGTCAATGACAGAATCTTTGTAAAGTACTAGTTATGTAATAAGATATTTGAATAGTAGATTTCATCGAACTTAAATCTTGAAACTGAAAAGTACTCTACAATAATTAATTCTCCTACAACAATGAATAGTACGTCGAATACAATAAGCATGGTAAAAGTGTACATACCAACACATATTACACTTGCACTAGGCAATGATAGTGTGCAATTGGAAGCAAAGACGAGGAAAAAGCAATAGAAGTGATTCTAATAAAACCAAACCCTACACAAGAGTGATTCTTGTTCCATTATTACAGTATTCTATTCATATTGGACATATCAGACACACGTGTACGCTTACACTAGAATATAAAATGGCATGAAAAGGAGCTCAATGGGAATGTAAGGGGACGACAAAGCTGAAGAGCAGAAAGTCTCTGAGGCTTCCCTTGTGATAAACATAGTTGCGTAGCACTCCCTCCTTTATAAACCCTGCCTTCTCCAACACTCTTGTGGATGCAACATTCTCTGGAAGAACCAGAGCCTCAATCCTCGTTATTCCTTTCAACTCACTCAACGCAATCTTCAGTGCAGTTTTGACAGCTTGAGTTGTTACACCCATCTTCCAGTACTTTCTAGAGATGGCATACCCCATCTCTGCTCTGTAACTATTCATCCCGCTCCCTCCGTTAAGCATAATGTGCCCAATTGCCTTGTTATTTCCTTGGATGTAAATGGCCTTAAACCAAGGATGTGGAATCACCACATTTGCAACATACTCTCTTGCCTCTTGCTTAGACTTGAAGGGCTCCAAAGTCATATACCGAGTAACTTCCTCATCACTCGCCCATTCATAAAAATCATGTACGTCAGACATAGAGAAGTTCCTCAGTTGTACTTGCATTGCCATATCACCCATTGCTAAGCTTGTAAATTCTGACTTCCAATGTGCTATCCTACAAATATCTCACTTCAATAAACTCAAAATCGAAAGTAGAAGCGCAATAAGAGCTCAAAGTTTCCTACATCGTTCTTTTATCTTACTGCAGTATGGCTTGACTTGTGACAAGTGTAAGCTGCAATTTATAGGACGATAAAATGCTCAATGCTTACAATTGCACATTGTTCACATTTTAATATGAAATAATGTTGTCGAATTGTAATTGATCTCTGTTTGAACGGATGAGATTTTGTGTTGTAAAGCAGAGTGACTCTCTAGGGGAAGGCTTATACAAAAGCTCCCAATTCCCTTATCACACTAAGCAGATGATACTAAAATATGGAAAGTGGATATATTCTTCCACTTCTCTTTTATTCTTAGCTCGTTGATAGCAATATCCGGACGACTGCTAAAATTTCTTTCGCATGTGCAGTTTTAGATATCAGCCAATGGTAAGGATACGAACGTTCCAAGATTCATTCCTGCAAAAATTTCATCTCTAACATCACTTAATAACATTTCCACATTTCCCAAGTGAACGCTCCTTTTCATTCGGGGAATACTTCGAAATTGTTTTTTTCGCATCTTTTATTCTACACGATTATATTATTTTTTTCCCACTTCAAAAGTATAACTCAGGAAAGGATATGATTGATTCTTTCTAGTTTCCCTTTTTCTTTCCAATGATTGGTTATTTCAGTCCTTTGTAAAGCCAAAAGTCATAACTCCATATATACCATATATACCAGGATAGGTTAATCTCCATCCAAAATGTACTAAAGACAAAACAGAGTCAAATATTTTTATTTTCCAGATTCACAAAAACGTAGTGAATTTTTTTCCAATTTTTTTGCTGTTTTCAACTACAAACTATGCAGATCATGAAGATCAAATGCTGACATTTTAAGAAAAACCAATGATATTTTCAATTTTTTGAAAATTGGTCAACTATATAGTTTGGATGGAGGATAGTCACATTTGTATATACCTTCGGAGCACCTTGGGAATCAAGATCTATTGTACACATTTTCTTCTAGTTATGTAGAAGAATGTTTGTATATATCGATGTAGTGACAAATGCTATATCTTTGTATTGACAAATAATACATAGTTGATTTCCGTTTCTTAGTATTTTATTCATGTCTACATACATTTCTTGTTCATCTACCGATTCAAGTATCACATCCCTATTTCATTTTTCCCTAATCATTATATATTTATCTTATGCCCATACACCCCTGTGCTCACCTCATTGTAGTATTTATCATTTTTGCTTAAGTAAAGTTTATACGTAATTCCTTCTTATCTTACATTTATGATTATGCATTTTTTTTAGTTCAATCTCTTTACATAACAATCTATTAATTAATATACATATGTATACTCATAAGATAAAGACATGAAAATAAATTAAATATTTTACAAAAATAAAACCTTTACTTTTGAGGATCAATTAATTATATTTTTGTGTGTTTCAATGTTGTGGGGATGCATTAAAGCCACTTAATCTATTAATTATTTAAGAGAAATATTCAATCACCATTTACTTTATGTGCTTTAGTTTCTTCACCAAAATAAATGTTGCTAGTTGCAAACATTTAAGGAGTGTGTGTATAACCAAAGGTTAACATTTTCAAACATTCGTACACATTTATGTATTCATCTAAGAGAAGCATATCCACATGTGACATACAAACACTCCTTTGAAGATGTATAATAAGAATTGCAGTCAAGAAATATTAGGAAGCATAAAGAAGTCAAGATATGTATTGAGTACAATACAACTCCAAGTCTATAAATAACATAAGGCTACTTGTAGATATAGGATATTAAAACTCCAACAGTTTTTATCCAACCCCTATAAACATTCCCAACTATTGTTAACAAAATATTACACTTCTAAGATAATTATAAGCTTTAGATGAAACTCTTTAGAAAATTTGTGATATATTATTTTAATCTTGACCAAGATTAGCTTCTAGAACCCTCATGAGGAATTTTTATTATGTTTCCATTGGTAGTTTTGTGAGACACTTATTTGTGTTGTTCTATTTAGATCTAAATGTGAACATTTGAAGTAGTCTTGTTTTCCTAAGCCATAAACACTAGATTTTTGATGGCATGAACTCAATCAGTCAAACATATTCGATCTTTTTGGTCAAATCTATTTTGTTCAAGCAACATGTTCTATAATTTATTCATTAGAAAAATCAAGGGATAGCGTAGGTGGGAGAATCTTATAAAACCAAAATGTTGTTTATTTTAAACCTAATTTTAATAAACCAAATCTTATTCATACATTACATGATATGCATGACATTATATTAATATTTAACAAACACTAAAATTATTGCACTTCCTAGAAGGTGATCATTGAGTCTCCACATACCATAGAGAATAAATTATTATTTAGCATTATTTAGTTTTTCATGTAAAATTATAATTTAGTCTATTTTTTTCTTATGCTAAGTCAACAAAAAACTTGTAAATAATCATGTATATGTTGAGCTTGATAGGAACCAAGTAAGTCTTTTGTTGCCAAGTATTTCTATATAAGACAAGTTTAGTAAATTCTGAGAAGACAAAGCATATAGATGTCAAGTCATATAGGAGTCAAGCTAGTTAAGGCTATGTCATATCAAGAAGAATAGTAATGATTGGGCATGAGAGACAATATGTGTCAAGTAACACAAAGTAAACTAGAATGTTTTAAATGGTACAATCTTTGAGGTAAACCATTTCGAGATGACATGTAAACAATATTTAATGATCATGGTGTTTTTTTACTATAGTGGTTATGTGTTTTGATGCCAATCATGGATCCCTATGAAGGGAGGAAAATCAAATAGATAAAGAAGAAAAAATAAAAACATCCAGAGGACTCTAAAGATATCTTTAGAAAGGTAGATCCAAACCTTATTTTCATATGAGATGAGAAGAAAAGTGTGCATACGGAAGAATACCAAGGAAGCAAAGTAGTGTGTGAAGGAAGTTAAGTTTTGTAGGTTGTAAGCAAAATTTATAAAGCAACTAAGTTAGATCCCTAATGAAGCAGTAAATGACAAACTATATATATATATATATATATATATATATATATATATATTAGGTAAGAGATCAAATAAGATGTTGGAAGGAGGAGACCTATAATCAACATTGTAAGTGAAGACTAAAGGATGAGGTACTGAATGATTTTTATCAGATTAAATTAGGGTAAATCTCTCGAGAAAGTGGTCCTAATAGGCCTTTGTAAATCTCTTAATAGGGTCCTTACTTCTATTGGAATTCTTTAGAATAATTAAGAGGGGGGTGAATTAGTTATTCAATGTCTCGATGTACAAATAAATTTTTTTAATGCTTAGTCGACCCATATCCATAAAACCTTATTGTGCATGCATCCATTAGATCACACAATACTTAGACTTTGTAGATTATTGTCCTAGGTCAAATCAACTTTGAAGAAATGTAAACATGAAACATAACATATTCATTAATACATTTGACAAAAGTATTTTACGTGGAAACCCAATTTGGGAAAAACTACTAGTAGTGTGCTACTAATCCTCACTCTTCTAAAGTGATGCCCTATGAAATTCCAACCTTGTTAAAGGTTATAATACACACTATAAAATGTGACATAGTTAAAGGATTTCAATCACCCTATTAGGAGCAAGCATTGTTAGAGGACTTTAGACCATTCCATTAGAATGTAACCCAATTAAATGATTTACAAATGATTTTTATGTCAACCTTAATCCAAAGGATTTACCCTAAAATGTTGCAATGATTAGAAAGTAATAGTAAGGCTTGATCTAATGAAAAATTACAACCCTCTTGTCGATTATCAATCTTTGTTCTAGTCTTCCATTCCTTTTGGCATTCACATACTTTAGCTCTGATAGCTTGTTCATCATTCCAACATTCATACTCTTAAGCCTTCTTTCTTTTCGTTCCAATTGTAGTCACTTTTGTTTAGCCACTAAACAAAGCAATAACCTAGGCTCCTTGTCTTCCTTAGGTGCTCACACATGAAATTTTTTCTTTTTACTAGCTATATCTATAAATAGAGAATATAGATCTTTTCCCCCTTAACCACAATCATCCATTTTAGGGTTAGGTACCTAATACAATGAATCTACCCACTTTTCCATTTGGTTCCTCTAGAAACTTCTTCTATAATCTTCCTTAATTCACCTCAAAATAGTTTACCTTAAATTATGTGCCACCAGCTCATCATAATTATCTTCCACATGCTTCACACAATTCAAGAAAATAAGTACTCAGCTCAGATTCTCATATCTTTGATTTAACATAACTACTAGCCCTTGGCATCAATATGTTATCACTCAGCTTCTATACTATTCTTTCACTTGGTGAACACTAGTTTACTCAGCGAACATTAAAGTTTACTAGTGGTCAGCATCAAGTAAACTTTACTCGGCATGTACCAAGAATCACTTAGTTTGAACTATTTTTCATCTTTTCTTGGTGCCTCTTATATTTTCACTCAACTTCCACTAATTTTTTCTTGGCTTGCACTGACTATTCGACAAAGCTCAATAGACACTTTTCATTCTTGATCTTCGTCTAGTCTTTACTTGACTAATCTTTCATTTCATACTTTAAGTAGATAAATAATACACTATGGTATAAATGTCTTACTTTATCTTAGTACTTCTTTTACATACCAAATAGCTCAACCTTTCTGTAGGTGCAATTATTATCTCCTCTATTCAAATCCTCTTTATCAATCAACTAAATGATAGCTTTCAAGCCAAAAAGAAATTGTCTCAGTAGTAGGTAGTATGGTTGAAATCATTGACAAAATAATGATTCTTCCATTACAAATTCTTCACTTCAAAATAATTATATATCAAAAAATTCATTGTAAGTTACTGACATTTGATTTCCACAATCCATTGGTAATATATTCTAGAGTTTTTGTGGAATTTGATTGTGTAAAATTTTTTAGCATCAACGTTTTGGATCACACATAGTGATCCTTCATCAGGATGAATAGCAAGAGAATAGAAAAAATAAGTTAGTAGGCTAGGGGAGAAACATAGATTAAAAAAAAGGAGGGAGTTGGGGGGACATGAAGACTGAGAGGGGAGAACAAAAGGTGAAAAAAGAAAGAAGAAGATAGAAGACAATAAATTTGTGCTTGACTAAAAGAGAAGAAATTTAAAATTAAAAGCAATTAAAAATAACTAAGAAAGAAACCTAATCAGAAAGAAAATGAAAAGAAAGATCAAACAAAGATAAAATATAGAACCTATAAACACACAAATGATAAAGAGTATAAATAATAAAATGGACATAAAATATACATGTAAAGGGAAGTGAAAATAAAATGAACGAAACACAAATAATATGACTGGAAAAGACAAAAAGAAAGAAGAAGATTATATATATATATATATATATGAAGAAAAATCATTAAAATTAAAAAAAAAGGTAAAAATAATTAAGATAAATGAATAAAAAGAAAAAATAACAAACTAATAATGTGAGCCCAAAGATGAGGTAATACCAATCATTTTCAAAATCGTTTAATCAAGGTAGACCTAACAATCTTGTAAAGGTCTTAATAGGGCATGCCCCTCATGAAGTAGATTATTAGAAGTGATCAAACTTGTAGTCCTAATAGACTGACTTTGTTACTATAGCAGTGAAGATTTGTGGGTGTCATCCCCACCTCATTTTTACCTTCACCTTGTAGGGTTTCTAGATTACCAATATCTTTTGTGTTATGTGTTTATATTTTATAGATATGATACATAGTAAGATTTATTTCAACATTTGATATTTCAAGTTATGTTATGCATGAGATGGTTACTATGGTGAATAAAATCAAGTTGTTTTGAAGGTACCCAAATAATTGAAATAAAATACAAATAGAAATCTCTCATAATTAAATGAAAAGTAAAAATAAATATCAGGCAAAAATCTTCTCCAAAAGATAGAAAGGTAGAAAGTCAATGAATGGATGACTCAATCACATCCCTAAGGACTATATACATCATATGAATAAAATTCAATATCCACCAATTGGAAGAAATAAATGAGATAATTATTTCCACCATAATGAATAATATCATGTAAAAATAGTTAGATCAAACAAATCATAGTCCAATGTCCACAAACAACATTTATTCCCTTGGGATGAAGACTAACCATTTCTAAAAGAAAAAATACTTCCCATTGTAGATTGGCATTAGGAATTGAAATTTTGAAAATGATGCTATCTTTAAAATGTTTTCATATGTCACCACTAACTTGCATGATGAATACGTAAAATACCAATAAAAAATAGGCTTAATCATATTAGAGGATAATAAATAGAAAATCAAGGGAAACTTTATTCAAATACGAACTAAAGAAAGTGATGAAGTAACAACAAATTGATTATAAAACACTTGAATATTTCTTTGAACTATGCAAGGTCATACACAACAAAAATGACCAATGCCACTCAAATAGGAAATGCTAGACTTGTGGATCATAACAGTCTCAAAAGAAGAAATAGAAATAATGTGAGACAAATAATATTGAACTTTTGAAGAATTTTACACTTTATTCAAATTCAAAAAATTAAAAGGTCATGAAAAATGATTATCTTATATAAAGAATGATGACATATATCAAAGTTAGAAAGAGGATAATTGAGATTCAATATAATATTACATGTGTGATCTTCATATATTTCTCAAATGTAAATTCAAATAGTACACTAACACTCAAAGAGAACAAGTAAATGCAAAATTTTATCATTATAATTTTATCAAAGAATCAAATCACCTCATCCCTATAACCTTTCTAAATATTATACACATATATTGTGCAAGAAATAGCAATTTGGTTGTAAAAATATAGAAACAACAAGAATTCACTTAGTTGGCTAAAAGTAAAAAAATTGCACTACCTATAGTTTTATCTCTCCAAAGTAAATGAGGAACTCATAATGGTATTACCTAATTAACTTAGAGATAAAGATAACACATAAATAGAAAACTTCCAAAATTAAAGAAAATAAACTTGATTCGTATAAAGTATATACCCCGTGCATGCAATTAATGATAAATTGGTGGATAAATGGCAACCACATATCAATAAGTTCCAATAACTATAGATCAATGATATCACACAACTTTCTCATATAGTAAGAAATGTGGGATAAAACTTTATATTATAAATTAAAGGCCAATGAGAAAGGTCCTCCTAGAGAAATTTTTAATGAAGATAGTGAAAATTGGGAAAACCTAGGCTCCCACAAAGATGTCACTAGAAAATAAACACAACACTTTTATTAGAGAGCTCTTGCCTGATGTGTCAAAACATAAGGTTGATTGTAGCAAATAAAATAGTAAACTATTATCTACAAATGATGAAATCACATATATAAAAAGGAAACTAACAAGGATTGGTACTTGGTACCAAAGGGAAGGGGATAATTCAAATTTCAATTTTTTTTGCATATAAAAACCAAATGAATAGAGAACCCATGTTGTAGACTAGATCAAATTAAGTGTAATCTAATATAAGTGAAACAAAAATGTCATCCTTTAAAGATTATCCCAATGAAAGGAAAAAAATGTTGTTTGTTGATTACCATTTTAGAAGCATGAATATAAACAAAATACCACGTGAGTAGTATAATTCCCTGATGCAAAATAGATGATGTAAATCAAAACACTATTGTCCACATCAATGGATGAAACAAAGAAATAGTATAAATGAGATAATACTAAAAAAATACTACACTGAAAATAACATAGGTATTTTTGGAAGAAAATCACAAGATATAAGTAATGTTGACAAATAAATATTCTTATATGTTTTGAATGGTGGATGGGGCTATAGGCCACAAAAAGAAAGCACACTTGTAGATTATGACAAAGTAACTTGAATATAGAAAAAAATACTCCTTATAGTCAAGATAATGTTTAGTTGAAGGTATATACTACCAATGTTCATCAAGGCAATGTTTGCGGTTATAAAACCTAAAACTCCCAAACATGTTGGTCAAGGAAAACTTTGATCACCAATGATTATCAAGTTAATTAGCCAAAAATTTTAAATAAAGTTCTCAAATTCTTGAAATAATAAGTAGATTGTATAAAAGTCTTCAACAACAACCAAGGCATTTCTAGAATTCAATTGAAAAAATAATATTAATTAAAATTTCCCAAATAATATAATATTAGTCATTAGATGTTAGCTATGATACCTTATAGGACAGTGATCAACCTTCCATAACCTACCAAAAACTATAAATCTTCACAGTAAAGTAAAATTATACTATGCCGATGTATGAATGCATTCAGATCAGTAAAATGTATAAATATCTCCTCTAATTATGAAAGTTAAAAAATACTAGATAATTGGATGATGTTGTATCGATAATGTAGGTATAGAGTGGTTGGAACTTGAAAAACCAACAAAAATAAAAGTGTAGATAGGAAATATATATTGAAGAACTCGTACAATTATATTATAGAAAACACATATTCACTAACAAAATAATAATGATATTTAAGTAAACTTAAGATATGTGAGTAAATTAATTTGCTCGAATATTTGCAATTCCATCAATAATACATATGAGTGCAAGCAACATCAAGTCATAATAAGTTATGTTAAGTTTAATTTCATTAATGATCATGTTTTTATTTAAATGCTTCCGTCAATGCTTGGAGGACATTTTTAAAGAGCATTGAATCAATTCTGTTATTAGTACTGAGATAATAACATAATTTTTTTTTTCAATTTTTAATGATTCATTTCCTTTTTATCCTCTGATTCATCATTATTAGTTCCTGCCAAGGCAGGATTATTGCCGAGGCTCCAATTTAAATGGTGATTAATAGTTTCATCCAACGCCAATTACAATTCTTTATATCCTTCGCTATTGTTTTATTTCACTATTTTTCCTTTTTTAAATTGGTCAAGATGATCGACAGTTACTTTCAGACAATGGAGATTAATACTTTCACAGGTGAAAATCAAAGTTTTGGGTCTCTCATTTGTAGCAACCGGCAATTAGAGCTAAGTGACAACTGTGTATCGTGTAAAACTAGGGGTTATACTACTAACAATTTGAGAAAAATTTGAAATCAATTTTGCATCTGTCGGTTTCGCTCTTTGTAGAAAAACAGCTACAATGGCAGCAACTTTCCAGAAAAAAAGCGTATATGTTCTGGAAGATTAGTGTTTTAATTGTGAAAAGATATTTCAAATGATTGTAATGGTAAAATGGATGATAGTAGCCCTTGTTATTGTAGTTGAGGTTTATACATAACACAAAGTTTGACGAAGTTTTTTTAAAAATATTAATGCCCGCTTCCTTAATCTGCATTTGTAGACTACCAATCCAATAGGATGAAGTTGAATATTTAGAATTTGAATAGACTAAGACAGCTTGTTCTAGACTCAAGCATGTTGTAATTTATACGTGATAATCAGTATTTTTGCTAAATTTAAGATGTAAAAACCTCTAGACAATCCAAAGTTTGAAACATAAATATATCTTTAATGTGAGAAACTTGATATATAGGTTCCATAGCCCACTCAGTATCACCTTTCACTCTACAGTTTTGTTTAATTGGTTCATTTTTGTATCTCATTTAAAGAACTACAATTCTTAGATACCATTGATTTCTCTATCCTTTTTTATATTATTTCTATTGTTACATGTTCGCATCAAATTAAAATAATATTATTAATTATAAAGAGAACCAAATCTCATTTTGGATGAAATTGGATCTTAATGGTTATTTCCTCTGACTGATATCTATTAATGTTTATAGGATAATACTCCATTTAATAACACTTTATTTTTTGTGAGCTACACTATTCTTAGAATTTCATTTTTATGTTATTCAAATTGTTATCCAAACTCTTCCTACTTATAGAAGCATGGTTCAAGCTGCTCCAGTTTACTTTCTCAAGGAGTTTGATGCTCTTTCTCAGCAATTCCTTTGGAGTGGTGGTTTGTGTAGCACTAAATGAACCTTGATTAGCTAGGAGACTATTTTTAGGCCTAAAAAGGAGGGTGGTCTTGGTCTTCGATCAGCTCTCTTGAGTAGTCAAGCATTGGTTGCTAAGCTTTATTGGCGATGGTGCTCTGGACAACATCAACTTTGGGCTCGTATTATTGCCTACAAATATTTTCATGGTGCTAATCCTAGCTCTGTTTTTGCACTTCCTCTTAAAGGTTGTGGCTCAATGGTCTGGCATACTCTGAAGACTGGTGCAGTGTTAGTTAAGAGAGGTCTATTCTGGATATGTAAGGGAGGTTATGAGGCTTTGTTTTGGTCTGATGCTTGGGATGGATTCCTGTCCATATTATCCATGTACCCTCATCTTTAGACTCTTTGTGATTCTTTTCATGCCACTAGATAGGATAAAGTGGTTCATTAGAAGAATCATAATCAATTTGGACCTATTGTTGGTTACAAATGGAAGCACTCTTCTAATTGGTCTCCTAGAGGCATAGACATGGATCGTTAGGAGCTTTCTCAAATTCTAGCCTCTAGAGAGTGTTCCACTTTACTAGGTCCAGATGTTTTGGCTTGGGGAGGTACCTTGTCTAGTAAATATCATGTCTTTTCTGGGTATCAAGAGATAACTAGACAATTATTTTGGGGATCCTAAGGTCCCTTGGTGGAAACAAGTTTGGAATAATGTTCCTGGTCCAAGTAAAAAAATTTCATGTGTTTAGTGGCTCACAACTACTGTCTTACTTGGGATAATCTTTGTAAACATGGATTTGAGGACCCCCCTTCTTGTGTTTTGTGTTGTAATGGAGAGGAGTTTGTCTCCCATCTATTCTTCCATCGCTCCTATTCTACTCAGCTATGGCATTTTTTGTGGAGTGCTTGAGGTTGCTCTTGTAGGCATGTTTCCTTTTTTCCCGAGTTCTAGGCATGCTTGGGTAGTGCTCCCTTGAAGTCTTCTCCTCTCCATGTTGCTTGAATTGCTGGCCCATCTTTCATACTCTAGCATATCTGGCTAGAGAGGAATCATCGAATCTTCCAAGATGTTTGGCTTGGTCTTATTCATCTTTGGTGGAAGATCTCATAGTCTCTTCAGGAAACTATTCAAGTGAACTATGCACTTGATGTGGATATGGATTTGATTGATCTTTCTATATGCAATCGTCTCAATTTTAATCTTCAGGATGGGGTTGTAGCTCAACAGTTTCCAAGAGTGTCTAAGAAGCCTCAGCATCGAAGGAAATTTCAACCAAATCAGGATGGGCATTAGACTCCTCCTTCCCATGGAGTTCTAAAAATTAACACTGATGGTTCTTCCAGAGGGAATCCAGGCCCTGCTGGTATTGGGGGAGTGGCTTGTTACAGTTGTGGTGATGTTAATTTTTTTTCTTAGTACATAAGGGTGATTACACTAAAAATCTCATGGAAGCTCAAGCTATTTTATATGATGTGGAACAATATTGCTTGCAAGGATGGAGCAAGGTTATCAGTGAGTCTGATTCCCAAGTAGTGGTGAACTTGCTTTCCTCGCAAGAGCTTGAGGATGTTAGTTGGTAGCTAGCCACTATTGTTAACTAGATTATTCTCTTTTGTACCTCTTTTGAGTTCATTAGGTTTACTTATGTGCCTTATGAATGGAACAAAGCTACTAATTATTTAGCCAAATGGGCTTCTAGTCATGCTCCAAGATGGAATATTATGGATAGACAGAAACTTCCCTTTGAGATGGTGCAAGAATTTGATGAACTTGTTGCTTAGGATAGAGCTCCTTGTTGAGATCTCCTTGTTGTATTTCTTTCTATCTAAACAAATTTTTACCCCTCTTTTTCAGATATTCAATATAGTATTTTACTTTTGTATCAAATTTTCATATTTAGTTCCGTTCATTGCCATGCACTATTATTTTTGTTCTTGCACTAGATAAATGGTAAGAATCAAACATTTTTATTCCTTATACCATTAATTTATCCCCTGTCAAAATTAATTTTCTTTTGTTTCCAATTAAAAATAATCATGTTTGATAAATGTAATAGATGTTACAAGGCAAGAGCCTATAGCACAATGGTAACTTGTGAGCCTCTCATTAGGGAGGTCTTAGGTTCAAATCTACTCAAGGTATACACATAATTAAAATTAATCTCAATAAACAATAATAATAGTTAATATAGTCTTTAGCCCATTCAAAATCAAACTTAAAAATGTCATAGATGTTATAGTGTCCTAAGGGAAATATAAACACACTTCTCAGTATTCTCCCTTGTAAGGATGAAATGTTGATGGATCACATTTTTTCTTTCACAAAATTTGTCTAAGCCATGAATAATTTATAGTGGAAGTGGATGATACCACTAGAAGTTTTATCCATGATAGATGATAACTATTTTGTTTAATGAAATTTCTTTTAAATTAAAATATTGTTGAATCATGATTATACATCTCCCATAATCAATCTCATTATATAAAGGAATATTTTATTCTAATAGGAGTATATCAGTAGAAATATTTCTCATATTCCCTTTTCTAAAGGAAGAACCTTAATAGATGAATAAATAATTGAATAAATTATTTTTATTACTCTAGTTGTGTAAAACTTCAAATTGTTGTTTGTCTTCATCAAGATACCCCTTAACATTAAGAAAAACCTACACTTATTCTAAATGGTGATAAAAATACAAATAGAGATCCTAATGATATGTTAAACTTTGGAAAATTAATTTACTCAAGGTGGTATGATGAATCATTTACACAATTATTATGTAGCAACTTAATAGATAAAACATTAAATTAGATGAAATATTTAGATGTTCTTCACTTGACAAATTTTTCTTTCTCCATAAGGAATATAATATTGCTAAGAAAGTTTGTGATACTCTCACCAAATAGCACTTTGGAATTATATTCAAATTTTACTTTAATACCATGAAATCCTCCATGAAGACATAGACAATGTGGTTTTTCCACCTTATAACAAAGAAAATGATGTGGTTTTTTTCATTAATAGATTATGCTAACTATAAAAGAATTAGTTTCACAACCAAGGAACATGTTACCAATTGTTCACTCTTCTAAAGTGAGCTTGGTGAAGAGCCACTCCTATTAAAGGTTCTACAACACACATTTTAATGTGACCCTATTAAAGAATTTAATCACCTTTTTAAGAGTGTCCTTGTTAAAGGAATTTGGATCAATCCATTAGAATGTCAACTTGATTAAAGGATTTACAAAATGACCATTAAGTCAACCTTGGTTAAAGAAATTTTATTGATATAATGGTTAGAATGTAACACTAGGTTTGATCTATATAGTACAAATCACTCTGCAAATTGAGATCTCCATTTTCTCATTTACTAGTTCATTAACTAGGCTAGACTCACATGTCCATCACTAATCTTCTTGGCATCTCCTCAAGTAATCAATCTTCATAAAACTCTTCACATTTCTCCTCTATTATTGTGTTCATTAAAACATTTCCTTAAGATTTGCATTCAACAACTAACCAACTTTAGAAAACATCTCTTATGCCTTCTTAAATAGGTAATTTTGATATCTTATCATTCAAACATCACTGTTGATCTTGGGGTTAGGTTAGATTAATCGAATACTTTCACCTTTTCATTTTACTTCCTCATCTAGAAACTTTTGATCAAATCCTTTTCTTTGATCACCCAAAAAACTCTCATCATACATTAAATATTCTAGATCATTAATCCTTGTCTTCTACATGGTTTGACTAATTTAAAATTCTAACTATGCTAGCCTCATGTTCAATACTTTCTCAATTTGTAAGTTTTTTTGTCACTTAGAAATCATTGTTTCCTTCTTCTTGGTCATCATTGCATACCTCAACATACACTAGATACATTCTTTCTCGACATCATTATGCTTGCTTGGCCATTACCATGCTTGGTCACTACTAACACTTGGCTTAAACTATTTTTTTGGCTTCTATTGAAGCTCCTTAATCTTCAACTTCAACTCATTTATTGACTGACCAATACTGACACTTAGTCAAGATTGTCCTTTGACTTATTTCAACTCTAAGCTTCAATCAATTATCTTTACATTACTTCATGTATTTATTGAAAAATATTTTATATTTTCAAGGACTACATTATCAAGTGTCCATTATATTGCAATGATACTCAACTTCTCATCACTTATCAACACCAATAGCTCAATTTGCTATTTCTTCTTTCCAAATCTTCTTCATCAATCAAATGATATGGCACTCTACACTATTAGTAAATATTTATTTAGTAGGTGAATAGAGGTAAAAATATGTATGGAGAAATATGATGAGGGGGAATATAGGATCTATCCTTACCCCAAATTCTAAAAAGGAATGATCCAAATTGATTAACCACAAGGAAATGATCAATGCAAAAATGAATCAAACAATGGAGAATATGAAGAAATGAGGAAATCCTATAATCTACTATAGAAAGTATGTAATTGAAACCCTAAATGAATAAAAGAGAAATACTAAGCTCAAAGTAGAGAGAATTATTTAAAATGCTAATTTATAATTTTTGTGTATAGTTTCAGGGAATTCTATAACCTACTCTAGATTAGAAATGTTGAGATAGAGAAAACCCAAAATTTTTTTGTTATTCTGAAAATAGATTAACCTTGACCTAGATAGTAGGGCACAATCTTACACCAAGGCACCATTGTACCCCAAAATTTCAACCTTGACCTACACATCTCCAACAAAATTTTTGTCCATGGATCCCACAAGTTTGACAAAAGGGGTTCCCAAATCTGCACGTTAATTCATTGTCTTGTACCTATACCTACAAGAACAATGGTTTTTTATTTAGATGGGGGTTTTGCCTTAGTCAAACCCCATTTTTGAATCAACTATATAATATAATTGAAATTTCAACATGAATAAACAAAGTAAATTAAACTATTTACCTTTGTTATATTTAAATTCTTGTGGAGGATTCAAATCCTTGAATCCAAGATTATAGATGCTCAAAATGATTGTAGAACTATGTAGGATGTCTCAAATAAATGGAATTAGATCTTCAACACCAATCTTGTATGGATATTTTCATAGAGAATGGCTTGGATAAATATTGATGTGGATGGAGAAATCTTCAACAAGAGGGCTCCATAGAGATTGAATCCTTCAATAGCTAACAATGGATCTCCTTGATGAATTGAATGCTTGACCACTTCATGGATGGTAAATATTCACTTCATAGAACAACCATTTGTTTGATGTCTCTTTTGGGTGTGTAAAATGAGAGAGGAAGGTTTCCTATATAAAGATATAGGGAAAAAAATTCTAGAGAAGGCTGACATTGGAGAATTAAATTGCAATTAAAATTAACCCCTAGAAATGGACCTAGATTAAATGCGATTTAATATGTTACCATTCCAAAACCCAAAAAAACTAATGTAGAAGTGGGAAAATGAAACTTTCCAAAGATCCATATTTTTGAACCTCTAAAAATTGAAAATTGGACCTAGGGTCAGTGACGAGATTGATCCTACCCTAGGTTAGGATCAAGCTCCTTCCTAACCTAGTTTAGGGTTGACGTTAATGTTGACTTTTTAGTTTATCCTTGAGCTAGAAAGTCAAAGTCCTCAATTTCATAGAGAAAGTTTTTGGAAAGAGGCTAGAAATAGGGAGAAAGAAGCAAAATAGGGGGAAAACAACTAGATCCATCCAAATACCTATTAAAAGTGCTTGACATGACCCTATACCACTTACTTAAAGGCTTAAATTTTCTTAACATGGAAGTGCTTCCATTTTAAGATGATACATTAAGGCCCTAGTTTAGCAAGATTATAGACTCAATGCAAACTCTTGGTCAAGTAGAACATAATGAAAAGATAATTCAATTAAAAGAAAAGGGACAAAGAGATCCTCAAGTTCCTAGAGACTCAAGTCTTTGTCAACTCCAAGATCACAATAAGAGAGACATCTATAGGAAAAGAGAAAAAGAGTGTTATTATCTCACCCAATGAGAACTTATGTCCCATTATGAACCACACAAGGAAATAACACAAGTGGAAAGATGCAATTGAACTACCTAGTGAATGTGGCTACTCGCTAGTCAACCCATCAAGGATTGACCCTCAAGAATATTATATTCCATATGAGTAAAACCAAAAAGAAAAAAATCTAGTCTTAAGGACACGTTCAACCTGAAGGGATCAAAAATTTTGAAATTAGACAGATGAAGAGATCCTAAAATATAAATCCATGCTTTAAGGATTAGTCACTAATCCAAAAAGGGAGAAAAGGTATCTTGAAAAATAATACATATGTATTGAAAAGTGTGTGTGTGCAATAAGTGAGAAGAGCATATGACCCCGCATTAAAGTCATTTGTAGTACTTTAATAGGTGCAATTGATTTAATAGAAACATAAATAACTCCATTAATTATGTTTCCACTATGAGATATCACTAGAGAAAGAAAAATCAAGGGAAATGCCACATTAACAAACCAAGAACACAAAAGGGAGCTACCTATTGTGATGTCAGTATGATTATAAGATAATATATACATGATATTATTTCAAATGAATTGACATCATTCCCCAAAGAAAGTAAAACTACAATAAAAAGGAGGGAAGATCACATAAGAGATACAAAGAATAATATTTTTTGACCACGAACTAGAGACCAAAAGAAATTAGTGCTACCAAGTCATGAAGGTAAGTAGATTACATAAGGAAAGATGTATAAACTATAGCACAGGTACAACATAACATGAAAAAATGTATTGGAGAATAGAGATACATATATAGGAATAGTACAACAAGTTCAATTTCTTTATCACCTTGCACCAATAGAGAAAAATGATCAAATAAAAGAATCTAAAAACTTTTGGAAAACACATTATAGAAAAAACACAACACAACAAAAAAACACCCAAAATGGCTACTATGAAGGAATAGCCAATCAAGTGCGTCATCTACTCTCCCCATCTCATTCAATATCATTTAGCAATGGTGGGTAACTCACAAGAGGGACTATATCCAACATAGTTCGAATGATAGCCAATTGCAAAGAATGATCCCCTTGATAACCATAATGTTAGATACCAGGTGTAAGTGTCAATTATGGGGAAAGAATATGAGGTAAATCAATGTCAATATTTTCATATTAATCATTAGCATCCTCAGTGTCATCAAGAATATCTTGTTCATCTTAATTAATGAGAATGGGATCTAAGATACAAATGGAATAATCAAAATCATGTAGCTTAACATCATTATTAGCAATAAATTCTTCTAACGCATCATGCATAGTTGTATCCAAAGAAGGTAAAAATTTATGAGCTTTAGGTAGAGCATGACACTTCTTACAATGTTCATTAGAAGATCAATTATGTTTTGTCTTGCTTGATTTTTTTTAGAACTAGGAGGAATAATTACCTGATCCTTCATAGGCTCTATAGGAGGATTAATAGAATTATTTGTAGAATAACAAGCAATAGGAGGAGCCTGATTAATAGATTTAGAGCCATTGATAAAAGAGGTATGGAAGGTGTAGGAAAAAGACCATGATTAAGATCCATAGGAAATAAACTTAACTCAAGAATCTTACAACGCTTATAAGCTTGATATGAGCAGAAAAGATGATTAGGTCAATAAGGAAATGAAATAGGTAATGAAGGCCAAAAGAAGTCAAGTGTAGCACAATCCCTGGGTCTAGAAGTGTGATACAAACTATGATTAACCATCTTCACTTCATCATGAATAAAATTGAAGACATCTATAAATAGGTGAAGAAACAACATGCATGACATTTAACCATGGTAAGCCAAGATTAACTTGAAACTAGTCAAAAGTATGAACAACACAGGTAGTGTTCATAATTTTTCCACAAAGTTGAATTGGTAAATAAATAGAACCAAATGATGGATAAATAAAATCATTACAAGTTTGAATCCGCACATCAAATGTATCATAAAACTTGTAGTGCAATCTTTTCCTGAAAATCACTATCTTCACTAATGACATTGAGTAAGGATGTAGGATCAAAAAGACAAACATGAGTAGGTATATGAGAGACCCTTGTAGAAATAGAAAGGGGACCATCAGGAGTTTTAATGTTCTCAAAATCATCAAAGGTAATCAAAAGTTCTCGAGATATTTTATTCTTAGGTTATTGTCAAGGTTTGCGATGAGTCTTCAATTTAAACTTAGATTTTAGTTGAGATTGAGATGAAACTCAAGATTGAAGTTGAGTTTGAGGTTGAGGTGGAGATATAGAATAAATAACATGCTCCACTTTATTAACAACATGATCAAGATCATCCATCTGTGAATTATACATAATATGTAGAGAAGATGGCTAAGTGATTGTATTAGTATCATGTTGACATAAAAGATTTGTATAAATTTTTAGATTTTTATTAGAAGGAGAAAAAAACTTATTCCCACTACCATAAAAATTATCAATAGATAAAGAATTAGAGTCAATTAAATCCTAAACCTTATTTTTTAAAGAATAAAATTTCTTAGTATCATGACCATTCCGATGATGATATTGACAAAAAGCCTTAGAATCAAAAGTTTTAGATGCAATTGTAGTAAGTAAAAGAGGTCAAATGGGAGGCAAAGTAATCATATTAGTAGTTAACAACCTATTCATAATAGAATGTAAAGATTTAGAAAGAGGAGTAAATGTACGATTTAATCGAAAAGTAGTGGATTAAGAAATGGCATTGTGAGATGCAAAACCAACTTGATCAACAACTACATTTTCTTGTTTGTTTATCTTGACATAGTTGTTGAATTTTTGAAATTTATTTGGATTAGGAGAAGCATCACGTTTATCAATAGGAATAGGAGCCATTGGAATGTTTCTCTCAAATTGACTCACTTGTAATTGATAATGATGAGGTGCTGTAAAAAGTTGTTGAAAAGAGGTAAATTAAGTAATTAGAATCATATCTCTAATAACCATTTACAAATTTCAAATAAACATGCATTTAATATGAATATCAAGAACATGATAGGAAATCTAACCATGTCAATTCTTATATCTATTGATAAATTCAGTCAATTTTTCCTTAGAACATTTCTTACAATGCATCTTGAATCAGTGAAAGACACTTCCAAGCCAATGTTGGTTTGAAATTGTCGAATAAAAGCATTGACAAGTTGTGGAAATCAATCAATAGAATAAGGAAGCAAGGAAAAAAATACCATTGGAAGGCCTCTTTGTAGAAGGTTCTAGCAAATAACTTAACTAAAATCCTATGATCATGAGCATAATCACTATAGTAGATTTGAAATGTTTTAACATAATGAACAGGGTCTTCATTACCAATTTAATTCTCACTTTCTCAAAAATTAGATTACAAATTATATCTCAAGACAAAGGACTTTCCATCTCACATGTAGGTATACTAACCTTGTTTTGAGTCAAGGATGCAAGTTATTACTGTAAAAAAGTGTTGAATCATTAGAGGAAATAGGAGGAATAGCTACATTAGAAACACTAGGTAAAGTGTATGAAGCTACAGGAAGAAAAGACACATTTGGAGAAACACTAGGAACTACGATTGGTAGAGGAATAGAATAAGTAAAAGGAACATTATGATAAGAAGGCTGTGATATAGGAAGGGAAAAAAGAGGAACACTCATAGAGGGAACCATTGTAGTCACCAAAGAAGGAGTATAGCTAGGCATACCAAGTAAATGAATAGAAGAAGGTTCTACACTAATGATAGGAGGAATCAACCCTAAATCTTGAGCTTCTCGAGCTAAAGGTTTAACATTTGAATGCACAAAGTGAGTAATACCACACAAGAGGTTAACACCTTGATCACTGTCACAAAGAAATTTCTTAAGAACCTCTATATCTTGAATAGAATCTTGATTATGGTTTTTTGAATAAGCCAATTACCCATTATATCAAGTTAATTTGAAAGTCTTTGGACTTGTTCAGGAGTAACACTTAAAACATCATCCTCATCAAGAGATGAGAGAGAAGTGTTTTGCTCCATAATAGGATTGGAATAAGGAAGAAGAAAATTCTAAGGGAAGGAGAGGAAGATTCATAATCAAGGCTACCTGTAAGTCTACGACTTCATCTAACTGAAAGATTAGTAGCATGACGAGAAGTAATAGATCTCATCAAACAATAAAATGCAAATGAACTAAACTAAGAAAACATAAAGACTGAATATTTTATTTATTTTTAAATAAGAAATCTAATTATCATGTAATATTTAACATAAAAGATAAATCTAACACCAAACATATTGGACAAAGGAAATATAGCACCATAAAATGCAATAGGAAATCTAATTCTACAAATAAAAAGAGAGTAATTTTTGTTAGGTTCACCAAAATGAGTAGAGGTAAAAATATGTAGGGAGAAATATGATATGAAGGGGAATATAAGATCTATCCTTAACCTAAATTCCCAAAAGGAATGTTCCAAATTGATCAACCACAAGCAAGTGATCAATGCACAAATGAATCAAACAATGGAGAGTATGAAGAAAAGAAGAAATCCTATAATCCACTATATAAACTAAGTACTTGAAACCTTGAATGAGTAAAAGATAAATACTAACCTCAAAGTTGAGACAATCTGAAAAACACTGATTTCTGATGTCTATGTATAGTTTCAAGGAATTCTGCAACATGTTTTGAAATGGAAATTTCAAGATGGATAAAACAAAGAAAATTTTTATCCTCTTGAGAGTGTGTCAACCTTGACCCAAAGAGCAGGGCACAATCTTACCCCTAGACACAATTGTACCCGAAAAATTCAACATTGACGTATAAAGATTTTGTCATGCCCAAAATACGGGGAAAAAACACATGAAATTTTGGTTTTTTTTTAGCAATAATAATTAAATTCACTAAATTTGATGTGTTTGTTTCACAGTTAAAGTATAGGTACACTGTAACACAGATACAAGATCTCCTATCAATACTTTAAGATTACAACACAGTTTTAAAGGCATCATGTAGGAATAGATTGTTAAACTTAAAAGTTCATTGTTAAATCAATTAATTAAATTTAAAAACTAATTTCAATTAATTAAAAGACCTAACACTTTATTATTTTTAATTACTCTTTAAATATTATATCCTTAGATCAATAGTAAAACATAATTTACAATAAATCTAAGCCCTATTAACTTTAATCAATAATAAAACTATTAGGCAAAATATCAATTAACAATATAACTAATTGATTAGAATGTCCAATTTAAAAGAAAAACATAAATCAAGTTATTCAAGTCTTTAAATAAATGCACCAACTAACTAAAATAATGTCTTACATACAATTAAATAAACTTTATTTTAATAACAATTTGTTTAAAATTATAATCTATTTAAAATACAACATTTCTAATAAAATAATAATACAACTAAAAATAAATAAAAATATTCTAATGATGCATCTTTACCTAACTATACTAACTTTCTACAATACTTATTAACTAATATTTAAAACATTAAATACATAATCATAAATAAATAAAACTTTAAAACCTCATTCAAATTACTTACTAACCTTAACTAAACTAACCTCTAACTTAAAAATAATCCTAAACTAATTTCAAATTAATCTACCCACCAACTTACATACCATCCCCTAACCCTATGTGCTAATAAGCACATGCGCTTCACTTATAAACAAAACTCCCCATTTTCCCTACATGGCACAAGGCGTAAATCGCTAGAAGGAATACACTGGGCATGGGGAATTAAAAACCCCTTGTAAAATCATTTTTTTATTAACCAAGACCCCCACCTCACTAACCATGTCACAATCCACCCAAATTTCTAAGCGCTGGGCATGGGGAATTAAAAACCCCTTGTAAAATCATTTTTTTATTAACCAAGACCCCCACCTCACTAACCATGTCACAATCCACCCAAATTTCTAAGCGCTTGAAAAGGTATGTATGTGGGGAAGTTTAATTTCTAAGCGCTTGAAAAGGTATGTATGTGGGGAAGTTTAAAAGTTAGTTTTGATTTCAAAATTAATGAAACCACCCCAATTCTACCCACGTTTCCCAAGGACATACACACTACCCAAGTGTTGACCCAACGTACCTATTGGTAGGTCAGTTTGCCCTTACTACACATGACAGGGCCTCCAACTTAGGTGTTTGCAAAAAGGTAAGTGGTCGAAGTTTTCTTTTTAAAAAAAATTGTTAAAGACTTTGGCATTAATGCCCATCAAATACCTTGCCTACCCCCTCATACATTGGTACAATTGATAGGAAAAACCCCCCAAAAATTCAATGTTAAAAAAAAAAAACATTAATAAAAGCCCAAGTCAAAGAGGTATGTGCCTAGGGAAGATGGAGGAAGTTATGTTTTAAACCAAAGTTGGCAGTTTCAACTTGATAGTTTAGGATATTTTTATTAACATATACATACATACATACATATATATATATATATATATATATATATATATATATATATATATATATACATACATATGTTTTATTTTCTTTTATTTTGAATTACTTAATAGTTTAAAGGATTTTTATACAATGTAAATAATTTTTTTAATATACAATCTTTGAGAGCATATTCTCTATTTCAAAGGGGGATTTATTTTTTTCCCTCATACAAAATCTAGAGAGTTTTTCTCTCTTAGGATGAAAAAAAATTTAAGTGTTGGAATTTTGAGACAAGGAAGTATAGATGAGTGCCATTTGATTTCCACAGTCCATTAGTAAAATCTGATTAGTTCTTTTGGAATTTGATTGTGTCTGCAGTTTTTTGCATCAACGTTTTGGATCACACATAGTGATCCATCAAACTTTACACACAATCAAATTCTAGAAGAACTAATCAGATTTTACAAGGAAATATAATTTTTCTCAAACCTATTTTTTATCTAAGTGTTATTTTTTTCCCTTATGCTAGTCATTTTTATAACAAGGAGGTTTATCCTTCTCTTTTTCTAATTGAATTTTCTAAATACCTGGTTAAAGGAAGGGATTGAATAATTTGTTTTAACAAAAATGTAAGATTATTTTTTTTTTCCAATAATTAGGAAAATGAATTGAAGTTCCAAACATAACATAATTTTTTTCCTCAACATATTTGAACTTGAAATTTGCATAATTGAACATCACCATTTTATCTACTTTGGAATACACATGTGCATATAATTGAAAATACTATAAGACTCAATTGCAAGAATATTTCTCAATCTCTTTTCTATTAAACCACCTGATTCAAAGGCTTTGCCGAGAAAGAACTAGTAAGAAAACCCAACATCATTGCCAATTCAACAATAAGTTTAACTGTACATTTTTACACAAGATATTATCTCAAGGGAGAAACTCCCAACATATTTGAAATCCAATACAATTTTGAATTTCCTTCCTAGCCCTTAAAAAGGTATGCATTAAAAATTCTACAAACACATCACAGTGATCATGGAGAGAATGAAAACTAACTACGAGACAACCAATTATAACATGAAGACAAAATTAGACATTCATTCCAATCCCAAGTTTGCACAATAGGTTTGACATTGAACCAGACTAGGGAGCAGGTGGATTTTTCCAATAGGAGACGTCAAATACAACACCAAAATAGGTGCCCTTTTAGGGCTATAAACTCAACTACCTCCATTCTTCCATTCTTACATTCCAAAACTCATATGTTGTTTGTGCTGACGAGTAGGGGCCCATAACACCCTACCCTCTCTCCCTCTTCTCCTCTTGAGAAGAGACTCTACATTGTTGGAGTCCTACTAAAGCACTTCACCCATACATGGCCACTTCTACCTTATCTAAGGGTGAGTAATGCCCATACGCGCATAAAATCACTTCAAAATTCAAAGCAAAACACAAAGGAATGACATTTAAGAAAACTTGTTTCAAACGTTGCCTACAAACTGAACACACACACACAAACATACATAAGTAATAAAACTAAAACATGAACAAAAATGAGGTGAAGTATTCCCACCTTCAGAATTAGGTTATGGAAAATGAACAAGTTTGATATGAGCTTTCTTTCCTCTCCTTCTACTTCAGTTTTGAATTCTAATCTAAAATTGGAGGTTTGGTGAACACTCAAAACCCCCTCAAAAATGCCTCTAAATAAGATCCTAAGCTTAGCCACCTCTAAGAAGAAATAACACCCCCACTTACCCAAAAGTTCTAGAGGCTTCTAACACAACTAGACCTAAGGCTAACCTCAAGGTGGCGTTAAAGTCATCCAACTCATGATGAAAACTATAAATTTTCGCAATAAAGAAAAAATGAGGTTTTTGAGTGACCATAAAAGTCAACAAAAGGGGCTAAAGGGGTGAAAAATGTCCCCAACCCATACCCATACCCCTTGGGCACTTAGATTTCATGATTTTAGTCTTTTAGGATTATTTAGGGACCTAACAAATGCTAGAAAATTTTAGGACTATCTAACAACCTTCAAAATATAGATTAAACAATAATCCAGATTAGGGGTAATTAATCTTGATTATAAGCTTATTAGAAAAAAGGTCACTAACTTAGTCCAACTTAAATTTTTAGGTTATTTAGTTAATGTTAACTATCATGTTGGAATGGATATACAAATCACAAGTCTCAAGCGATACTATAAAAATATTGTTACGAAACATTAACATTTACTAATTAAAAAATGATACACTCATTCAATCTATGACACAAATAAAATATGAAGTACGGGGTTTGCATCTTTCATCAAATTTAACCCTAGTTTCCAAAAATGGTACTTAGGGTTCAGTTTCATTTCTCTATTAAATTTCTTGACTAAAATATCTTGCACACTCATTGCACACATTAGTAGCTCAAGATAAACAACATGCATATATGTATATAATGTATTAGGAAAATCACATAACTCAGAACATAATCCTTCAATTAATTAACTATTTATCTCAAATCTACTCATATACTTAACCACTAAATTTGTATAATCAAAGTGTTAATTTTGCATTCACTTACTTCATCACTATACATGTTCATAAAGAATTAAATGACATAATCAAATATTCAAAAGTAAAACATCACACAATATGAAATAATATAATATGTTTAGTGTATCTGATAGTGTCTCACCATATCAAGCCATGAGTATAAAAAAAAAAAAATGTATCAACTATGCTACAATGGGTCGAGGTGAGGCCTCACATCCTACTCCACTAGGCATGAACTTCCTCCTAGAGTTCATCAAAAAGATATGTTTATTGAGATCGCATCTATGCTGCATCCTCCCATGAAGCTGTGACCATGTCATAACAATTTCACTAGACCCTAACCTAGTCTAGCTCTTGGCCTTGAAGAGCTAAAGTATGTCGAGCAATAATGCAAATAGGCTCCAGCGCTAGCTACCTATTTGACTCCACCTATAAAGCATCCCAATCTATAATATGAGACTAGTCATAAATGCAACATCTAAGTATTGAAATGTGAAACACATCATGGATGCGTGATAGGCTAAGTGGCAAAGCAAAATAGTATGCAACTGGTCCTATCCTCTCTAGGATCTTAAACGATCAAACAAACTGGATTTCCATCTTAGAGCCATTTCCAAATTGAATTAGACTCTTATGCGATCGCACCCTCAAGAAAACTTTATCACCAACCTGATACTCTTGATGTATCCTCTTCACATCAGCATACTTCTTCTACCTATCCTATACCTCTTTTAGGTGTTGTCTAATTAGGGTCACTTGTTGCTCCATCTCCTTTACTAAATGACGACCAATAGATACTTGATCCTCAATCCTATCCCAACTCAAAAGTGTTCTGCATGGTCTTACATACAAGGCCTCATAAGGCAGCACACCTATGGAGGGATGATACCCATTATTATAGGAAAACTCAACAAGATGTAGGTATTCTTCACATTTGACCTGATGGTCCATCACATACATATGTAACATGTCCTCCAAAACCTAATTCTCTCACTTAGTTTGATCGTTAGTCTAAAGATGGTATGCTATACTTAAATTGAGCCTAGTGCCCAATGCTACTTGCAACTCTCTCCAAAAGGATGAAGAGAACAAAGAGTCTCTATCAGAGATGATCTTACAAGGAATGCCATGAAGTCTAACAATGTCCTGCAAAAACACCTAAGCTATGTCTCGTGCTATGTATGTAGTACGTACAGGTGAGAAATGGGAAACCTTGGTCAATGTGTCAACTATCACCAAAATGGCATCATGGTGACAAGATGACATGGGGAGACCAATAATAAAATCCATAGCTATAGCATCCCACTTCCACTCTACAATCTCATGAGGCTGAAAAATCCCACTGGGATGATGATGCTCTGCCTTCACCCTCTGACACTCAAGGCATCTCACAACTATATCAACAAGCTACACTCTCATGCCTAGCCAATGAAATAATAGTCTTAGATCTACATGTAACTTCTTAACACTGGGGTACGCTACATAAGGTGCCCTATGAGCCTCAAATACAATGAGCTCATGCAAACCCTCAATGGTAGGTACATACATATGCCCTCTATGATGCAAAAGTTCATTAGACTCCAAGGAATACTTTGAATACTTCCCTTATAAGGGTCTCTAAGAATGTACTATCTAAAAAACTTTTGCATAAAGCTCATCTACTGGCAAGTGCTTTAGGACCCGCTCTCTCAAGTTAGTGAAAATAGTCATAGATAAAAGCTCATGGTGCCTTCCACTTAAGGCATCTACAACCACATTCTCCTTTCCCTTGATGTAATGAACATCAAAATCATACTCAGAAAGGAACTCCATCCAGCTTCTTTGCCTAGCATTAAGGTTTGGCTGAGTAAATATGTACTACAAGCTCTGTTGGTTAGAATTAAGCTTGAATCTATGACCTAGAAGGAAGTGTCACCCCCTCACTAAAGCATGGATCACTGTTGTAAGCTCTAGGTCATGAGTAGGGTAATTGAGTTCATGAGTGTTCAACTTCTTAGACTTGAAGGAAATAGGTCATCCATCCTGCATAAGGACTACCCCTATAACATCTAAAGATGCATCGATGCACACCATAAAATCCATAGAAGGATTTGGTACTACAAGAATCGGTACACTCATGAGGGTTCTCTTGAGCTCTTGAAAATATTTGTCATAGTTCTCTATCCACTCCTACTTCTTCCCCATTTTTTCTAAAGAGATATGATTGGTTGTGCCAATCTAGAGAATCCTATAATGAAGTGTTGGTAATATCCTACTAGTTCCATAAATGTCCTCACTTCAGTGACACTGATGGGAGCTAGCTAATCTATAATGGCCCTAATCTTTGATGGGTCTACTGAGACACCATCACCTAAAATTACATGGCCCAAATAATGTATCTTAGGGTTATAAATGCACACTTTGACAAGTTTCCAAACAACTAATTCTTCCTCAACTTCTACAATACTTGTCTCAGGTGCTCCTGATGCTCCTTCTCATCATGAGAGTATATCAAAATTTCATCAAGTAAAATGACTACAAACTTAACCAAAAAGGTATGGAATACTCCATTCATGAGGCCAAATGGTACCATGGTGAACTCACAGTGACCATACCTCATACAAAATGCAGTCTTGGGGATATCATTATCCACAATACTCAACTAATAATAACCTGACTATAATCAATCTTTCAAAATACTTAGGCACCCTGTAACTGATCGAAGAGATCATCAATTCTAGGAAGAGGATATCAGTTCTTGATGATCACTTTGTTCAATTGCCGATAATACACAACCTAAATGATCCATCCTTCTTCTTTACAAAGATCATTGGTGCACCCCAAAGGGACACACTAGGTAAAACACACCCTTTCTCCAAAAGTTTCTCCAATTGAGTCTTTAGTTCACTGAGCTCATGAGTAATCATCCTATACGGTGCTCTCGATACTAGCTCAACTCCTGGCACAAGATCAATATGAAAATCCACTACTCTAGGTGGAGGCATACCTAGGATCTTTGAAGGAAACACAACTACAAACTCCTACTAGATTGGAAAATTGTTGAGGGATGGTTCTCCCTCTAAATATTACTCTCTATCACTAATGGTGATAGTGAAACATTGAAATCCCTTTCACATGCACTGTCTAAGCTACATAGCGGAAATCATACGAAGAGATATGGGTCTCTTTACTCTAAAGATCACTTTAGATATCCCAAACTCATCCACACATTTTGCCCTCTTGTGTTGACAATCCATCTTGGCATTGTGGGCATAAAGCCAATCCATGCCAAGAACAACATCATAAGAACCTAGATGCGTAATGCATAGATTAGACATCATGGACATGTCTCCAATCTGCATCTAGCAATTGCCTACCATGGAACTAACTAACAGTTTAGCTCCTATGGCTAACTTTACTTCCCAATTGACATCGTGTCTAACTACCAATAGCTCACAATGCTCCACTACATATGGAGATATACAAGAGTCAATAGCTCTAGAATCAAATAAAACAACAACTATACTACCCTATATTATAATTGCAGCCTCAATAATTGTGGCCTAATGCTCAGCCTAGTAGTTGTCAACTATTGCAAAAAATCTATAGGATCTTTCCATATCACCATTTGTTAGCTATGAAAAAGCCCCTCTCTAACCACCAGATGATAGTCTCTATGGACACTCTCTGGTTATATGACCCATGCCACCATAAGTGTAGCATGGTCCTTGGGTATAAGATCATGCACCCTATGATCTAGACTATTGTGGGCCTCTTGATCTGCTTGATCCATTGTATCCACCTTTGGAAGACTATTGAGTCTTCACTAACTGTGACTATGGGGCCTATACCTTTCAATCATTCTTGGGACCCTGTGACTACCACTACTTGGGCTTAGAGCCCTGATAACACTATGAAGGTTTCTGTTGCTTCTGTTGTGGTTTCTGCTATTGAGACTGTTGGCCCTTAGAGGAGCTTATTGTATAATTCTATTTCCCTTTCCAAGGGGGTTTCTGTTGGGTAGAGTTTTGGTTCTGAGACTGATCCTATGACTCCTATCTACCTTGAGTATCCTTAGTAACTAGTGCTATCTCAACTACCTATCTGAAGGTTGTAGGGAAGGCCAAATGAACTAGACCATAGAGCAAGAAGTTTAGTGCCATGATGAAGCAATGTACTTGCAGTTTCTCATCCTTCATGTATTCAACATAAGGAAGGATCTCGAGAAACCTACTCTCATATTGAGCTACCGTGAGACCCTTTTGATATAGAGAATGAAACTCCTCAATCTATTTTTTGTCTGAAGTGCTCAAATAGGTACCTCTCTCAAAATCTCTCCAAGAATGACTCCCATGTGACGGTATCCATCCTCACTCCTCTTATAGTCTCCTCCTGATGCCACCAATTGGAGGCATCTCCCCTTAGCTGATGGACTGCTAGACATGCCTTCATATTACTCCAATAAGGATGTAATCCAAAACACTACTATAGGCTCTGTAACTAGGCCTCTGCTACTATTCCCTCAGTGGAACTGATAAAAAATGGTGGCCCAAGTCATATCAACTGCCTAATATCATCTCCTATATGTCTGTCTAGGAGGTTTATTATGTGGTGGTTCTCTCTGATGTATTCAATCACCCTCATGCTTTCCCTATCCCTCTATCTACCTCAGTGGGGAACTCCTACTCCCCTCTCTACCTCCAGCCCTGCCTCCTCTAGGTCCCTCTACTTCCACTATGAGAATTTTCTGCCCTAGCTATACTATAGTTAGTATCCTATGTTGGACTACACCAATCAATGTCTGAAGGGCATCCAAAATATCTTGATTTTGGTTTGGTAGTGGTGGTGGTCCATCCTCTTGTTCTACTCTACCATCTCTTTCCCTACGACCTCTACCTTGTTGGTTTCTTTGTGTGATGGGAGGCATCCTAGATGGTTTAAAGTTTAGTTTAAGTTTAGAAGCATAATGGTTTTAGGTTCCTAGTATTCAAACATGGGCTCTAATACCAAAATTTCATGCCCAAAATAAAGGGAAAAAGAACACACAATTTTTTTTTATAGCAATAATAATTAAATTCACTAAGTTCAATATGATTGTTTCACAGTTAAAGTATAGGTAAATTGTAAGATGGATACAAGATCTCCTATCAATAATTTAAGATTAGAACACAGTTTTAAAGGCATCATGTAGGAATAGATTGTTAAACTTAAATGTTCATTGTTAAATCAACTAATTAAATTAACAAACTAATTTTAATTAATTAAAAGACCTAACACTTTATTATTTTTAATTACTCTTTAAATATTATATCCTTAGAACAATAGTAAAACATAATTTACAATAAATCTAAGTCTTATTAACTTTAATCAATAATAAATCTCTGAGGAAAAATATCAATTAACAATATAACAAATTTATTAGAATCTCCAATTTAAAAAAAAAAACATAAATCAAGTTATTCAGGTCTTTAAATAAAAGTACCCACTAACTAAAATAATGTCTTACATACAATTAAATAAACTTTATTCTAATAACAATTTGTTTAAAACTACAATCTACTTAAAATAGAACATTTCTAATCAAATAATAATACAACTAAAATTAAATAAAAACCAAATAAATAAATAAGATATTCTAACAATGTATCTTTACTTAACTATACTAACTTTCTACAATACTTATTAACTAATATTTAAAACATTAAATACATAATCATAAACAAATAAAACTTTAAAACTTCATTCAAATTACTTACTAACCTAAAATAAACTAACCTCTAACTTAAAAAAAAATCTTAAACTAATTTTAAATTAATTTACCAACCAACTTATGTACCATCCCCTAACCCTATGCGCTAATAAACATATGCACTTGACTTATAAACAAAACTCCACATTTTCCTTATGTGGCACAAGGTGTAAATCGCTGGAAGGAATACGTAGGGGCATGGGGAATTAAAAACCCCTTGTGAAATCATTATTTTATTAAGCAAGACCCCCACCTTACTACCGACGTCACAATCCACCCAAATCTCCAAGTGCTTGACAAGGTCTGTATGTGGGGAAGTTTAAAAGTTAGTTTTGATTTCAAACTTAACAAAACCACCCTACATTCTACCCACATTTTCCAAGGACATACACTCTACCCAAGTGCTTACCCAACATACCCATTGATAGGTCTGTTTCCCCCTTACTGCACATGACAGGGCCTCTAACTTAGGCACTTGCAAAAAGGTAAGTGGTGGAAGTTTTCTTTAAAAAAAACATTGGTAAATATTTTTGCATTAATGCCCATCAAAGACATTGCCACCCCCCTCATATGTTGGTACAATTGATAGGACAGACCCCCCCCAAAATTCAAAGTTTTTATTAAAAAAACATTAATACAAGCCCAAGTCAAAGAGATCTATGCCTAGGGAAGATGAAGGAAGTTATGTTTTAAACCAAAGTTGGTAGTTTCGACTTGATAGTTTAGGATATATATATATATAGTTTTCTTTTCTTTTATTTTGAATTGTCTAATAGTTTACAGGATTTGTATACAATGCAAATAAATTTTTTAATAGAGAATATTTTAGAGCATATTCTTTGTTTCAAGGGGGGATTTATTTTTTTCCTTCATACAAAATCTAGAGATTTTTTCTTTCTTAGGAGGAAATTTTTTTTTTTAAGTGTTGGAGTTTTGAGACAAGGAAGTATAATTTTTCTCAAACCTATTTTTTATCTAACTGTTATTTTTCTTCCTTCTGCTATTCATTTTTATAACAAGGATGTTTATCCTTCTCTTTTCTAATTGAATTTGGTAAATACCTAGTTAAACCAAGGGATTGAATAATTTGTTTTAACAATGTAAGATTATTTTTGTTTCTCAATAATGACAAACATGAATCGAAGTTCCAAACATAACATAATTTTTTTCCTTAACATATTTGAACTTGAGATTTGCATAATTGAACATCATCATTTTATCTTGTTTTGAATACACGTGTGCATATAAGTGAAAATGCTATAAGATTCAATTGCAAGAATATTTCTCAATCTCTTTTTCTATTAAACCACCTGATTCAAAGGCTCCACTAGGAAAGAACCGTTAAGAAAACTTGACATTGTTGCCACTTCAATAATAAGTTTAAATGTACATTTTTACATAAGATATTATGCCGAGGGAAAAACTCCCAATAGATTTGAAATCTACTACAATTCTAAATTTCCTTCCTAGCCCTTAACAAGGGATCCATTACAAATTCTTAAAATACATCATGGTGATCATGGAGAGAATGAAAACTAATTGGGAGACAACCAATCATAACATGAAGACAAAATTAGACATTCACTCTCATCCTCAGTTTACACAATAGATTTGACATTGAACCAGACTAGGGAGAAGGTGGATTTTTCTAACAGGAGATGTTAGATGCAACACCAAAATAGGTGCCCTTTTAGGGCTATAAACTCAATAACCTCCATTCTTCCATTCTTACATTCCAAAACTCATACATGATTTGTGCTGATGAGTAGGGATCCATAACACCCTACCCTCTCTCCCTCTTCTCATCCTAAGAAGAGACTCTACACTATCGGAGTCCAACTAAAGCCCTTCCCCCATACATGGCCACTTCTACCCTATCCAAGGGTGAGCAATGCTAATACATGCATAAAATTTCTTTGAATTTCAAAACAAAATACAAAGGAATGACATTTAAGAAAACCTATTTGAAACCCTCCCAATACACCCATAAAATTTCTTTGAATTTCAAAATAAAATACAAAGGAATGACATTTAAGAAAACCTATTTCAAACCCTCCCAACATACTAAACACACACATAAACATACATAAGCAATATATCTGAAACATGAAGCACAACATGAACAAAAATGAGGTGAAGTATTCCTACCTTTAAAATCAAGTTATGGAAAATGAACAAGTTTGAGATGAGCTTGCTTTCCTTTCCTTCTCCTTCAATTATGAATTCCACTCTAAAACTAGAGGTTGGGTGAACACTCAAAACCCCCTCAAAATGCCTCTAAATAAGATCCTAATCGCAACCACCTCTAAAAATAAATAACTCCCCTGCTTGCCCAAATGTTCTAAAGGCTTCTAACACAACTAGACCTAAGGCTAACCTGAAGGTGGAGTTAAAGTCATCCAACTCATCATGAAAATTATCAATTTTTGCAATAAAGAAAAAGTGGGGTTTTTGAGTGACCATAAAAGTCAAAAAAAGGGGCTGGGGGGGGGGGTGTGAAAAATGCCCCCAAACCATACCCATATCCCTTGGGCACTTAGATTTCATGATTTTAGGCCTTTAAGATTAATTAGGGACGTAACAAATGCTAGGAAATTTTAGGACTATCAAACAAACTTCAAAATGTAGATTAAACACTAATCTAAATTAAGGGTAATTAATCTCAATTATAAGCTGATTAGCAAAAAGGTCACTAACTTACTCCAACTTTGATTTTTAGGTTACTTAGTTAACCCTAACTATCATGTTGGAATGCATATACAATTTATGAGTGTTAAGAGACACTATAAAAACATTGTTACAAAACATTAACATTTACTAATTACAAAATGATACACGCATTCAATCCATGACACAAATAAAATACAAACTATTGAGTTTGCATCTTTCATTAGATTTAACCCTTGTTTTCACAAATGGTACATAGGGTTCAGTTTTGTCTCTCCATTTGATTTTTTAGCTAAAATATCCTGCACACTCATTGCACACATTAGTAGCTCAAGAAAAACCACATGAATATATGTGTATAACTTATCAGGGAAATCACATAACTCAGAACATAATGCTTCAATTAATTAACTATTTATGTCAAATCTGCTCACATACTTAACCACTAAAATTGCATAATCAAAGATTTAATTTTGTATTCACTTACTTCATTAGTATACATGTTCATAAAGCATTAAATGATGTAATCAAATATTCAGAAGAAAAACATCACATGACATGAAATAATATAATATGCTTAGTGTATCCAATAGTGTCTCGACATATCAATTCCTAAGTATAAAAAATAATAATGTATCAACTATGCTACGATGGGTTGGGGTGAGGCCTCACAGATTTGACAAAAATCATGTTCATGGATCCTATAAGCTCAATGAAAAGGGTCTCCAAATCTTAACTCTAATTCATTGTCTTGTAAATGTACTTGCAAGAAAATTGGTTTTTTCTAGATGGGAGTTTTCCTTGGTCAAACCCTAGTTTGGATTTTTTGTGGCCTCACAACACAGACCCCATTTTGAGTAATAAAATGGGGACCCCATAGTTCCAAAATTCTCTATGAGGCATCTACTTTGAAGCCTTAGTCATTTTAAGTTGAAACCCCAGTCTCTAATGGGGAAGGGTTAGAAAATTAGACACAAGTAAAAAATAACAAGCTTAAGTATTTCATGTGCTTAAAGTGTGCAGCAAGAATTCCAAGTGCGCACTTCACCCCTACATTGGGAATGCAAATTTTGACACCCTTGGAGGTGCACATCTTCACAAGGTGTGCACTTTGGTCCCCTCAAGAACCTATATAAGAACCTTTCCTCCCCACCCCCAATTATTAATTGCAAAATATAGTTGTGCATGCATACACATGTATACCATGTGCACCTTATCAAGGTGTAGATGTGCACTTCTACATAGTTTTCCATTTTCAGAGAAAAATTAGCACATTAACACATCTACCAAGGTGTGCTAGTGCTCAAAACCAACTTTTGAGAGGGAAAAAGTCCATTTTCTTCTCTATTTTGACTATTCTTGACCTAATTTTTTGTTAGTCTTAGTCTTGTGGAGTCATTTTTTACATCTTTCAACATAAGATAACTAATGTTTGCTTCTTTTTGTAGATTAAATGGCATCCTTAAGTTGTCAAGGTCATAACTTTTGACCTAGAGCTTGAAATTCAAACTTGTTTACACCATTGTAAAGAAGAACTAAAAACTTAATTTCATTCCCTGAAATAGTAAGCCTTTGGCTTCTTAGTTTTAGGGACTGATAAAAGTTTCAACTTAAAATTTTGAGTAGAAGACCTCCAAGAAAGCCAGTTAAAACATCCAAAAATAATGTTTAAAAAGATATGGAAATGTTTCAAACATTTCATTGTTTTGGATAATCTAGATCACCTTGTCTCTCAGTGGGAAGGAGCAGGCAGTCAAAGAGAAGAAAAATTCATGGAATAGGTTTCATAGTGCACAAAGATGTGAATAACATGAAGGTCCATAAGTATGAAAAACATGAACATGTGGCACATAACACACAAGTGCATAGATTATCATAGCATCTTCAATATCAATAGCAATAGAAATCTCACCTAAGCTAGTAACCTTCACATTCAAAGGAGTTACACATAAGTTTTGATTCATGAACTTACATTGAGGATCATAGATATAGAGGTTGGAAACATGAACTAGAACAAGTTCCTCATCTTATGAAACTATTAATGATAAGATTCAACACGTGTACCTTGAGATTTCAGATAGAAGAAGCAAAAGTGGTTCAAGTCTATGAAAATGTTGGGCTATAAAGAGGGTATAAATCGTTAAAAAGGGAAAAATAAGGACACGAGAGTGCTCCTAGACCTGGTTTGAGAAAAACCAAGAAACCATTTTGAAAATAGAGAACTTTGATTTTTTGGTAGATTGGGCATCTTGCAAAAATTTCCTAAAGGTTAGAAAGGTGCGCTTTTCATAGAGGTGCATCAAAAAATTTGAAAGAGTGATTGTGCACCAACAGTTAACTGCCAGTTGCTAATGTAGAGCTTTCCATGCACTAGAAATCTATTCTGACCACATTTTAACTCCTACAAACACTTAGAGAAGGTCAAGCTTCCATTTTTTGAGCTTTCACTAAATCTTAGATTCTCTTATAGACTTATTCTTCTTATCTACTTCTTCTTTCATTTTTTTAAAGTTATGTAAAGGATCACACACACATCAATTGATATAAACATGGGTGAAGTCCTACTTAGTATCATTTAGAGAATTAGCTTGTATATAATTAGATTTGTTTTATTAGTTTAGAAGCATATGTTTGCATTAAGAGATCTCTCACTCTCAACACAAATTGAGAAGATGATTTCTTATAAATTCATAAATGTAACATGTATTCTAGGCCATTGTTTTGATGCAATAGGGTGAATACACCAAGATGGTGTACAAAAACGGGGGTGGGTAGAAGGAAGGAGTTCAGTCTCAATTTTGTGGAAGTCCACAGATTGAGATCGTGCTCCTTTAGAAATGAGTACCCATTTTAGGGTTAGGCACATGATCCTAAATTTAAAAGTGGGCACTCATTTAAAAAAAAATGGGTATCCATTTTTTATTTTCAATAAATGGGTACTCATTTTTTAGAACATAAAAAAATTATATTTTTAAGAAGCGGGGTACCAATTTTTACTTTCAAAAAATGGGTATATGTTTGTAAAAATTTAAAATTTTGATTTTTTGGGGGGATTTTGTATGTCAATTTGACATTTTCAAAATAGGTACCCACTTTTTGAATTTCAAATAATGAGTAGCCATTTCCTACAACATTGGGTAGGATTTATTTTCTCCCACATCAGATTTTAGTTCAGGATAGGCTTGATGAGACCAACCCTATGCCTTGAGCTCACAAGATTTGGCTAAGGCATTGAACTGAGAAATTCATACCTTGCCATAATTTTTAGAGGGTCTTCTCGATCAAATTTTTTTATGAAACAAAAACCCATTAGCGTTCTCACTATCCTAATTTTAGAAATATAAATTTTATAGTGCTCTGATTTTATTTACTATTTTTGCATTATTTTTTAATGAAAGGTGGTACCTAAATGTAAAATAGTGAAGTTCACTAAAAGTTTTGAATTTTTTATTTTATTTTATAACTCTTATTAAATTAATTTATATATCATCAAACTATGTACAATTCTTTTGAGGTTAAAAAAAATGAATTTTTGAAAAATGTGAAATTTTGATCAAATTATGGTGTTTGTACATGAGAGGTTTTAAAATTTACCTATATAGCCAATTAATAATTAATAATAATAAAATTATTTAATAAAAATTTAAGAAAAAATATTATCATCAATTTTAGGTGTATTAGGTAACTCCCTTTAAAAGGATTTACCAAATTTCATTTATTTTTGTCGAATTATGGTAATCGTACACGAGTGTTCTATGGTCCTGAAATAGAAATTTAAAAAAAGTAGTTTTCAAAGATCCATATCAAAAATAAAATTTGTCATATGGGTACACAAATAAATTACATATTCAAAAACTAGATTCCAAGAACTAAAATTTTTATTTATGAAGGTTTTATATACTCAATCTCTAAATGCCTCAAATTTTGACATCAATTGACAAAAAATTTTGAAAATAGTAAAAACACTTCCACTTCTTACACAAAAGTGAGACCCAACTTCTTGATTTTACCCAGGTATACACCTCTTTTCCAAAATTAGGTAAACCTAAACTTGGACGAAACATGTGAGGGTCATCCACTAAAAATGACAAGATATGTCAAACATATAAATCATAGTACTCTGAATCTACTCTCTAAAATTCTAGAGTTTTTACATAATGGATAAGATTAGGTGGGTCAAACCTTGTGCACACAAAAAATAGTTCCTAGTTTTTTTAGAAAACATAACATAGTTGTTTTCATGTGCAACACAAACCACCAAGTTATATTTACTATCTTGCATATCCCTTTTGTAGGATGATAGTTAAGAGTCATATCTAGAAGTTTTGCATTTTTTTTGTTATTTTATGATGAGTACTTTTTTAATTATGAATTATTGAACTGACTACATCCTAAAATTTTGGTCCCTATTTGTGTGCTAAGAATAACTTGATTGAAAATAATTGAAAATGAAAACTTTTACTTTTAAAGTGTATATAATCAAGTGTAGAACATTAATATATAATTTACTTTGAATTTGGTTAACTATACATAAATTTATTTTAAAAATGGTAGACATATGCTTATGAGGAATGTCAAGGCATTAGTAAAATTAATTAAGTTTCCAATGTTAATGTTGTCCAAAAAAAGAAAAATTCAGATGGTTAGAAAGCTAAGATGATATGTAAGATTATGGTAGTGATTTTAGAGATACCCACTTCACCATTAAGAAACCTAATGAAGGAAAAGACAAGAACTCACCTTAGAAGATGAAAAATTGTCTACAAGAAACAAAAATTGAGGGCAAAGAGCCTCCCAAGCCTTTGGGTCATTTTCCTAGGCTATCATCAAGCCATAACCTAGTTGAGGTTTTTGGATTCAAATAAGCTGACTAGGTTATGAAAATAAAAAATGCATTCAAAAACCAATCAGGTTTTGTAAAACTTGGTTGGGATTTGTATTACTAATTCACAAGGTTAGAGAGAGAGAGAGAGAGAGAGAGAGAGAGAGAGAGAGAGAGAGAGAGAGAGAGGTCAGGTTATTTATTCTAATAAAATAGTGTCTATCATATCCCCTAGTCCTTGCCTCCATCCCATCCTTTCTTTACATCACTCCCTCTCTCATTTTCACTCTATATCCTATCCCCATTTCTCTTTCTCCTATCTCCTTCTCTCTTTCACTCTTTATATCATATCCTCTAATTCTTCTCTCCATCACCCCCCCTCTCTCTCTCTCTCACACACACACACACACACACACACACACACACACACACACACATTCTATCATATCCTCTAATCCTTTTCTCTCTCATATCTCTAACTCTTTCTATCATATCCTCTAATTCTTTTCTTTATCCCCCCTCTCTGTCCCCCTCTCTCTTTACATCTCTCTCTCTCTCTCTCTCTCTCTCTCTCTCTCTCTCTCTCTCTCTCTCTCTCTCTCTCTCTCTCTCTGTGTGTGTCACACACACACACACACACACACACACACACACACACACACACACACACACACATTCATCCTCTCCACCTCTCTCTAACTATTTTTATTATATTCCCTTTCTCCTATCCACTTCGCTCTTACTCATTCTCTCCACCTCTCTCCTAGTCTTTCTATCATATCCCCTAATCTCTCTAGATCACTATTTATATCATATTTTGTAATCTCTCTCTCTCTCTCTCTCTCTCTCTCTCTCTCTCTCTCTCACACACACACACACACACACACACACACACATTCTTTCCACCTCTCTACTATTTCTATCATATCCCCTAATCTCTCTCTCTCTCTCTCTCTCACACACACACACACACACACACACACACACACACACACACATCCCCTCTCTATCTTTCTCTTATCTCCTTCTCTCTTACTCATTCTCTCCCCTCTCTCTTACTCTTTCTATCATATCCCCTAATCTCTCTCTCTCTCTCTCTCTCTCTCTCTATCTCTATCTCTCTCTCTCTCTCTCTCTCCCTCTTTGTATGTCTCTCTCTCACACTCTCCCTCTAACTCTTTCTATCATATCCTCTAATTATTCTCTCCTATCCCTCTCTATCTATCATATTAGGCCCCAAAGACTATAGTGATATAAATGATGATGATGATCCTGGTGGAACAAGTGATGATGAAACTAGTGGTGCAAGTGACACAAGAAAAAATGACACTAGTGATATAGGTAACATAAGTAGAGATGACATTGGTGTTGCATGTGAGTCTAATGGAGTTGTTGTGTGTTGTGATAATGAGGTGCCATATGTTATGATGATGGAGTTATCTTATTCTTTGATGACCCTAATGCCATAGCTGATGATGTTGGAGCTGTCACATGTTGTAGTGACTCTAAAGGTGCATCTAATGATGGTTAAGGTGCCATAGGTGAAGGAAAACCACCTAACTATGAGCCATGCTAAATGATAACATATGTCAATGATGTATCCACATGAAGCGTTTGTAAATCAATAGATCTCTTTTCAATTGATGGGAGCACAACATGAGGCATGGTTTTTTGTTTTGTATATCTCCTCTCATGTTGTGGCACCACCCTATGAGCCCTAGGTTTATCTTGTGCAAAGCTTCTCCCTCTAACCTGGAACTAATGGATGACAAAGTAATTTGGCTTCTCGCCAAGGATGGACTCACAATATAGATTTCTCAAAAAATATAGAGGAACCTCATAATTATTACATGGTGGTAGGCCAAATACCATAAACCACCTATCCTAAAAAAATGATCTCATCATAGCATGAATTCACCAATGAATACGAAAAGTTTTGGTTGTGTGTAATAGGGATTTATTGGATATAGGATTAGTGAAAGAACAACATAAAATACCCTTCTTTATGTATTTATCTTTCACTTTTTGATATGATAACCCATCAACATAAAATGCACAACATCTATCCCTCCATGTACCCCAAGTCATAACCTCCCTAGACACCTCAATTGCATTTTCGGCCATTTTTTCAAGTGTGCTCACTAGGGTTGAGTGGTGATCAAGTGTAGATAACTACAACCCATCGACCATTTGGGTAATGATAGTACTTTTTTTGAGAGGTGGTTTATGAGGTCCTCTTGTGTAGTAGTTAAATGATGCAATCATATGCACAAAGGGTTTATAGGAGGTGGTGGTTGTTGAATGGGAACATTGAGTGGAGGGTTTTGTGGTTGTGGCACTACGAGTGGAGGTTTTTTTGGTCATGTCAAAATGGGTGGAGTGTTTTTTGTTTGTGTCATGATGAGTGGAGGGTTTGATTGTGTAGGGCTGGTCTTTCTTCTCTCTATTTTCTTGGATTCCCTATTGCATCTATATTAAAAGAAAATAGAAAAAATTACAAAACTTATAAATTACAAAAAAAAATTATAAAATTTGATTTAAAAAATACATAATGAGGAATAGAATGAAGGCATACCTTTTTGTGGGTTTCCATGCATGTAGATGCAATCAAAAATTAGTTTCTATGGTAAACTTGATTGGGTTGTGGTGTTTATGCTACATAATCCACACTGCTATCATCATTTGAGGATATAAAAGTACCCTCAAATGAAGACAATAGTAAATATATGTACTTTACAAAACTCGATTAGGTTTTGTAAAGTATCGGATCGGATACCAAGCTTAGCCAACATTTCACTTTTAAATAACCTGATTAGGTTATGAAAATTTCTCTTTTTTTGACTTTGTGGGGGGGGGGGGGGGGGGGGGGGGGGGGGGGTGTGCGGGGGTGGGGGGGTGGGTAGTCCACATTTTTGTACACCATCTTGGTGCACATACCAATAATATAAGTTATTGGTGCTCTCATACAAAGTGTAGTTATTCTTGTTGGAGTCTATTATTTTGTTAATTCTTGTTCATGATAATAATGGAACCAATAGTTTTTTGTGTGTTGATTTGATTGTGCAATATTTTAAATTTCTAGTGTTTTTTGCATGTTGACAAATTTTGTTGATGTAATAAGTTGGAGAAGAGATAGCCCTACTATTCGTACATAGCTTCTTGTCTCATATGAGCACACTTTTTGTGGCCTTGTGATTCGATGAGAAGTGCAACATCTTTCGGTTTTAACTAAGTTCCATTGATGATTACATCAGTGAATTTTACGAAGTGCTACTACTATTTTCATTGGTTTCCTATGCACTTTTTCAATGATTTAACTCACACACATGTTGTTACCATAGTTTATGTCTATTAGGAATTTTCCTTTTATGTTGTTTTCTTTCATCTCTCATTACCTTATCTTCATTATTTGCTTTCCTAACACTTAGTTATATTAGTAATTCATATAGTTGCATTTTTGAATTGCATTCATTGTAAAAATAGAAAATACCAAAAATATATCTCTTTTGTGGTTAATTTTGAAATAAAAAGTAGATTGAACATCTTATCCAAAATTGGTCAGAACCAACAAAGGCCTCCTATGAACAAATACATTTATCTTCAACTGAGCAGATTCCAGTAGGTCACAAGATTATCCAAAACCTTAGAATTGATCCCAGATTAGCTTTTCAGAGAGGAATTCAAAATGTTTCCTGCCATTAAGCATCATTCAAAATGATAGCTCAACAAGAATCAACCTTTAAATATAATCAAAATTGAAATATGAATAAAAAAACTAAATGGAACTATTCACCTTGCTTATATTTAGATCCTTGTGGAGAATTTGAATCCTTAAATTCACAATTATAGATGCTCCAAATGAATGTAGAATTGTGCAAGATATCTCAAATCAATGGCATTAGATTTTCAACACCAATATTGAATGGATCTTTGCATAGGAAAAGGCTTGGATGAACATGGAGGTGGAAGGAGAAATCTTCAACAAGATGGCTCCATAGAGGTTGAATCATTTAATGGCTAACAAAGGATCTCCTTGATGAATTAAAAACTTAAATACTTGAATGATTGAATTCTTGAAAAATTAATGGATAGTGAATCTTCACTTCATAAAAAAATCATTTGTGTGATATCTCTTGAGGATGTGCAAAGTGAGATAGGAAAACTTCCTTATATAGAGATCTAGGGCACAAACTTATGGAGAAGGCCGATATTAGAGAATTAAATCCTAATTAACCTTAACCCATATAAATTGACCTATCTTAAATTCAATTTAAGAGTTTACCATCCTGAAACTTGAAACAACTAACCCAGAAGTGAGAAAATGAAACTTTACAAAGCCCTACATTTCAAAAAAACCTCAATAAATTAAAAATTGGATGTAGGGTCAAGGATGAGATCAATCCTTCCCTAGGTCAAGGTCAAGGTTGACCTTGATCCTTTAGGTCATCCTTGACCCAAAAAAAGTCAAAGTCCTCAGTTTCACAAAGAAAGATTTTAGAAGGAGGCTAGAAAAAGGGGGAGAGAAGCATAATAGGGGAAACAACTTGATCCATGCAAATACCTATTCAAGGCACTTGACATAACCCCATACCACTCACTTGGAAGGCTAATCATTTTTAACATGGAAATTCTTCCATTTTAAGATGATAAAGTAGATCTGACACTTTATCTTACCAATAGGTTTGATATCAATGAGAACATAATAATTGATCTAGTTATAATATTGAAAAATCTGCATCATTTTGGTTGATGGCAACACCTAACACACTTCACTAGATACCATACAGTCCAAAGTCATCAACACTTGTACCATTAGCTCCCTCTATGTTTGTATTCTCTCTTTATTAGTTTCATGATAATTCTCATCCAATGCAATCTTAGTATGATCCCTCTATATCATTTTAGTACAACACCTCACAAGTTCAACAACATATGTCACCCTATTGACAAAACTCTCTCTACATTACTTATCTCCCTCTTTACGTGAAGAATGGTAACTCAATCATGATAATCTCTCCCTCTTTGACAAAAATTCAATTGTCATGCCACTACTCTTACTACTATAGAAATGTAATTTCAGAATTATCTCTTTGCATCTTTATCTTCTCATAGTTCAATGTCTTACTTTTCATACCCTTAGGCAACTTGTAGAGTGTGTCCTCTTGCATCAATGTATATGATATTCTAATTAAAATATTTGATGTAATGCAACATTTCTTTTTTTAAGTAGGAGGATGACTCGTACCTTACCTTTTAGTTACTCAAATGCATAATTAGGTAGTGCTTTTGTGAATATGTTGGCTAATTGTTATTTTGTATTAACATATTCAAATCTCACTTGTTTTCCTTCTACTAGCTCTATCAAGTAATGATACTTGATCTCAATATGCTTAGACTTTGTACGTATCACAATATTATTTGATATGTTTATAGCACTTATATTATCATAGTATATTACAATAGGCTCAATGATCTCTTCATTCATTTGTACAATTCCTTGATCTACGCAATGTTTGAGAAATTCACTACTATCGTAGCATATTCAACCTCAAATGTGGATTGTGAAACACATATCCCCTTCTTGCTTGTCCAAGAGATGAATCCTCTTTCCAAAAAGAAATATACTCCACTAGTACTCTTTCTATTGGCACTATTTTGTGCCTAATCATCATCTGGGTAAACCTTCAACTCAAATTCATCACTTATCTTGTATCATATTCCATAGTCTTCTATTCCTTTCAAGTATCTCAATATCCTCTTTACTATCATCATACAATTTTCTCTAGGATTTGCAAAGAATCTATTAAAAATTCCAATTGCTAATGTAATATTAGGTATGATATGTACAATATATTGTAGTTTTACAATGATTGATCTACATAACATTTGATTTATCTTAGTTGAATCATCATTCTTGACAATTTGTCTCTACTCACCATAGGCATTCCAACTGGTCTTGACTCTTCCATACCTAATATCTTAAAAAATTCTTTGATATACTTAGAATGAGTAATAAAAATACATCTATTTATCTAATACACTTGCAATCCAACAAAGATTTTCATCTCTCCAAAAAATATTATTTCAAACTCTTTTTTTCATTTCATCAACAAGTGACTTTTTCAATGAATCTTTCCCTCCAAATGTGATATCATCAAGAAAGATTTTGACTAGCAATTTATTGTTTTAGATTCACTTTTTAAATACAAGTTTATATTGTTATTAGTTCTTGCAAAAAAAAAAAATCACCAAATAGTTGTGAAACCTTTCATACCATGCTATAGGGACTTGCTTCAAAATAAATAAATCTTTGTGTAACTTACATACCAAATTTCTTTTATTTCAAGAAAAAATGCTTTAGGTTGTTCAATGTAGACTTCTTCCTCCAAAATTCCATTTAGCAATGTACATCCATTTGGTACACTTTGAATTCTTTGTCAGAAGCAATGCAAGAAAAATCCACAATTCCTTCTAACCTTGAAACTATGGAAAAGGTTTCACCATACACAACTCCTTCCTCTTGTGCATATCTCTCACAGACTAGTCTTTCTTTGTTCCTTGTGACTTCACCTTTGTCACTTACTTTGTTTCTAAATACCCACTTAATTCCAATCACATTCTTATCCTTTGATCTTGTTAATAATGTCCTATTGGAAATCTAAGAGGAGTAACTAAAAGGGGAGAGGTGAATAAGTTACTACAAAAATAAATCTTAGAGCCCTTAGATATTAGTACAAAATAATCTCTAAAAATTGAACTCTATTGTTGCTCAGTTAATACACTGAAAATGCTATAACTCAGTAAATACTAAAAATTCTGAGAAACTTAACATGAAAATTGTAACATGTTATCTTTAATTATTTATTACTTAGTTGCAAACACATAAAAGAAATAACATGAATACATTTGACACTAAGATTTAATGTGAAAACCTAATTTGGAAAAAAAACCCAATTGCAACTAATTACTAGTTTTCACTCTTCTGAAGTGAGCTCTATTAGGAAACAACCCTATTAAAGGTTACAAAACACACTGTTAAGGGTGACCCTATTAGAGGATTTAATCACCCTATTAGTGGTGGCCTTGTTAGAGGTCTTTAGACATTCAATAGAAATGTCACCTTGCTAGAGGATTTATAAATAGTTTGTTAAGCCAACTCTGTTAAGAGATTTAGGTCACTACTACAATGGTTAGAGAGTAACAATGACATGACATGATTTGGATGAGACTAAATTTCTGATTAAAGATCTCAATTTTTTCTTATACTTGATCCTTCTTGATCGAATACATCTTTTTAGCTTCTCAAGGATATTTCTCTTTATCCTTCTAATTCACTTCCTCTTAGCATCATTAGATCTTCAATTATCTTTCATGCATTCACTGTCATTTAATCCTCAATTTGACCTTATATTTATATCTTTTATATTGTCAAGTCAACTAGAATATAATTTAGTATCATTAATATTCATCTTCTCAGTTGGTTAGAATCAATAGATAAATCAAATGAACTCAATATGTAAAAAAAGAAAATGCTTCATTAGCTGATCTTGCTTGGTAGACACTAACTTAGAAACAATTTTTCTATGTTTACCAAGTGAAGTTGGTCAACATTTCATAGTCATAAGGTTCCTTTAGTAACTAAGTTAGCTCCATTAACACTGGTTCCATTAAACATTTCCTTATTTAACCAAGTGAGCTCAGTTAACACTCATCTTCCATAGGCTTTCCTTTGGTGCCCAAGTGAGCTTGATAGATATTACTTTCTAAACTAGGAAAACTCTAGAATGCTTAACAATCATATAAAACTATCTTTAATTCTTGAGTGAACTCGACATACACTAACTACTGATGATATGAGATTTTTTGTAACATCAAGGAGAATAAACAATTAATCAATTGTTTCAACAATCTCCTTCTTTGGCATTAATGGCAACACAACATGTCATAATACATTGAAATTTTGGAGCAAGGATAATGTAATGAACATATACTTCAATTCATTTTGATTCTCATCCATGAGAATTCCCTCTATTGGTGTGAACCCTTTCATCCTTTAATTTCTCCCTCTATCAAAAAACTTTTTTTTGCTAGAACTTCTTCTGATAGCAAACTATGCTTTTGATATCAAACCAAGTTCATTCCCCCTCTTTAAAAAATCTATCTTTTAAAAAAAATTCTATGACAAAAAACTTCTCGACAAGTTTTCTATGAAATATGACAAAAAACTTCTTCCTCTTTGATATCTCATGCCAAAGACACTAATTTCTTAATATCAATGTACCTAAAGTAGTAATTCATTTGTAATATGCCCTTGTCAATATTGTACCAGTTGATTGATCTTCAATAATGCTCTAGTTGATGCATCACTAAACTTCACTTAGTTAGCTTCAGATAGGTGAATGACCCCTAGCTTACCTCTTAGATATAGAAATGCATCCTTAGGTAATGGCTTGGTGAATATGTCTACAAGTTGTTCTTTTGTGTATACATATTCCAACCTTACTTCTATATCCTAAACCAATTTTCTCAAGAAATGATATTTTATAGCAATGTGCTCTGTTTTGGTATGTATCATTGGATTGTTTGATTTATTAATTGCACTAGTTTTTTCACAAATATAGCTATTGGATCCTGGATCTCTATCTTCATACATATCAATAATTGTTTGATCCAAACAATATTAAAACAATTGATTGCAGCTACCACATATTCTGCCTTTGTTGTACACTATGATATACAATTATGTTTCTTACATGTCCAAGACACTAGTATGTTACCAAGAAAGAATGCTGCACTACTGGTGTTTTTTCTATCATCAATACTTCTTGCCTAATCAGCATTTGTGAATACTTTAAAATCTAAATTGCCTACTATTTTATACAATAAACCATATTCTTCAGTACCTTTTAGATATCTCATGATTCTTTTGACTACCATCATGTGATTTTCTTTGAGATTAACTAAAATCTTGTCACCATACTAACTGCTAATGCAATATCAGGCATTGTGTGCACTACATACTACGAGTTTCCAATCATTGATCTACATGTGGTTTGATCTACCTCCATGGGATCATTTTTTTTGGAAAGTTTATGTCCAATAGACATAGGTATTCCAACTAGTCTTAAGTCTTCCATTCCAAATTTTTTTAGTATCTCTTTAATTTATGTAGATTGAGTAATGTATATACCATCTTTCTTCTATTGAATTTGTAATCCAACAAAGAACTTTATCTCTCCAACATAGACATCTCAAATTCTTTTCTCATTTCTTTTGAAAATGCCTTGCACATGTCATCATTTCTTATGAATAAAGTATAATCAACTAATATTTCTACCAGCACAATCTTTTCATTTGGTCCTTCTTTGATATACAGACTATTGTTATCATTAGTTCTTTGAAAATTGATCTGCATCAAGTAGTTATGAAGTCTTTCATACCAAGCTCTAGGATCTTGCTTGAGACCATATAATGCCTTGTGTAATTTTTAGACCATGTCCCTTTTTCTATGATCTACAAAACCTATAGTTTGTTCAATGTAGACTTCTTTATCAAGAATTACATTCAAAAATGTAGATTTTACATTCATTTGATAAACTTTAAATCCTCTGTCAATTGCATATGATTTTAAATTTCAAACACCTTCTAATCTTACAATAGGAGTAAAAGTTCAGCATATTCAGTACCTTCTTCTTGAGAATAACCTTTACATACCAATCTTTCTTTATTTTTGGAAACTTTTCCATGTTCATTTAGCTTATTTCTGAATACCCACTTTATGCCAATTACATTTTTATCCTCGGCTCTAGGAACAAGAGTCTATGTTTTGTTCTTCTCTATTTGCTTTATTTCTTCAATTATTTTCTCAATACAACTTTCATTATCCAAATCATCTTTGACAATTGTAGGTTCAAATTCAGCAAGTAAACATGAACCTTTAAATTTCTTTCTTATCATTTTTTGATCTAATTTTCCTCCAATGATTTGATCAGGTGCATGATGCCTTCATATATTTCTTGGTAACATACATTCTTTGGATTTGGAATGAGTTTCTCTAATTTCATCACAAACTTTAGTATCAACCTCAAGTCCCACTATTTGTGACTCAAGTCCATTAGACTCTATTTTCTCTAGCTCAATATCTTATGACTATGACTCGAGTCCTATAGACTGTAACTCAAATTGCACCATTTGCAACTCAATAGGTGCTGGAGATTTTGGGGACTCGAGAGGTGAAGCCTCCTTTCTTTTAGATACATTTAATATGGCATCAAGTTTAGATTAAACAAATCTTTTGTAATCCTCAAGCTCTTTGTTGCTTTCTTCTTCACTCCTTTTTACCAACTCATGAATTCTCACATGTGCAATTTCTATGATTCTATGAGTAGAAAAATTCAAACACTTGTATGCTTTACTCACATGCCTTCATCACCTTTGATATCAAATTTTCCTTTCCTAGATTCCTTCAAGATATAACATTTTCTACCAAATACTTTAAATAACTTACATTAGGTTTGTAGAAATACCATAGTTCATAGTGAATTTGATTTGAGTCTTTCTTCAGCTAGACTCAGCTCAAAGTATGAACTATAATGCTGATAGCTTCTTTCTAGTATTGATTGCAACATTCTTCTCTATCACCAATGTTCTTGCATAATCCATGATGGATCTATTCCTTGTTTCAGCTATACCATTTTGCTAAGGTTTCCTAGGAGCTATTTATTGTCTTTTAATTCCTTTTTCAATGTAGAATTCATTAAATTCATTGGAGATGATTTCACCACCTCTATCTAATCTTAAGAATTCTAACATCTTTCTAGTTTCTTTTTTTACTCATAGCAAATACTACTTGAATTTTTTAAAAGATTTTGATTTTCTTTTCGATACATTATAGTCATCATTCTAGAATAGTCATCAACAAAAAGAATGAAAACCTTATCTCGACTATAACTCTCTATTCTAGTAGGTCCACATAAGTGTGTATGCACAAGCTCTATGACTTCTTCATAATGATAGTTCTTGCTTTTGAAACTAGTCTTTCCCATTTTACCAATTTGACAATTTTTGTAGAGATCCATGCTAAATTTTCTTAAGCTAGGAATACCTCTTATTCTTTTGAGTTTTCTTATCATAACTAGATTATCAAAGTTTGCATGAAATAATATTTTCTGCCATAACCATCTTTCTTCTACTTGAGCAATAAAACATGAACTTTCATTGATATCTATATAGAATAGGTTACCTTTTGTTTGCTTTCTAGATCCAACTAGATTTCCTTTTCCATCCAATAATTTGGCTTTCCCATCCATAAATTTTACCTTGAATCTAGGACAAAGTTGTTCAATTGTGCCACACCAAGTAGATCATGCTTTAATCCTTCAACCCAATAAGCATTATCACATATAAGTTCTTTGGTCAAAGGGATACAACCTTTTCCTTTTATGATTGACAAGGTTCATTGTTTCCAAATTTCATACTATCACCATCATAATATTCCATGGGTTCAAACTTTGATTTATCTTGAGTCATATGATGTGAGAAGCCACTATAAATAATCCATGTATCATTTTTGCTAACATGAGAGATAAGTGCCATCTTATCTCCATCATTAGATTCATCCTTCACAACAATATATACCATTTCATCTCCTTTGTACTTATTATTTTTCTTACCATCCTTTTTTTATCTATTTGGTCATCTTGCAATAATGTGACCAAATTCTTCACAAGAAAAATAGATTAGAGGAATGTTTCCTTTGTACTTTCCTTTTCCTTTAGAATATTTTCTTACAAGTAGGGCTTCAATAACTTCAAGATCATTTCTATAAATTTCTTTTATTTCTCCATCACTTCCAAATTGATTGGCCCTTGATTTCTTACTCCTTTTCTTGAGTCAATGTTTGGCTTGAAATGAAGATTCAATACCTTTAGAGCTAGGAACATACTTTATCATAGTTATCCAATTCAAAGGCTATCAAACTTCCAACTAGAGCATCCAAAGTTATATTGCTATTTGGATCACATCTCATTTCTTGAATAGTAGACCCTCTAATTGCATAAATAGCAAGAAGAGTTTTGAGTAACTTGATTATAACTATTTTCTCATCAATGGCTCCTCCAAATTCTTTGATTGTGCTTACACTTGCTTTGATTCTTTCCACATTATTTGTAATTTTATCATCTTCTCTCATTTTTATCTAATCAAATTGTCCTCTAAGACTTTTTGTTTAGCTCTTCTTACATTGTCATATCCTCCATAGATGTCTTTTAGTTTGATCCACATTACATGAGTTGTATTGTAGTCTTTTACTTCATCAAATTCATCATATTTAAGAGCAAATGTAATATCATTCATCATGATGTTATGATTTTTTTTTTCAGTTATATTTTCAACTAATAATGTTCCTCTAACCTAGTCTTGTATTTGGTATCAAGATACTTGCAAACTAAATCACTAATAGTTTCCAGATGTAATCTCATAAGTCCTTACCATGCTACAAAGTTGTCTTGGTTCAACCTAGGAATCTCTCTTCTATAAGACATCCTAATCTTTAGCTTAAGTCATTGAAACCTTCCCTACAAGCACCAAGTTATCTGATGCCAATTGTTGGAGAGGAGTAACTAAGAGGGGAGGGGTGACTTAGTTACTACAAAAATAAATCCTAGATTTCTTAGAAATAGTAAAAAATAATCTCTAAAAATTGAACTCTATTGTTGCTTGGCTAATACATTAAAAATGTTGTAACTTGGTAAATATTGAGAATGCTCAAAAATTACTTAATATTAAAATATTAATATGTTATCTATGATTACTTATTACTTAGTTGCAAACACATAAAAGAAATAACATGCATGCATTTTACACCAACATTTAATGTGGGAAACCAATTTGGGAAAATCCACCAATTGTAACTAGTTACTATTTTTCACTCTTCTAAAGTGAGCCCTATTAGAAGCCAATCCTATTAAAGGTTGACAAAGACATTGTTCTATGTTACCATATTAGAGGATTTAATCACCTTGTTAGGAGCGACCTTGTTAGAGGTCTTTGGACAATTCAATAAAAATGTCACCTTGTTACAGGATTTAACAATAGTTTTTAAGTCAACTCTGTTAAGAGATTTAGATCACTACTAGAATGGTTAGAGAGTAAAAATGATGTGATTTGATTTGGATGCAAGTAATTTTCTGATTACAAATCTCAGTTCTAGCTTATACTAGATCCTTCTTGATCGAACACATCTTTTCAGCTTCTCGAGGTTATTCTTCTTTATTATTGTAATCCACTTTCTCTTAGCATCATTAGATCTTCAATTATCTTTCATGAATTCACTCTCATATAATCCTCAACTTGACCTTATATTTATGTCTTTCATATTGTTAAGTTGGCTAGAATATAACATAGAATAATTAATATTCAGCTTCTTAGTCGGCTAGAACCAATAGATAAATTAATTGAATTCAATATGGAAAACAATAAAATCCTTCATTAGCCAACCTTGCTTAGTAGACACTAACTTAGAAATGATTTTCCTATGTTAACCAAGTGAACTTGGTCAACATTGTATACCCACAAAGTTCCTTTGGTAACTGAGTGAGCTCGGTTAACACTGGTTCTATCCAACATTTCCTTCATTAACTGAGTTAGCTCAATTAACACTCATCTTCTATAGACTCTCCTTTGGCACCCGAGTGAACTCATTAGATGTTGCCTTCTGAACTAGACAAACTTTGGAATGCTCAACAGACACAAAAAACTATCTTCAATGCTTGAGTGAGCTTGGCATACACTTACTAGTGATAATATGATGTTTTGTATCATATCAAGGACAATACACAATTAATTAATTGTTTCAACATGTCCGTGTCTTGTTCTTATGAATTTTTTCAATTTCTTCATACATTTCCTTGAACCAATCTTCATTCTACAAAGCATCTTGGACACATTTAGTCTCAAACTCACATAATAAGCATTTATCTTTTCTCAATATCCTTCTATTCATGACTCTTAAATATTTTTCCTCAATAATTTGATCTATCAGTGGATGTCTTCTTACATACTTTGCCAATATAGGTTTAGGTCTTGGTCTACTTTCTATTGTTGTCTAGATTTGACATGTTCAACTTCTTCAATTATTTTTGGACATAACTCAACTTCATCTATTTGATGGTCAACAGTCTATGTCTATGACTTGACTCTTTTAGACTAACTCTTTGTGGTCTACTAATGCTTGGCAAGAATTTGGTGTAAAACCTCAATAGTTCATGGTTGTTAATGCTCCACAACCTCCCTTCCTAGTTGAGATAAGGTTATAGGTTCACTTTCATAGATATATACAAAGCTTCTATAGTTTTCATGTTGCATCTTGAAATTTTCTTCATTTTTTTCTATAAATTAATCAACTCTCAAATTTTTACTTCCCACAATCTTGTTAGTAATACAATTCAAATACTTATAAGCTTTTCTCTCAATGGAATAAGCTATAAAATATGTCTTCATCACCTTTTACATCAATTTATCTTTGCTTGCATCTATCAGTATTTAACACTTGCTTCCAAAATCTTTATAATAATTCACATTTGTGGCATATCCATGCCATAGTGCTAAAAGTGATTTGTTTGTAGCTTTCCTCACTCTCACTTGATTTAGAGTTTAGAGTGTAGTATTGATAGCATAAAATATTCTTCTCCATTATTATTGTTCTTGCACAATCTATAATCAATCTCTTCATTCTCTCTACTATACCACTTTGTGGTAAAGTCCTTGGTGTGCTCATTTTCCTCTCAATTCCTTTGTCATTTGACAATATGTTAAAACTCATCTCAAATTAATTCACCACCTCAATCTTATCTTAAGCATTTTAGACTCTTTCCTTTTTATTTTTAACTCTAGATAGACACCACTTGAACATTTGAAGTGCATTAGATTTTTCCTTAAGAAACATTAGAGTCATCATTCTAGAAAATTCATCAAAATTAGAATGAAATATTTATCACCATAATATATTTTCACTTCAATGGGACCACACAAGTCAATATGGAACAACTTCAAAATATCATCACGATAATAGGACTTTCTCTTGAAACTAGACTTTATCATTTTATGTATTTGAAAATATTTTTAGATCACTTTATTAGGTGTTCCTAGTCTTGGTAACCATCTCAATATTTTCATCTTACTAATGAATACCAAATTATCAAAGTTCACATGACATAGCCTCTTATGCCATAACTACACATCTTCACATTGTGCAAATATACACATATCTTTAGATAGGTCTAGATAGAACAAGTTACCTCTTTTTTTCTCTCCACTTCTAACTACATCACTAGTACCATTATAGATATTTACTATCTTATTTTTGAAATTAACATTTTTGCTTGAACTTATCAACTCTACCACATTAAGTAAGTTATGTTTTAAACCATCAACCTAGTATGCATTGCTACATTTTACCTTATCATTAAGCTTGATTGATCCTTTACCTTTTACATAACATGGAAGATCATTACCAATCTTAACATTACTTCCATTATAATTTTCTAGCTTATCAAAATTACTTGTATCACTAGTCATATGATGTGAGAAATCACTATCAATTACCCATCTATCATTCTTACTCACATGTGAGATCAATGTAGTTTTCTTATCTCCATTTAAATCATCTTTCATTGTAACATAAAATAATTCTTCATCATGATCATTAGAATTATTGTCAAAACCATCCTCTTCAATAATATACAAATATTTCTTATCTTTATCCCTCTAGTCTCTTTTATCTCTATTACCTATATTGTCTCTATAATCTCTTCTTACTTTTTTACTTCAAGTCTTTCCTTTCCTCATTCTCATCTCTGTGATGAGATCTAGCAATAATATCACCAACTCTATTACATGTAAAATAGATAATACAAATTTTACCTTTGTATTTTCCTTTTCCTCTAGGAAGTCTTCTAGCCAACAATGCTTCAAGCTCA